>CM050168.1:46872961-47345461 GCA_027410445.1 Discoglossus pictus | reverse complement strand
AACAAAGAGCAACGGTGTAAAGTTGATTTTTCTTTCTAAAGAAGGATTTTAAAATATGAAATGTGCTGTATTGTTTGTATAGGTACGGTCACTTTGGACCTGTCTGAGTGAGTACACTGTTTCAATTATCCTGTGAAAGCGGATCTTCTTTTTATTTTAATTGGATATATGACGTAAATAAATGTCATTTTGACATATACTAATACTAAAGCAGCTGTACTCCCCTCTACCAGGCACTTCATATGAATGCACAGAATAAAAAAATAATCTTGCTGAATTAACATGAATTGTTTCTTTCTAATGACAATATAAAGAGCTGTGTAGAATCTCAGCAAAGGGTTAAGGGTTAGTGGATTCGGTCAGCTGTAGTTTGCCGTTTCGGTTTTCGGGAATTAATTCTGCCCCCCACCCCCTATACTCTCACGAAGATTTCCAATTATAAAGGTACTTTTTAACCTAATTATGAGATAGACTTTGATAAAGCAGGGGAGCGAGGAGCATGGCGAGCCTATAAGAACGTGCCCCCTGGATAAGAGGCTGCATCGTGATTTCAGGTCAGCGGTGACTTTATCATTTGATAAAATTTAATTAGTCTTAGGCAGATTAAATGATGCCACTGCTGCTGAGTGAGTATGTCGCGGAGAGGAGCTCCTATTGTATCTGAAGTCAGTGGTCATGGTGAGACATGCATGGCCAACTACATACAGGCATTCTGCGCCATGTTGTATGCTGAAGTCATATTTCATCTTAGATTAGAATAATTAGGCACCAAAGCAAATTTATCTTATTTTCACTTAAATGGAAGCTTTACGCTCTAAACATGTAGCACTAACAAGTGCAAGGCGTTTTACAAGTAACCTTAGTGTGTTATAAGGAGGTGTAAAGCAAATGTGTTATGAGCTAGAGCAATGGTCAAGTATGTGGAAGCTAAAATTAAACACTGATAAATGCAGAATTATGCACTTAGGGCCGCAGATTACTCTTAAAGAGCATGAAAAACGAGCCATATATTGTAGTAGTCGTTTGATTCCAAAGTGAACCATTCCTGAGATGATCAGGAGTGCTTCTGCTCTATTCTCATGTAAATACTAATTAGCTGCTTTAATGTGCTAATTAAAATTACAGTCTGCTGGTGGCAAAACAATGCCCTCCCCCTAACTTTATCACCACCATTATCAAGCACTCAGAAAAGAATCAGCACACTGAACCTTATCGTAAATAAGCTACACAATCAATGCTGAATATCTCAGGGAATCAATGCTGAATATCTCAGGGATTTACTGTAGAGAAAAACTGCTGGTACAATGTATAGACCATAATGGTACATTGATGGCAGCAATAGAAGAGTAAAGGGCCTTGTGAGTTATATCAAATGATTTACAAAGTAGGCAAGCAGAACATTCATAGATTTCAAATATTTATAATGGCATCGGGATATGAAATATTACTGTATCACTGTAAAGTCCAGCACTTGGCTATTGTCTTGAGTAGATACGACTCCTTAGCAAAATATGGCTTTGTCTTAGTGATGTATCTATGGGTGTTGCCTTCATGGGGTGCCCTTTGGTGATCTTATTCCAGTTAAATATTGTATAATCTATCATCAGCTTGATATATCTGTTGTGAACTGCTCTATATATGATATTTGTAATGAAGATGTATACTGTCCAAGTTAAATGTAAATTTAACAAAAAGAAAACAAAATAAAAAAATGAATGAAACTTAAAGTACGCAAGCAAGGCTATAAAGCTAGAGGAAGGGTAAGTAGGATACTAATGCCAGTCTATAGGATACTAATGCCAGTCTATGGGATACCTATGCCAGTCTATGGGATACCTATGCCAGTCTATGGAATACCTATGCCAGTCTATAAGATACTAATGTCCGTCTATGGGATACCAATGCCAGTCTATGGGATACCAATGCCAGTCTGTGGGTTACTTATGACAGTCTATGGGATACTTATGCCAGTCTATGGGATACTAATGTCCGTCTATGGGATACTAATGTCCGTCTATGGGATACCAATGCCAGTCTATGGGATACCAATGCCAGTCTGTGGGTTACTTATGACAGTCTATGGGATACTTATGCCAGTCTATGGGATACTAATGTCCGTCTATGGGATACTAATGTCCGTCTATGGGATACCAATGCCAGTCTATGAGATACTTATGCCAGTCTATGGGATACTTATGCCAGTCTATGGGATACTAATGGCAGTCTATGGAATACCTATGCCAGTCTATAAGATACTAATGTCCGTCTATGGGATACCAATGCCAGTCTATGGGATACCAATGCCAGTCTGTGGGTTACTTATGCCAGTCTATGGGATACTAATGTCCGTCTATGGGATACTAATGTCCGTCTATGGGATACCAATGCCAGTCTATGGGATACCAATGCCAGTCTGTGGGTTACTTATGACAGTCTATGGGATACTTATGCCAGTCTATGGGATACTAATGTCCGTCTATGGGATACTAATGTCCGTCTATGGGATACCAATGCCAGTCTATGAGATACTTATGCCAGTCTATGGGATACTTATGCCAGTCTATGGGATACTAATGGCAGTCTATGGGATACTTATGCCAGTCTATGGGATACTAATGTCAGTCTATGGGATACTAATGTCAGTCAGTGGGATACTAATGCCAGTCTATGGGATACTAATGTCAGTCAATGGGATACTAATGCCAGTCAATGGGATACTAATGCCAGTCAATGGGATACTAATGCCAGTCTATGGGATACTAATGCCAGTCTATGGGATACTAATGCCAGTCTATTGGATACTAATGTAAGCCTATGGGATACTAACGTCAGTCTATGGCAGGGGTGACCAAACTCGTTTATGGAGGGCAACACACATGCCTGGATTTGATGATAACCCTGCTGTGCACAGGTGAGTCAATCGCTTCTTCAGTCATCCTGATTGACTCACCTGTGCACAGAAAGGATATCTTCAAATCCAGGGTGTGGCCATCCAGGACTGAGTTTGACCCCCCTGGTCTATGGGATACTAATGCCAGTCTATGGGATACTAATGCCAGTCTATGGGATACTAATGTCAGTCTATAGATCCCTAGATAGACCTCACATAGATATTGTGTCCACTTCTGGAGACTGTACCTCTAAAAGTAAATTAATACATTAGAATAATACAAAGAAGGACAACCAAAATGGAGCATGGTCTAAAAAACATGTAAGAAAAGACTTCAATGGACTGAATATGTATAGGTTAGAAGACTTAAGGGAAAGGGAAAATAGGATAGAAACCTAAAAATATATATCAGATGGGAAGTATCTTTAGAAAAAATTGGAATGTAAAAATAAGAGGTCATGAAAATATGGTAGATATGTAAAAAAAACTTTCCAGTGGAAGTGATAGGGTCAACACAGTTAAGGAAATCAAGCATGTTGTGGATAAACTGATGGTTAATTAATCCAAGGTGGATAGAATTGGCAGACTATGTCACTTTTTCTTCTTCTTAAAGGACCACAAAAAGTCACCATCCGGTAGATGGTGGAAAATCTTTCCTCACTACTAGTCAGGTGAATATATCCCTCTGACCTAACTTCAGTAAAATGAGACACTAAAATAAAATTAGGCTGTGATCGCTCACCAACTTTATGTATGTGATTATGAGCTCCATCTCTTGTGTATCTACCTCCTAATAGTTTCTCATGACTCAACTATACAACTTCATATCCTCTGCTCCCATATTGTTACCTCAGTATTACAACACATCACATACCAGCTATGAAAAAAAGAAAAATTCAGAGAGAAACAGTTATTACACTGCATTCTGGGAACCTTGGCAGGGACAAGCAAATGTGCCCACAAATACTTTGTTCTTGCAATCCATAACCATATCAAACATGGCTTCCCTTAAGCATATATAACAGCTTTGAGCAAAGCTAGGGTTGGATTATACACAAGCTAGGATTCCTACCCACGTACAGCCGTTTCAAGGTTACTGCCTCTTATCAGAGTGGGGACGTTTCCTTAGCTTGTGTAGTGGATATTTTGAGTAGATAGTTTACCACAATAAATCATTTAAGATATGGTGGGCAAAAGAGAGATAGAAGCCCTCCACCGTACAGTAAATAAATAGTACATCTGTGTTCACATTTGAATGTCTAAAACAAGTTTAAGGTTTCATGCCCAGAATTCCGAGAAATACAGCTATTACACTGCACTCTGGGAAGTTGAGCGGGGACATGCAAATGTGCCCACAAAGACTTCGCTCTTGCAATCCATAACCATATTAAACATGGCTTCCCTTATACAATGACAAGTGCATTCTAGACCGTGCAATTGCATTCAGAAAGACAGATACATATATATGCATGATATTATGCTGTAAACTATCCCTGCTCACAGCGTGACACCTGAAAAAAGTTACATTTTTGCTAGAGTCATTCTAGGCCAGCAGAAATGGCTTCTTCAATATCCACTTTGTGTACAGCTACAGGTACACTATTGCATGCATTATTAGAGAATGCACGGACATGGACATGTGCTATTGCAAAAGGCATGCCATAAGACACCAGCTCTTACCTCATTTAAAATGCAAATGCATTGTTCATTATAGGGCATTATTTATTTATAAACTAATAATCTGTGTCTGTGAGGTGCAATTCTTGCCTTAGAAACAAAACATCTAGAGTAATGCACATCAGACAGGTAAAGACAGTCCATGTCTGGGAGCTCCTAATCCTAGAATGCATCATGATGTGGAATTTACAAGGTCCAACTAAACAAATCTAGACCCAAGACTGCTACATACAGAACCCATATGTGGTTTGGCGTGGCCAATGAGAACAATTCTGTTGGTAGTGGCTAGACCTTGGTGTGCTTATTTAATCTGTAATGACCACATTGTATAAGTTTGGCAGGGATGACATTTATTGGAAGTTTATACAAGTCTTGGCAATATTCAGCTTTCTAGGGGGTACATTATTTGCCCGCGGATGCCCTAGATTAGCATACTAAAGAGATCACTTATTTTTAGCAGTTACATGACTTTGGGTTTATTAGTCAGCAATTTTTTTTTTTTATTATAAATAAATATTATTACTTATGTTGAATTCTGACAGTTTTTTGTTTCTATGTTCAATTAATCAGGCGGCACCGCCTATTAAAACTATTGATAATAATACTGGTGACCACTGTGGATGTATTGAGGCAGCCGAAAACTATTGTAAAAAGGTCTACTGTCTTCATTATGCAAAAGAGCAATCCCACATGCCCCACCATACACTTGGAGAAAGATTTGTTTTGGAGAGCATGGCTTCTTTTTCTATTACTATTCTCCTGTAGGAAGTGACTATTGGGGGTAAACAATGACAGAAACTGTGAAAAAGAATAATAATAATCACTTTATATAGATATTTCAGCCAAAGCTCTTTTTAATTGTCGATAATAAGGAATTGAGATCCATGCTTGTGAGCTTGCACTCTACATTATCTAGATCTTTTATGTTGAGTATGTCACAACTCAATATTGAATGGGGTATAGGGCATGGTGGGATATTCTATAAAAAATGTTCTTTGTGGGGATGCCTTAAAAGGTGGATGATCTGCACTATGGACTGTTGCCATTTTATAAATAAATAGTAATAATAATAATAATAATGTTATCTGTGACGGTGGGGAATTGCTTATCAACATGTAGTAAAAAGGTATGTATGGCTTTAAGGGTTATATTAATTTTCTTTTCTAGCTTTTTACAAACTGTATATATTAAAGACATTTAGTGTTTAACATATAATAAGAATAAAAATAGCCACGGTTTGTGGGATCATCTTGTCTGCTGACATCCCTGAGGATTCGCAAGCCACAAACCCCAAGACCTTGTTAAAGTGATCTCCTTCTTATCCTGCCGTTAGATCACATCATCAACGCCTTGGATATTGTTAAGCTCCTATTCCCCTGGGCACAGGTAACAAGTCATTAGTTGACAAACCTGAGCCGGCCTCACCCCCTCCTGCACGCGGACAGATGGGACAACGGAAGCCGAGATAATCACCTTAATAATCCCTCCAAATTGCTGCAGCAGGTTAGGCAGATCAGATGGCCTAGATTTCTGTTACTTTCATAATTATAGGGCTAAGACGGGCACCCAAAGGATTGGATTCTACCTGCAAGGTGTGAAGGGGAGGCCACGCTTCGGTTATTTGTTTGGGGAGTTAATCGACGCCCTCCCAGCTGTAATATATTTATGTGGGTGTCCACTTAACCATTTCACACCCTAAGAAAGTATTTATGATGGTTTGAAACTTACTTTCTTTAATGATTAAATGCACAAAATCAGCACCAAAAGAACAACACTTCTAGTAATGGAACACACAGAGTGTACCGGAGGTACCATCATAAAACAGAGTATTTCTTATTAAGATTAAATTAACACTGACAGATGAAATTGTAAAGCCATTTATAAAAATACTATACATTAACTTTAATTTCTTGGAAATGTGTGTTTGCAATGAATGAAACTACTTTCACATCCTACAGTGGAACCTCTATATTCATCATTAATCCATTCCTGGGGGACAGTCAGGTATACCGAATCGGATTAATATAAAAATCAATTTTTCCATAGGAAAAAACCAAAATTGGAATAATCCGTTCCGTTTACCTTTACTGAGGAGCGATGATGGCAGAGGCCGAAGAGGAGCAAAGGAATTATTGTTTAGAAAGGGGGTCACCTTCCATTAAATCATCAGATAACTCCAATTCTGGTGATCTGGGTCTTTTTTTTGTCCCTTTCCTGGTGATTCACTAGAAGTCAATTTAGCAAAGAACATGTCCAACGTTGTCTGTTTCTGACTTTTATGACTAATATCGGATTTTTGGATCAATATAGCATTTTTTTGCCTAAAAATTTGATTAATATTGGATTTGAAGAATATAGGTACTGATGACTATAGTGGTTCTGTTGTACAAGAAAGTAGTTGTGATTTTGATTTGTGAAATCAACAGCTACATTTCAGATAGGGACTGTAATAGCAGCCATAGCAAATATTTATTAAAGCCTTAGATTGAAAGTTTGTGAGTTTTCAATCTTGTGTCAGTGCCTTGGAAACCAGCTGTATGTACATTTGATTTTATGCTCAAAAACAGGGCCCCCAGTCTTTATAAGGTGTTAAGTTTGTTTTTTGCCTTGTACTAAACCCCTGTACATCGCTACGGAATATGTTGGCGCAACATAAAGATAATAATAATAATAATCTGCCAGATATGAGGAGGTAATTAACACTTAAAGGGCTACTGTAGTCCAAACCTTTATAAGCTAGATTTAAAAGTACATGTCTTAAATATTACCAACATTTTGTTTTCCATGTAAAATAATTTATATTAATGTATGAAAAATATGAATACAATCAGAGAAATAGATAAATAATGTACTTGAGGTGCTATTACTCTTTCAAGTGAATGGAGAGGAAATGCAAGCAAAGCGTCGTGGAGAGCTTGTAAATTGTGTTTTTCTTATCTGATCACTTTCAGTTGATTGGGAATACAGACATAATGAGTTGCAGTCCAGACCTCTGTAAGATTCACGTCACTTTGTTTCTTGTAGCATCTCAGGACAGAGGAGGAGAAAACAATCCCATTGTGTCTCAATGTAATGTAGCAACACTATACATGTCTTATATTTCACATAAACCCTTTTTTATGTATAATATCTAATCTTGCAAGACTAGAGTGACCTTTTAAGTGATATGATGTGTGGTTGAGGATGCTCAGGAGCTGTCAATGTGCAAGTGAAATGACAGGACTGTGTGAGACAATGAATTAATCTCTAAAGCAAATAAGAATAATTGAAGAATAAGGTATATGGAGACTATGTTTTAGCAATCACATTTGCACAATGTATTGCGTTGTTATCTGTCTGTGTTATTTTGATAGGCTTCTATCCCAATGTTTGGATATTAAAGGACCACTGCACAATGAAAAAATACATGTTTGAAAACTTGATGTCTAAGAGCGTGATTAAGCAGGAAAAAGTAATACAGTTAGTTTTTAATGAGATAAAATGTGATGAGTCTGCAGGACTCTGTAGGGATCCATGATACGTTGGTGGAAGTTGTGTGTGAGAGGGGTTTACAATTCTGGAGAGCTGTAGGCACCTTGCATCATGCAATGCAACTACATCTAAGCCAGGGGTGTGGTGTCAATTTTCTCTCTTAAGTTATTATCAAACAATGGCTCTGGATTTCTGCCTGTTCCCTCCTACCCTAGCTCTTCCTTCACTGATAACAACAAACACACATCCCCATAATCCAGCTCTCAGGATGTGATGTAACAAACAGAAAAAGGATTCCTGTATCTATAAACAGAGTGTTCAAAAATGCAGGTCTTCCCCCCAAAAATTATTTGTCTATGGATTATGTGTCTATGGATTAAACAGCTGCTAATATATTCTGTTTAGTACATACTTCACAAACAAGTGTTTTTTTTCTTGAACTGCAGTGGTCCTTTAAACCTAAAAAGAAACTGGATGCAACATTTTGCAATCAGACACTAACAGTACATCACACGACCCGCACTTAAGAACGGGCTCCCAAGGCTTTTTGTATGCGTTTTTTATATTCTGTTTGTTTGAATTAAACGTAAGAGCACAATCGTTATGTAAATTATAATTAAAATACAGGGGTATTGTTATTATTACACTGTATTATTATTACCACATATGAGCCATTAAAATATTGTTATTATTCATCAAGAATTCGAGTTGCATACAAATCAACCTAAAAACATTCTCAGTAATGGATCTCGTCTGTAACCCGGGGAACGCCTGTAATTTTATGCAAATTTAAAAACATGCAAAAAAACATCTTGAAGATCTGTTTCCTTTTAACAATCTATTTGTATAATTGAATAATAATAGTACTGTTTGATCCATTGATTGTTTATTTACTGTTTTACATCGATATAGGTAACCTTGAACATTTCATTTCTGCAATCTTATAAAGGAATACATTTATATTAGTATTTGGAGGAAGATGCTATTCCCCAAATCCTTACAGAATAAACATAATTTACTTATAGTGCTGTGAAGATTTCAGACGGACTTCTACATGACTTGATGTAGCAGCCCATTTGTACATAAAGCCGGCATCCTATCTCACATGGGTCTCCATGAGTGCGCTCCTGACCCCTCCAGCGCTCACCTCTGGAATCACAAACCCCGACAATAATCCACTAAGTAACAGGACAGATCTCTAAAACAATGGACAGCAGAGACGCCCATGGCAAGTTCACAGAACCATCACTCTCATTAATGAGGAATTAAAGGAAGGTATAATCTTTCATTAACGTAACCAAACCCGCTGTAAGGCAACAATATGTTCCCCTCTGCCAGGACACAGAGGAGAGAAAGCTTTATTTTAATTGGGGTTAGCTACAAGGCTATCTGCCTTCAAATGTTTTGTTTACGAGCCCTAAGCTTCTCGGATAAAACAATAATAATAATGACACAAAATAAGCATATTATAAAGCACGCAACGTATCCGTGTGTGAGTCGGTATAGGAGGTAGCTGAAGGGATTGTGGCATTATATATATGTTATATGAAGTAATGCTGCCCCTAACTTCTGGCCTCTAAAATAGGACATAAATGAATATGAAATTTATCAAAGCTGCTCTACATCATCAGAGCACTGAAAACAAAGTAATTTTTTTTTTAAATTGATGCATATTTCAATGTTTTTTCCCAATTAACCTTCCCCCAATACTGCTTACAGTTTCCCTACACCCAGTAAATGTCAATGCACTCTGTTTGGGGCATCAAAAAATGCCAAATTTTCCCTTCAGACATACTAACACCAAAAGGAAACCTTCTGAAATGTATTATTGCAGTGTTATAGTGAAGGTAGCATATGAGCATTTAGGGGGACCTTGTCATGTATGGGTCCTGGCCCCTAAGTGCAATAGATCTGCAGGTGTAGCTGATCTTCTGGTCTTGCTGAAGGGGCTTGTGTACTTCAATAAAGCTGTAAGCTATACCATGTATGGTCACCCAAGATGGGCAGATCATACCAGAGAGGTCATACAAATCATAGTCCACTGGAGAAGAAAATGGCAACCCACTCCAGTATGTTTGCCAAGATAACCTTAGGGATAAGCGCTACCAGAGACATTCCAATAGATGTGCCTGGCGTGCTGTGATCCATGGAGAGTTGGACATGACTGAAAGACTAAACAACAAGCTGTAATGCAGATTAGACTCAAGGTAAGTAATCCCTTTGAATGCTGTAAAAACTAACACAGCAGAAATTATAATACTGTAAAAAGAGAATCAAATGAAAAACATTTTTGCAGCTTCTCCACTTTATTTTGACTACTCTACATAATGATGCAGAGAAGAATTCCTGAGTTTAACGTGCCTTTAATTATGTTATGCTCTACCCAGAGACTGCTCATTATAGGATGCGATTGGGAGAACTTTTCTGTGCACATGTGGACCATAATGGTAGGGATGGAACAGGATGATAATATTTTATTGTGGAGTGGATGAGCGCATTTTATTGTGTGGTACAGGGTGGGAGTATTTCCCTAAAAGCCGGGTGGATATGGCATTTTATTATGAAAGGCTCTGGGTAACTGTTTGTGGTACTATGCCGCAGGGTAGATATGTTTCATGTACAAATTACTCTTTAATCAAAGTTGTAACATTTTCACACAAACCACCGCAAACTTTTCATTCTATGTATTCAGAGGAGAACCCGTCTTCCATCACTTTCTGAGATATGTCCGCCTCCCACTCTAAATATAGGTGAATGTTTCATGCACATCTTTCCATTTTACTCCCCTTTACAAACAGACGCCCTGAAATACATTATCCTGCTGTCCGTGCACCACTTAATCTCTAAATCTCAGTCTATAATTGATTTCTTCTGGATATGTTGTTTCCAGAACGGCACACTACTCCCTAGATGAGTTCCTGCTATACAAACTATATCTTGTTTCTCAACAAGATGAAGATATATAGGAGTAGGAGGCTTTCAGAGATGACCAAGCAGCACTGCCATTGTTATGCTTTATTTTATCTTTTTCTTATTCAAGTCCTACCCTCACCAGTATAAATAACAAAATTATGTTCAGATAGTTTCTGGCAGTTGATTTTGAGAAGGAGTGCCTCTGAAAATCCAAGATAAATTAGCATAACATTCATAATTTGTTGTAGCCAATCAGAGGCAGCTACAACACTGTAGCAGTATGAACATTCAGTCTCTGCAGCAAAGAATCATGGGATTTGTAGTCTTTGGTTCCTACCACACACCTCTCTCTCCTCTCTTGAATGATGCAACTCAGCAGTGCTGCTCTGAATCTCTGCACTTTGCTGCTACTGGCTGGATGGTTAGTATAGGGTTAATAAATGTACTTGAATGCAGTTTTTCTATTGGTTAGTACAAGGTGCAGATGTAGGCAGCTCTGGGGGTGTGAAAAACATTTTTTTTTAATAAATAAAATAAATCTGTGTGTATATAGAATGACTCCATGTAATGTGTGTTTCTGGTAGCACGACTTCAGCGCGCGTGCTGAAGTCGCGCCAACGTATGGGCGCCGACAATTGGGCAACACACAAACGTGCGATGGGCGAGAAGAGCTCACACGCAATAGCGCGTCCCTACCAGCTTCCCTTCTCTCTCCCCCTGTACCTGTCACTGGCAGCTCTATCACAGAGACCCCTTAAACCCTATACTAAAACCCCTACACTGCCTATACTAAACCCTTTATCCCTTGCCTGTACACTTGCCTGTTCTTTCTCCCTTCTTCTACCCGCTTGTTCTCTCCTCTCTGTCTCCCTCCTCCCATCCACATTTATTACTTACCCCATCCCATGGGCAATAGTGCACCTCGACTAATGGGCCGCAGCCAGGCCTGGTGAGAAGCAGTAATGCCCCGAGAGCTCACAGATACCAAGCGCAGATGTCAGGGCGCAATATTGCCCGTGAGGTGGGGTAAGTAATAAATGTGTATGGGAGGAGGGAGACAGAGAGGAGAACAAGCAGGTAGAAGAAGGGAGAGAGAACAGGCAGGGGTACAGGCAAGGGATAAAGGGTTTAGTATAGGGAGTGTAGGGGTTTTAGCATAGGGGTTTAAGGGGTCTCTGTAATAAAGCTGCCAGTGACAGGTACAGGGGGGAAGAGAAGGGAAGCTGGTAGGGGTTGCGCGCTATTGCGCATGAGTGCTTCTAGCCCAGCGCACTTTTGTGCTGTCCAATTGTCGGCGCCCTTACATTGGCACGACTACAGCACACGCGCTGAAGACGGCGTGCTATATATATATATATATATATATATATATATATATATATAATATAAGCAGCATGTGTTATGTAAAAATAGGGAAACTTCCATATACATTTACACTTCTTTTACATTATACAGCATACTTATAGAGGATTAACAATGTGCCAGTAATCTAATTTGCCAGTAACTGCTCCCAGTTTATGAAGGAGCAGAAGGGTCACTGTAATGCTCGAATAATATGAGCAAAATGTTTATGTATTTATCGTAAATAAAATTCTACGTTTATTTTACTGTAAACAGCACTACAGAAAATGCTGGTGCTTTACAAATAAGAGTAATAATAATAATAATAAGGAAAAAAAGCATTATTCAATATTAAACTTTTTTGAAGGTGGCTTGTCTACCAAGAACCTGCTACATTTTCAGACAAAATGTTCCAACAACACAATGAACTCCACTGGCTGGAGACTTGTTTGCTTTTGGGGCAGCCTATCAATGTTTATTTATTCTCTTCCGTATCGGACCGTTCTTAAAACCCTTTTAACCTCCCAAAACCCCCACAGCCTCCTTAAATGACCTTATCAGGGAGGGGATAAACATCCAGCTGATTAAAATAAATACAATGGACTCTCAGTTATCCGGCACCCATGGGAATTGGTAGATGCCAGATAAATATAGTTTCTGGTTGCTTGAGAGTCACTATTAAAAGAGGCCTAGATTAGCTGCACATAGGATGCTCTGCTAAGTATATTTGTCAGTGAGAGCTGTTCTAGCAGCAGTAGCTTTCACTCCTCACTTACACACAGGTACATTCGGCTGGAGGGTGCAGTGCTGAAAGTGGGGGAATGGAAAGCCAACCCTGCCTTGGCTCAGTGCCTGCCTCCAAGTAACATTGAATTGCAGAGACATACAGTGGATGAAATCTAGGTGCCTGTAAGCATTTTGTGGCATGACAACCTGGCTTCTGGCATTTGTTGAGCCCTGAAAATTTACATTTTAATTTAAATAACTTATTTAAATAACTGAGAGTCTACTGTATAATACTAAATACTGCTATTATATATGATTAAATAAGAAATTTATTTATCATCAATGCATAATTAAAATAACTAGCTCATCTTGCTAGAGCACTACAGTGGTCCAATTAGAATAGGTCAAAACATCATGAGCCAAACCACAATTGAGTTTTAAGGGCAGCTACATTAATTTTCCTGTGTTTTTCAGTAGCTCGTGTCACCTATCACACAGAGATCTTGTAGGAATAAAAGGCAAGTGCTAAAGCTTTTATATATACATTTGATTTTTTATAAGTAATCACTTTCATACAAGTACAAGATTCAATTGGGCACGTCACTATTTTTTCTATGGATCAAACAAAAACATATAAGAATGGACAGTGTCCGAGTCCTAGAGGGCATGCTTACAGTGGAATTATTTTGTACATAACATCTCTACCTGTGAATATATTCTAATTTGTAGTAAGATGGTTGGCTTATCACCTATCAGTACAAGCTCCGCCAGGTTCGCTTGCTTCTCACAGACTCTTGTATTCTTGGAAGGAGACATTTCATGCTGACTGGTGACCTCTTCAGCATAGAAGGGTCACCCAAGAACATCTCTCACAGAGTCAGCCAGGAATCCAACCCTGGAACAAGAGATGGATCGCAATGGATAGCACTTTGTACAGGACACATTGTGCGGGCTGAGCACAGACATTTCATTCCTGCGCTCAGGTCATATGGGAGAGCTGTCACATCCCAGAAGTGAGCCAAAGCACGAATCCAACCTGTCTAACCTCCACGGCTGAGCCTACTCTTACCATGCACAGAATCCCAATCCGGGAGGAGGAGAAGCCTTCTCATAAGAGTCACTGACCTATTTATAGATGAAATCTGTCACACTGCAAAGCAAGCCAAGTCGCAGGAACGTGCAAACGAAGGAGTGAGATGGCTACGTGATGACCCCTAGAAGAGCCCAACTAGTAATCCAATACAGATGCCCCTGCCATTATCCAAACATCCAGTATATTATCCCCAGTTTGGAATAAAGAGAAGGAAGATCAGGGATGTGATGGAAACCTTCACACAGACTATAAACCTAGCAAGTAATTAGATTCAACAAAGTATAGCGGGAAATATATTTATAAAAAATTGTAAACCTAAAGGGGCGCGGAAGCTAAATGACCCAGGATGCCATTGTTCTTCTCAGTATAACTCATCATTGATCTTCATTAATGTTCAAGGTGATTCTGTCAATTATAAATGTGTTTAAATCTACTGGGAAGTAAAGGCATAAACAAAAGGTCAAGGTCCACAGAGATAACTTCCAGTAGTAATATATTTGGAATACAAATAAATCTAAACATTAAAAATTATATGAAATAACCAGAGTCAGAAATATTCAATTATGGAGAAAATTGCCAGAATTAAGTAAGGGTGCCAAACTGCACTGATTCTGAACGGGACGGAAAAAGTTTGCTAGAGGAAGAGGTTGGTAAGAGTGAAGATGTCAGAATATAGGAAAATTAGGGTGACGAAACGCAGTTAGGGAAGTTAAGCCTGCCTGGGATAAACATTAGCTTAAGCTAGGAAATAATTAAGACATTTCAGGTATATAGCATGGGAAGACAAGATGTGCATTTGGTTCTTATCAGTTCTCACAACAAATATGAGGGCAAAATGACAGATCTGGGAGATAAGGAGGATAGTTAGTCTGATCTGGAAGCACACAGGAATCTATAACAGATCCTTGTATGTGAAAGAGGAAAACTGATCTGGAGAGGATCAACTGCTCTACTTGGAAGTAGAGGAACAGCCAGTTTACATATTTAATAGTGAGATATGCTGATTCCTCACTGCCACTACAACAAATGCTATTTTGGAGAGGGCTCCCAAATTAGAGTGAGATTAGGGTCAGTGAGCACGGTAGCAAATCACTCATGCAAATCCAGCAGCGCTTGATGTTGAGATGCAAAGTGTAAAAATCGACTACATTAACATCTCAGTCCATTTAAAACCACCCAGTGGAATTTACCTACCTGAAATAACAAATAAGATCAGTGGGATATTGTATGGAGTGATGGAAAAAGAAACAAAAATGTCAACTGCGAACCACACATTAGAAGAAAATCAAATGCAAAAATGATAGGATCTGTCAGTGGTTTCTAATTTCTTTTTACCCCACAAAAACATTACGGATAGCATTGGTGGGCCACTTGAATGTTGCTGTGGTTCTTTGCTGACCACCTTTTGTTCACCTACTGTTTTGCCTGCAACAAACTACTCTACATTACTGTTTAGCAAGTATTCTTATAATTCTACCATCTATGGTACTCATGCACTATTTGTTTACGCAATTTTTAGCTTTTTATTTATTGTGCTTCATTGTTTTTGAGTAATCCCATTTGGTCTGTAGGACCCCTGAGAGAAACTTCTGGATCACGGTATAAAATCCCCTTATATTTTCAACTGTAAACCTTCCATATTTGGTTTTCTGGAGATGTGGGTCTTATGACTGCATTCCAGAATTGAATCCAGAGAACTGGAAGAAGGTGCAAGTACTTGATCAAGTACACCTCCAGAGTTTAAGACGTTGGGAACAAGCTCCAGAATCAGCCAGGGGTGGAAAGTTATAACTCCAATGGTGGAGTGAAGATACTTAATCACCACCACAAACGCAGATGCCATTTTATAAATTACTTCCAACTGAAAATACACTGCCTTCGGAAATGTTAACAGCAAAGTGTTCTGGAGATTTATACCAGAGGATTGTTTTTACTCTGGATAATGGTCTCTTTTGCCACAAACATAATAAATTCTAGAATATGGCATACAGTTACCAGAACTGCATACTATTTATGGACTACCCCAAACAACTTCTACAATATGGAAGAAAGGCAGAAAACCCCGTCTAGAATATGAACCGCAATGAAAAACATGTAGAACACATGGGGACAAGCTACAAACTAGACTAAAGTAGAAATGCTATGTCTATTAAATATAGTGAGACCATACTGAAAAATCTCAACAATATGTGACATAAGACAAATACCAGAGCAGAGTCACCCAACTGCGGGACCAACATCACAACACAGTTTTAAGATACTTGTTAGATAAATGGTTAGTAGTTAAATAGGGGAATATAAATGTCCTGAATATTTGGCTTCTGTCTATGAGATCTGGAGTTAAATAAACCTGATGAACAAGCTTGAATAAATGGAAAGGCCTGGAATAAACATGAGTATAGAAAGCATTAGAGAGCCACTGTGGTCATTTTTTTCTATTTGGTCTTTTGAACAACTATACTTGATAATGAGTAAAAATAAATAAATAAATACAACCATTACATTATTATCTGAGCACCTCTATTGTTGGTATTGCTTATGCAAATGACTCTTAGGGCTTTGTCTCCCTAAGGGTGATAGGTGACTCCAGACATTAACTCCTTGATCACTGTGCCTTGGAAGTACAGTTGCACCTCATTGATGAAACCCAAGAGAGGCCGAAACATACATATGTGGTTTGCTGTTTCTCCTGTTAAGGGTAGAATTGCCTGGTATTTCGGGGCTGGGTCACTCTAGTGAGTGGGACCAGACTGATATACTACAGGATATTTCTCCCTGAAGGATAGTTCGTTCTCTGCCTGAACACCTCTATTGTTGGTATTACAAAATATATTTTTTCTGCTGTAAGGATCCATTCTCTTTTTCTAAGGTGATCCTGTCTGCTAATTTCTTTTTCAGTTTCTTTTCACAGTTTTAGTTGTCATCTTCATATTATCTCTCCATTCAACGTCTTTCCATCTCAGCATAATTACATAGAAAATGTAATAACAAAACAGAGCCTCATTATATTTCTACATTCTAAAACAGTTTGCCTATTTTTAGTGTAGTCCTAAAAAATGGTACATTTGAAACATATGAATATAATGATCCAATCCTAGATTTGTTATCCTGTATGAATGATAAGGAAGCAAGTGTTTAAATCCTATCAAGTATATACTATTCATATTTAATTCCTGTACAAACTTCTTCTGGAACAAAGGTAGGAACTAGCAAAATTTGCCAACAGATCAAACTATTTCTACTGCAGAGACTTTTCTATTACTGTTCAACCTGGCTCTGTCTGAGAACATTCTCTAAATTGGGTTTGCTGTAAATTGCATATTCAGAACATGTTCCTTGTACGTACCAAAAAACAATATCAGGAAGCTTAGAATCTATTCCACTTGACAAAATGTCAGAGCAAATGTCGTCTTAAATAAGTAAGGTGTGCAAAATGCACCAAGTTTTCTTCGGTTTTAAACACCAGTCATGGAAGATCTCCTGGGTACTTGCTTGTTGTCAGTTGAATGGTAGTAATACATCTGTAAGTATACAGAAAGAGGTGCCTTCTTGATGGAACTCTGTAATAGCCCAGATTTTATTAATTTTAATAGGAAACTGTGGTCAACTTATTTGTATAATATCTTCTGAATAACTAAATTTGATAATAGTAAAAATACATATTGAAAAAAACAAACACAATCTTTATCTTTACAGCATGCGTCCTTTTTCTTTACGCTACCTTCTCAGCAGGATGGTTTCTTGTAACTCAATGACAGACGCTACCTTTTCATTCTAAGACTCCTCTCTTCTCAGGAAGTTGCTCAGCAGAAAGCAAAATGGTGGATCCAACTGAAGCACAATTGTACATAAAAGATAATTTGGAGGTTGTTTATTTTTTACTGGCTATTTTGAGTATTTTAAGTGCATTTCTTCTTAGATTTAAGACTTCTGTGGTCATTGAAAGAAAAAGATCAATTTAACTGAAAGTCCGAGCTCCAGTCTAAAGATCAGGGTAAAACCAGATGTTTTTAGGTTATGTTTTCTCACAAAATAATAACTTTTTTAAAATTCAGGTTCAACCAGAAAATTGATAATAATGATCTACCTTAAACATCATAAAAAGCTGGACCCATTACAGAGGCCCTTTACCTAGCTGAGCTTGATATTCACTAATTTCCTCTTATGTGTGTATATGTATATGTATATGTATATGTATATATATATATATATATATATATATATATATATATATATATATATATTTATCTATAGGGATTCAGAACAGGAAATAAGTTTGTAAATGAACAAAAATGTACTATTTTTTTTAATGTAATCTGCATAGCTTTTATCACTCTTTTGCCCATTTGCTTGTGCTTCCGACAAAATCCATAGCATGAGTTAGGTACCAAACCCCACAGTGATGAATCCTGATAAAGACTGAAACATTGACAGTCATTAATTTATGAAAATTCAACCAATGCTATGCATGAAAGCTGTGTTATAAAGTCAGTCATATGCTAAAAGGAACCATGTATAAAGTGTAATTGGTTTAAAGAGTTTATTTACTTACTGTAAGGTGGAGGGCTTCTATCGTTCTTTTGCCCACCGGAAGTTAAGTGATTGTTGAGGTAAACTACCTCCTCATAAAATCTACTACACAAGCTAGAACCCAGCCCCATGCTAATAAGAGGCAGTTACTTTGAAACAGCTGCACATGGGTGAGATTTCTAGCTTGTGTATAATCCATCCTGAGCTTTGTTCAAAGCTGTGATACAGCAGGCATATGCTTAAGGGAGGCCATGTTTGAAATGGTTATGGATTGGAAGAGTAAAGCCTTTATGGGTACATCTGCATGTCTCTGCCCAGGTTCCCAGAATGCAGTGGAATAACTGTATTTCTCAGAATCCTGGGCATGAAACAAGTTTTTTTAACTTGTTTTAGACTTTTAAATATGAACACAGATGTACTATTTATTTACTACATATATACATATATACAGTGAGGGGGAAAAAGTATTTGATCCCCTGCAGTTTTTGAACGTTTGTCCACTGACAAAGAAATGATCAGTCTATAATTTTAATGGTAGGTGTATTTTAACAGTGAGATACAGAATAACAACAACAACAAAAAAAATGCATGCCCGAAAAGTAAGAAATTGATTTGCAGGTCAATGAGTGAAAAAAGTATTTGACCCCTTCAACTTAGTACTTGGTGGCAAAACCCTTGTTGGCACAGAGGTCAGACAACTCAGGAGGGATTTTTTCCCTCTCCTCTTTGCAGATCCTCTCAAAGTCATTAAGGTTTCAAGGCTGATGTTTGGCAACTCGAGCCTTCAGCTCCCTCCACAGATTTTCTATGGGATTAAGGTCTGGAGACTGGCTAGGCCAGTCCAGGAACTTAATGTGCTTCTTCTTGAGCAACTCCTTTGTTGCCTTGGCTGTGTGTTTTAAGTAATTGTCATGCTGGAATACCCATTCACGATGCCCTGGCTGAGGGAAGGAGGTTCTCAACCAAGATTTTAAGTTACACGGCCATGTAATGGTTCATTTGAAGCGTTGCAGTTGTCCTGTCCCCTTAGCAGAAAAACACACCCAAAGCATAATGTTTCCACCTCCATGTTTGACGGTGGGGATGGTGTTCTTGGGTTCATAAGCAGCATTCCTCCTCCTCCAAACACGACAAGTTGAGTTGATGCCAAAGAGCTCGATTTTGACCATTACACTTTCACCCAGTTCTCCTCTGAATCATTCAGATGTTCAAACTTCGACTGGCCTCTACATGTGATTTCTTGAGCAGGGAGACCTTACGGGCTCTGCAGGATTTCAGTCCTTCACAACGTACTGTGTTACCAATTATTTTCTTGGTGACTATAGTCCCAGCTGCCTGGAGATCATTAACAAGATCCACTTGTGTAGTTCTGGGTTGATTCCTCACCGGTCTCATGCTGCTTGGCGATGGTCTTGTAGCCCATTCCAGCTTTGTGTAGGTCAGTAGTAGTGTCAGCAATGTGTGCAGTGTGTAGTGTAAATAGGCTGCGTGCACGAGGGGAACCATTTGTGTAGCTGTGTACTTCTGCATTCTGTAAGTTAGTGTTGTAAAATGGCAGCGATTCTGTATGTGGTACGCGGGTGTGGCTGATTTTGCATCCTTGCTAATATTGTATTTTGTACCTTGTACGTGTTTTTGTAAAAGTCGTATGTGCTTGGCAGTGTTTTGCGGCTTTAGGGGTCGTGTAGCCTCGTTTTCGTTTTCTCTGTGGCCATTTTTTCTCTAGCTTAGAGGATTTTCAAGTGTCTAAACTCTGTAAATAAGACTTAAATTAGGTGTAACCTCACTTCCAGACGTCCTGGGTGTCCCCCCTTACTGTGTGTGATGTTATTTTTGTTTGTATTTATTAAAAAAATATATGTTTTCCGCTGTGCGCTGTTCGTATTTTTGCGTGTTTGTTATTTTTTTTTTCTAAGTCTCGCATCTCGTATTTTTTTTTTTGTGTAAGTCCGTATTAAGTCATTGCGTGTTAAAGTTTTTTTTTTTTTAAGTCCTGCTTCTGTGGCTGTTCGTAACCGCTTGTGAGGCGCCGTAGAGTTTCCACCTTCGAAAATGCAATGAGCTCATTGCAGCCGACGTGGGACCCTCCACCTTCCGCAAATGCGGCCCCTCGCTTCGTGAGGGTTCGCATTTGCGGCCCGAACTGCCGCCCTCGCTTGACGACGTTTCGTAGTTTGACAACTATTATATATATATATATATATATATATATATATATATATATATGTGTGTGTGTATATATATATTTGCAAGTTTTCGATCTTGCAAGTTGCTTTGGAATGTAGTACTTTCTACATAAGATTTTAAGCTCAAAGACAGGACCTTTTCAATGTGTTTAATATTGCATTTTTTAATGTTTTTGACCTCTATATAGCGCTACGGAACATGTTGGCACATTACTAATAAAGGATAAGTATATAAATATATAAAAAAAAAATCTTAAAATGCCACTGAGATATTACAAGTTAACCCATTTATACATACTGCCACTGTGTTTTAATCTACTGTGAGGTTCTTTGCATAAACACCTAACAGTTTAGACCAGTAACTAATTTCCAAAGAAACATATAATTTTTTCCACCTTACCTACTTTTAGCTGCTAAGAGAATATACAACTTGGGTTGCTCCAAATGAACAGGGAAAAGAAAAATGATTTATATAAAAGAATGTGTGGTATTGCAAAGTTCCTTATTCAGTTGTTACAGAGATGTAAAGCTTTGTGGTCTGAAAAGGACACAAAATAATGATTTACAGGGAGCTGGAAAGATTATGCCCACAATATGAATTATGGTGCATGATAGGAGATACAGGATAAATGACAAGATATTAAACGGTAAAACAAATATCCCTGCACATAATGACTCTGCACGGATAGTCCATTTGTTCTCATTTGGGCTGGAGGGACTCAGCACACGGCTGTGAGCAACGTGGAGGTACAAAATGAGACTAATGAGCTTCCGCTGGTGGGAGACAGGGAACTAGAGACTGGCGTGTAGACAAATCCAACATGGGGGGATATACCGCAGCATGCCAGGGCAGGGATGGAAGGGACAGCCGTATGAGGGCTAGCAAACATCAACAACACTGTGTGCACGCTAACACACAACATACACAGAAACACAGCACTACAACATAAATCCACAGACACACACCAACATCATCAACACTCACACTTCAACACAGACACCATCAGCCCTATTAAATTCCTTCAAAGTATAAAACCATAGCACGTAACGTAGCCCGCGAAACTAACGACTATTAAATTGGCCACGTAAAGCATCCCGCCAATGAAAAAACCCTACGGGGTGTTGAAATTTGAACTCTGCGGCCGCAAATCCTTTGTTATGTCAAGCCCGTAACGGTTACGTTCGAAAATCGCTATTAAATTGCTACGAATGCACTGGCGTTCAAACCTGTAACCCACAAATGGAGCTAAAAAGCCTATATGTACTAGACAGGACCCGCAAGGGGGTTAAAGTTACTGTACTTATTATTAAAGAGAAAGTGATGTTAGGTATTAAAATAGCACAACGTTCTGAAGCTCGCAAATCTGCAATATAAAATACTTTTACTTCTGTTTAATTTCCCTGTTATATCGATCCCGGCAACCAATGTGTTAATACATATAATGGAACCCGCATGGACTAGAATATTATATTTACGGCTTTATCAATATTGCATTATTTCTGGAATGCGGGTCCGATTGTAAGTCGTAATTGAAACCCATAGGACTTTGAAATCAAACCTCCATTTTTCAGTGATGTAATGATGACTACGGGTTTGACTAACTGATCATGTTCACGGCCGCACATGCAACATGCACAAGAATGGTTTACGGGCTTGCGACTATGGCTCGTTACTCGCGGCATGGTTACATTTAACACAGTCGAATTTCAAGCCTGCTGCCTTTACGTGTGTATACCGGATGCCGCTACGGGCTTCAAATTTAATAGGCATGCATATATCAGAACCTGCATTAATGCAAAGCAGGCAAATACACTGAGTCTGTGTGACACTATACAGAACAGATTTGCACATTTCTTTCCAAAACACAAACACATCATTAACCAATTCAGAGATGTGCATCAGATACCTTCTAAGCAGCAACCTGAGTAACCTGTCATCCCTACACATGCTTCCTTATAAGTGGCCGATTCTCACTATGACATCCCATTATCTCCTAGCTCACAATGCTGCAAACATCACGTAACCAGTTTTTCTTATTTGGCATCTTTTTGAACAGAGGGCTGCTATGGTTTGGCTATCTATAAAGAAATAAATAAAGAATAACCATAAAATACAAAAGAAACTAACACACAGGTCTGTAATCCAAACACTTTAGACACAGAAAAGCAGAACAGAAAAACACACAATAATACACAAAGTAGAAAAAGAAAGATACATACGCTAATAGTACACACTACAAACATACAAAACTGAACAGAGATACACACACCAACAGAACACACTACAAACACACAAAGCTGAACAGAGATACACACACCAACAGAACACACTACAAACACACAAAGCTAAACAGAGAGATACACACACCAACAGAACACACTACAAACACACAAAGCTGAACAGAGAGATACACACACCAACAGAACACACTACAAACACACAAAAGCTAAACAGAGAGATACACACACCAACAGAACACACAACAAACACACAAAGCTGAACAGAGAGATACACACACCAACAGAACACACAACAAACACACAAAGCTGAACAGAGATACACACACCAACAGAACACAAAACACACAAAGCTGAACATAGAGATACACACACCAACAGAACACACAAAGCTGAACAGAGATACACACACCAACAGAACACACTACAAACACACAAAGCTAAACAGAGAGATACACACACCAACAGAACACACTACAAACACACAAAAGCTAAACAGAGAGATACACACACCAACAGAACACACAACAAACACACAAAGCTGAACAGAGAGATACACACACCAACAGAACACACAACAAACACACAAAGCTGAACAGAGATACACACACCAACAGAACACACAACACACAAAGCTGAACATAGAGATACACACACCAACAGAACACACAAAGCTGAACAGAGATACACACACCAACAGAACACACTACAAACATACAAAGCTGGACAAATACACACACCAACAGAACACACTACAAACATACAAAGCTGGACAGATACACACACACCAACAGAACACACTACAAAAAACACAAAGCTGGACAGATACACACACACCAACAGAACACACTACAAAAAACACAAAGCTGAACAGAGATGCACACACCAACAGAACACACAACAAACACACAAAGCTGAACAGAGATACACACACCAACAGAACACACAGCACACAAAGCTGAACATAGAGATACACACACCAACAGAACACACTACAAACATACAAAGCTGGACAAATACACACACCAACAGAACACACTACAAACATACAAAGCTGGACAAATACACACACCAACAGAACACACTACAAACACACAAAGCTGAACAGATACACACACCAACAGAACACACTACAAACACACAAAGCTGAACAGATACACACACCAACAGAACACACTACAAACACACAAAGCTGAACAAAGATACACACACCAACAGAACACACAACAAACACACAAAGCTGAACAGAGATACACACACCAACAGAACACACTACAAACACACAAAGCTGAACAGATACACACACCAACAGAACACACAACAAACATACAAAGCTGGACAGATACACACCAACAGAACACACAAAGCTGGACAGATACACACACCAACAAAATACACTACAAACACAAAGCTGAACAGAGATACACACATTAACAGAACACACTACAAACACACAAAGCTGAACAGAGATACACACACCAACAGAATACACTACAAAACACACAAAGCTGAACAGAGATACACACACCAACAGAACATACTACAAACACACAAAGCTGAACAGATACACACCAACAGAACACACAAAGCTGGACAGATACACACACCAACAGAACACACAAAAACACACAAAGCTGAACAGATACACACACCAACAGAACACACAACACACAAAGCTGAACAGAGAGATACACACACCAACAGAACACACAACAAACACACAAAGCTGAACAGAGATACACACACCAACAGAACACACTACAAACACACAAAGCTGAACAGATACACACATTATTATTATTATCTTTATTTATATCGCGCCAACATATTCCGTAGCGCTGTACAGGGGTTGAGTACATAGCAGAAAACAAATTAAACACCTTGTAAAGAATGGAGGGCCCTGTGTTTGATCATAAAATTAAATGTACATAGAGCTTGTTTCCAAGGCACTGACACAATATTGAAAACTTGCAAACTTACAATCTAAGGGTTTAGGTGTGATATAAGAGGGTGACAAATACAATTGAAAGCAATTGGTTCAGTAAAGTGGAGGGGTCTGTGTGTTGTACTGTAGATTGTGGGTGGGAGTTTTATTAAGCTGTGGAGTGTGCAGTTGTACATGTTAAGGCTGAAGATGATAAGATTTTTTAAACAGGTGTGTTTTTAATAATTTCTTAAAGGTTTTGAGGCAGGAAGATAATCTAATGGAGCGGGGCAAGGAGTTCCAAATGGATGGGGAAGCACGAGAAAAGTCATGAAGACGGGAGTGAGAGGAGGTGATGAGAGAGGAGGAAAGAAGAAGGTTGTTAGCAGAACGAAGGGGCCGGTTGGCAGAGTATTTTGAAACAAGGGCAGAGATATAAGGGGGTGCATTGTTGTTGAGGGCTTTATGTGTTAGGGTCATGATTTTAAATTTGATTCGGGAAGCTATGGGAAGCCAGTGGAGTGATTGACAGAGAGGGGCTGCAGACACTGATCGTTTGGTATTGAAGATGAGTCTAGCGGAGGCGTTCATTATGGATTAGAGGGGAGACAGACGAGAGATGGGTAGGCCAGCAAGGAGGGAATTGCAGTAGTCGAGTCGAGAGATGATGAGAGAGTGAATTAGAATTTTAGCCTTGTCTTCTGTAAGATAATGATGAATTTTGGAGATGTTTTTTAGGTGAAACTGACATGATTTTGTTATTGCTTGGATGTGAGGAATAAAAGAGAGGGCGGGATCCAGTAGAACCCCAAGACAATGGGCCTGGGAGGTAGGGGCGATGATGGTGTTGTCAACAGTGAGAGATATTTGAGGTGTGGAAGCTGTAGTAGAGGGTGGAAAGATTAGAAGTTCAGTTTTAGACATGTTGAGTTTGAGTTGACGGGTGGACATCCAGGAGGATATGCTAGAGAGGCAGTTGGAAACTTGAGCTAAAAAAGAGCGGGATAGATCAGGTGCAGAGAGGTAGATTTGAGTATCATCTGCATAGAGATGATACTGAAATCCAAAGGATTTTATAAGGGTGCCAAGGGAGGAGGTGTAGATGGAGAAGAGGAGGGGGCCTAGGACAGAACCTTGGGGAACGCCAACAGACAAAGAGAGAGGTGAAGAAGAGGTGCCAGAGAAGGAGACACTAAATGTACGATCTTTAAGATAGGATGTGAACCATGAAAGAGCTGTGTCCTGGATGCCAAAAGAGCGGAGAGTTTGGATTAGAAGAGGGTGGTCAACTGTATCAAAGGCAGCAGAGAGATCCAGGAGAATTAGAATAGAGTAGTGACCCTTTGATTTGGCGGTTAGCAAGTCATTAGTGACTTTTGTAAGGGCTGTTTCTGTAGAGTGTTGGGACCGGAAGCCAGATTGGAAGGGGTCAAGTAGGGAATTGGAGGAAATAAATTGAGTGAGGCGATTGTAAACAAGCCGCTCAAGGAGTTTAGACGCAAGGGGAAGTAGTGAGATAGGGCGATAGTTGGAGGCAGAAGCTGGGTCAGAAGAGGGCTTCTTGAGAATGGGTCTAACACACAACAAACATACAAAGATGGACAGATACACACCAACAGAACACACAAAGCTGGACAGATACACACACCAACAAAATACACTACAAACACAAAGCTGAACAGAGATACACACACCAACACAACACACTACAAACATACAAAGCTGGACAGATACACACACCAACAGAACACACTACAAACACACAAAGCTGGACAGATACACACACCATCAGAACACACTACAAACATACAAAGCTGGACAGATACACACACCAACAGAACACACTACAAACACACAAAGCTGGACAGATACACATACCAACAGAACACACTACAAACATACAAAGCTGGACAGATACACACACCAACAGAACACACTACAAACACACAAAGCTGAACACAGATACACACACCAACAGAACACACAACAAACACACAAAGCTGAACAGAGATACACACACCAACAGAACACACTACAAACACAAAGCTGAACAGAGATTCACATAAGAGCACACACTGTAGACACACAAAGTAAAACATCGATACGGACACAAAGAGTACACACTGCATACAGTAGGCTCACCCACAACTCCTGGTCAAAGTATTCTCTGAATTCCCACCATGGTCAGTAATCTCTGTATTCATGTATACTTTGTATAATTACTGATTTATTGAAATCCATGCACATCTGGCACAGTCAGCAATCTCTGCATTACTTATAATCTCAGTAATACCTATAATTGCTGCATTCCGTTTCTCTCTGTAATTTTGGTTACCCAGGATTCTTAGAAATCCCTAATTTACTGGGATTATCCGTATTACCTGCATTCCTAGGCACTGTCATTAACCTCTACACTACTGACATTGACCGTAATCCCCTCATTCCTTGTATTCCCAGTAATACCTGCACTCCTGGCACAGTCAGCAACTTCTATACCCCTGTCACTGTCAGTAATCCCCTCATTCCTTGTATTCCCAGTAATACCTGCACTCCTGGCACAGTCAGCAACTTCTATACTCCTGCCACTGTCTGTAATCCCCTCATTCCTTGTATTCTCAGTAATACCTGCACTCCTGGCACAGTCAGCAACTTCTATACTCCTGCCACTGTCCGTAATCCCCTCATTCCTTGTATTCCCAGTAATACCTGCACTCCTGGCACAGTCAGCAACTTCTATACCCCTGTCACTGTCAGTAATCCCACTCATTCCTTTTATTCCCAGTAATCCCTGCACTCCTGGCACAGTCAGCAACTTCTATACCCCTGTCACTGTCAGTAATCCCACTCATTACTTGTATTCCCAGGAATCCCTGCACTCCTGGCACAGTCAGCAACTTCTATACCCCCTGTCACTGTCAGTAATCCCACTCATTCCTTGTATTCCCAGTAATACCTGCACTCCTGGCACAGTCAGCAACTTCTATACCCCTGTCACTGTCAGTAATCCCACTCATTCCTTGTATTCCCAGTAATACCTGCACTCCTGGTACTGCCAGTAAAGTCTATACTATTGACACCGTCAGTAATCCCCCCCATTCCTTGTATTCTCAGTAATATCTGCACTCCTTGTACTTTCAGTAATGTCTATACTCCTGACACTGTGAGTAATCCTCCTGTCATTCCTTGTATTCTCAGTAATCTCTGCACTCTTGGCACTGTCAGTAAAACCTGTGTTTATACCTACTGTCAGTAATCCCTACAATACTTGGGCTGTCAATAATCCATGCATACGCAGTAATCATGGTTTTCCCATCATTCTCAGAAATACCTAAATTCCTGGCACTGCCCATAATCCCTGCAATGAAGGCACTGTCAGTAATCCCTGCATTCCTGGGCACTGTAAACACTTCCTGCATACATGGGCACTCTGCGTATTCCCTGCATTCCTGGCACTGTCAGTGCACTTATGGCACCGTTTCTATAATGAAATAGTATTAGGCAGTTAAAGGCATAGCAAGGATCTTTTTGGATATGTGTTTATTGAGACAATTCATTAATTGCTTTGCTTCAATTAAAATATATCACTCTATGTTGTGCTTGTATATTGTTTAAATTCTGGACCTGTTACTTCTCCCATAAGAGTTTACCAACATAAGAACAATTAGTTGTTGTTCTATCACAGTCCGTACTCCTGGCACTAGCAGTACTCTCTCCATGCCTGGCACTGGCAGTACTCTCTCCATGCCTGGCACTGGCAGTACTCTCTCCATGCCTGGCACTGGCAGTACTCTCTCCATGCCTGGCACTGGCAGTACTCTCTCCATGCCTGGCACTGGCAGTACTCTCTCCACAGTCCGTACTCCTGGCACTAGCAGTACTCTCTCCATGCCTGGCACTGGCAGTACTCTCTCCATGCCTGGCACTGGCAGTACTCTCTCCATGCCTGGCACTGGCAGTACTCTCTCCATGCCTGGCACTGGCAGTACTCTCTCCATGCCTGGCACTGGCAGTACTCTCTCCATGCCTGGCACTGGCAGTACTCTCTCCATGCCTGGCACTGGCAGTACTCTCTCCATGCCTGGCACTGGCAGTACTCTCTCCATGCCTGGCACCATACACACTCTGCCCAGACTACACTCCTTGCACTGTCAGCACTCCATGTTCTTTAACTCACAGACACAGTCGTAACATGTGCAGGGAATCTAATATAATCTGGATAACCTGCCATTAACACTGGATCAGTCATATAAAACTGGTTAATATCCATATAGGAGCGGCGCACCCTCTGTAACCACTAGGTGCCAGTCTTGTAGTGAGCATGGAGACTGGAGCAGCTAATTAGACAGAAAGCTTGTTGGTTGTCTTTGTTTCTTTTGCTAGTAATACCTTTGAAATCGCTAAATAATTAGCATTTACTCATTTTGCTGCTAAAATCTTCACTGTCATACACAAAAATACTGTTAGTAGCCTTTATGTGTTCTGTCTATAAATCTCACTAAACATGTGAAAACAAGATAAAAACCAAACGCAGCAAGTGGCAGTCAGCGAGGCTGAAATAATAATATCACTACTGTATGGTGGGAGGAAAAGATTCATCTGTTTACACCTAATATGCAGGATATGGAGAGTGGTTATGTGAGGCTGCCTGACAATGCCAGGAAAAATACACGGACAAGACGTCTTACAGAATGGAATCTGTACAATGTATTATCTGCTGCTAATACAATCTGGAAATGTGTGTAATAAGGAGCCTGTATGTATGTGTCTATCTATACAGATGTCAGTCAGTGTGTTTAACTAGGTCTCAAAAATCCCAGGGTATCTAACATTTCGACATATCTAATTTTTCTATCTGTGTTTGTTACAATCAGGATATACATACATTCAATTGATCCATAAATGGTTATATTCATACAGTATCCATTAATCCATCCGGTGCTTCTATCCATCTGTTCGTCCATTTAGTTCATGCAGTTTATTCAGCCATTCACCCATGTATCCATCCAGTTTACCTAATCCTTCAATCCCATCTGGGGTATTCACCCATGTATCAATCCATCTGTCCATTCATTGCATTCCATATAAGCATCCGTGTATCCTGCCATTCAGTATAGCCACAAGTGTATTAATTCATTCAGTTTATCATCCAATGTATCCATCCATCCAGTGTATTGATTAATCAATTGTATCCATCCCTTTATTGTACCAATCAGTTTACTTACAGCTAATGTATTGATTAATCCATTGTATCCATCTATTCATTGTATCAATCCGTTTACTTACCCATTGACCCATGGTATCCAACCATGTATCCATCCTTTCAATGTATCTGTCAGTCTATCCAGGCATTTAGTGTATCCACCAATGCATCCATCCAAACAATGAATCAGTCTATACATCCCTCAGTCTATCTACCCCTCAGTCCATCTACCCCTCAGTCCATCTACCCCTCAGTCCATCTACCCCTCAGTCCATCTACCCCTCAGTCCATCTACCCCTCAGTCCATCTACCCCTCAGTCCATCTACCCCTCAGTCCATCTACCCCTCAGTCCATCTACCCCTCAGTCCATCTACCCCTCAGTCCATCTACCCCTCAGTCCATCTACCCCTCAGTCCATCTGCCCCTCAGTCCATCTGCCCCTCAGTCCATCTGCCCCTCAGTCCATCTGCCCCTCAGTCCATCTGCCCCTCAGTCCATCTGCCCCTCAGTCCATCTGCCCCTCAGTCCATCTGCCCCTCAGTCCATCTGCCCCTCAGTCCATCTGCCCCTCAGTCCATCTGCCCCTCAGTCCATCTGCCCCTCAGTCCATCTGCCCCTCAGTCCATCTGCCCCTCAGTCCATCTGCCCCTCAGTCCATCTGCCCCTCAGTCCATCTACCCCTCAGTCCATCTACCCCTCAGTCCATCTACCCCTCAGTCCATCTACCCCTCAGTCTATCTACCCCTCAGTCTATCTACCCCTCAGTCTATCTACCCCTCAGTCTATCTACCCCTCAGTCTATCTACCCCTCAGTCTATCTACCCCTCAGTCTATCTACCCCTCAGTCTATCTATCCCTCAGTCTATCTATCCCTCAGTCTATCTATCCCTCTATCATAATTGTCAGCTGCAGTTTATTAGTGGAATTTAACAATTTAAGGAATGCTAAAACAGATCATTATTTGAAGTAAGAGAGAGAATGAAAGATTCAGTTTGTTATGTTTTCCCTACTGTACATTTCTTAGATATAAAACATTGATACTGCAGCTCCCTTATGATCATGTGTGGCTCAATATGCTTACCCAGAGTGCATGATAAGGGTTTTTCGAGGGATCTAACTGCATGATAACCTTAGGAGATTGTTTTTACACAACGGATAAGCAGACTGTAATCAGTGCAGCCAATTAGTATTTAGAAGCCATTCATTTGTACAGGAAAACAGCAGAAACAATTAGGATTATCTCAATTATTCTCTTAATCAAATGGCTAGTAAAATGGATAGCTAGCTTTTCATGCTCTATAATATTTAAAATAACAACTTGATTTGACAATTTATTATTATTATTATTATTATTGTTTATTTGTAACGCGCCAACATATTATGTAGCGCTATACATACGTTGCGATCAAGGCAAAACAATATTAACACATTCCAGTAGATGGAGTGCCCTCTCTATAAGCTTAGAGTCCAGTGTCCATATAACTTTTCCAAAGCACATTGCAAGATGGAAAACCCGTAGACTTACAATCTAAAGACAATAGAAGTATTCAGATATTTTTGGTATATGCATTAGGTTATTATGAGGAGTAATTAAATAAAAGTTTTTAGTTGCTAAAATAGAAAGACTGATAGAAGCATGGACACATCTGGAATATTTATTTGTTGGTATATCTGCCTGTGTATCAATACATGTTAGTGTATCTGTATATGTGGCAATGGATTTATCTAGAAGCATTATCTGTCAATCTGTGTATCGAATCGCTGTACCCATCAAACCATCCATGTATTATTAGTGTCCCATCCATTAAGTTCTTCCATTGTTGTTTCAGTCTCATCTGCCAACATTCAAACTATGTGTCCCTCTAGCAGACTTCATCCATCTATCAATATCAATCAATTCAGTGTATCTGACAGTGTATCCATCAGTTAATAATCTCTGATTTGATGCATTGATATAGAAAAAGAGAAATAAAAGAACAAGAGGTCATGATTTGGGGTTTGTATGTGAAAGATCAAGACGTTAAGTAATTCAATGGCAAGAAAATTGTACCATAAAACTAGATTCATTATTTGTTATGCTACTGAAATAATTTCTGATATAACATTTACACACTGCTTACTTCTAAGAAGCCCCTCGGATAACAGATTATCACTTTCTGGGATTCACACTTTTTCCCCATTTTCCTTCATGTGAGATGCCATATTGCATAAAGCTACATCCCAAGCTGAGAGGCTTCACCCTAGCAGTGTCTCAAGGTGGTATCAAGCACTAGCAGTGTCTCAAGGTGGTATCAAGCAAACAGTGACTTGTGTGTCTGACCAGCAAGAAACACTAGTAATGTGATGCCCCTCCCCTGAAAGTGTGGCTTTATGTCGCAGCTGTGACAAGCTAACAACGTTCATGAGAGAGAACATGGAGAAAGAAAGTCTGTTTCTCTGGGGTAAAGCTTTCCAAACTGAGTTAGTGTGTCGGCTGCAATGTGTAGGTGTGACGCACGAATGCAATTTATGTGTTTGTATCTCTTATAAGGAGTTAGTTTAACCTTCATGTCTAAAAAGTGTGCCACCAACGTGAAAAGTTTGGAAAGTGCTGCTCTAGGGCCTTCTTAGAATTTAAGTATAAATGTGATATCATAATTACATTAATACATCTAATAAAATCAATTAAATAACATAGTTAAACAATCATAGGAAACAACAAAATACCTAAAAAAGACCAATTAACCACTGCTTAGGTAACTATAATGGGAACACTTAATAGTTATCTTGGTTCCTATCTACAATCAAAATCAAAGTTTCCATGTATCTGACAATCCAAATCCCTACTGGTTTATTTGTCTTTATGATGTTTGTGTATAAGTTTGTGTATATATCACTGCTATCTACAATCAGTATATCACTGAATATATAACAGTATTAATCTATGTATCTAGATATATATATATATATATATATATATATATATATATATATATATATAGATATAGATATAGCAAAGCATTCACCAGTCCGCATATCTATGTATATAACAGTGTTTTTGTGTCTCTTTCACAAGAAACCCATACTGATGCAACCTATGAAAAATCCATGTGATGAGAAACTGAGCTAATGTCTCTACTTCCATAAAGGATCACTGTAATGCCATAGCAAGAGGAACTAGTTATTACAATTAGGCATAGATCATAATGTATTTATCGCTCCTATACCTCACCCAAACCTATACGTTTGCGAGTTTTCAATCTGTATACATTTGATTTTAAGCTCAAAGGCAAGGCCAGCCATTATTTGCATTGTGTTAATATTGTTTTTGACTTGTAATTACCCCTGTACAGCCATCTGGAATATGTTGGCGTGCTACAAATAATATAAGTAAAAATAATAATAATTAGTAAAATTCCTATTTAATAATTTATAATAGCAATATTTAATATTAAACAACCAACGAGTTTACCCCTCCAGCTGAGTGTTTGTCTCCACCCTGATAATTTGGGTGGGCTGTGAGACTGGTCTAAATGGTTTTAGGGACTATCAGATATACAGAATAAAGAATAAAGTGATTCAAAACTCACATCACATCAAAGAAAACCATTATAACACAAGTCTCCAGCCAACAGAGCTTATTTTTTTTACTACGGCTGAAAATTTAGCTCTACCCAACCTTATAGTGGGAGGATAACTTTGCATTTAAATTTATTGTTAAATGTTTTTAGATAACGGAGTATGGATTTTCTTTCATTATCAATAACTAATTAAAACATCTAACTCATACTAGGGCATTACAGTGGACATAACAGAAAACTGGAAATGTGATAATGCATCACAAAAATGATACCTGGCACACTGGAGTGACAATCACTTGCGCTACATGTGTATGTTTCTATATGCTTAACATTTTATTATTTTATTAATAAAAAATAATAAAAATATTAATACTTTTCAATGTTTTGCTCTGTAACATGCCACACTTATATGTGCAATGACATAAAACTTGTGACGTACTCATCTATAAAACACGTTAATCCACATATTATTAAAGCAATCTCTTCCTCCGCACATGTCTGCAGGTCACCATCTAACCGCGAGCAGCGTCCACATGTTCAGGACATTCAGACCAGATGTACGAGACAACGACGTTACTTAATAAAAACAAAACACACATATAATTGGAAGTGAATGTGCAGCTCTGCAGTAAAACATGATTCCCAAGGAAAGTGCACATACTTCTGACAGAATGACTGCAAAGCAAATACCCACAATATGAATCAAATAAGAACAAGGTATAACAATGGTCGGCTCAAATCCTCAATAACAAATCACTGCTAGTGATCATAAAGAAGCTTTCAATACAGCGCCCAGAAAAAAGCTTTATGTGCCAAAATAACATGTATATAGATAGATACATAGAGTGGTGAGCGAAAACATATAACACTTAGGAGCCAGGAAACACTTATAGGAGCTAGAAAGATTATTCTTGGGAGCCGGGAAGGGAGAAGTCCTGCATAGAAACTAATTTTAATTTGGCAAAATATTTAAGAGGCAGAATTTATACCTATGTATACATATATTTCTAAAGTATAATGCATCTCTATAAAGGGCTTCCTTTCAGGTTTCTTGAGAACAGCCTGACTGACTCCTAAAAATCTTCCTGGCTCATAAGAATTAGATATTTGTATCCACCCCACCCAGTGTGTGATATATATATATATATACATATATATATATATATATATATGTATAAATATATATATATATATATATATATATATATACAAATATATATATATTAAATAAAATAGTAAGTAGATTTGTGTTCACATTTGAATGTCTAAAACAAGTTAAAAAAAACTTGTTTCATGCCCAGAATTCCGAGGAATACAGTTATTCCACTGCATTCTGGGAACCTTGGCAGGGACATGCAAATGTGCCCGCAAAGGCTTTGCTCTTGCCATCTATAGCCATTTAAAAAGTATAAGTATATGCCTGCTGTATTACACAGCTTTGAGAAAAGCTAGGGTTGCATCACACACAAGCCAGGCATCCCACCCACATACAGCTCTTTCAAGGTTATTGCCTCATTAGCGTTGGGCTGGTTCCTTAGCTTGTGTAGTGGATATTTTGAGGAGGTAGTTCACCACAACAATAATTTAACTTATGGTGGGCAAAGGAGGGATATAAGCCCTCCACCATACAGTATATAAATAGTACATATGTGTTCACATTTGAATGTCTAAAACAAATTAAAAAACTTGTTTCATGCCCAGAACTCAGAGAAATACAGTTATTACACTGCATTATATATATATATATATATATATATATATATATATATATATATATATAGTTGTGTGTGTGTGTGTGTATAGTGGGTGTCTGTAATATAAATATATAGATACATATGCAGTAAGTCACCTTATACTATTATTTGCTTTGGAATGAATAAAATGTATTGTATTGATAAAAAAAAAAAAAAAAAAAAAATGGAGGTGCTCAATCAGAGAACGAACAAACCTTAATGATAACCTCCTTTAGCTCACTTGTGCCCTTCACAGGGAGAAATATCCTGTAGTATATCAGTCTGGTCCCAATCACTAGAGTAATCCAGCCCCAAAATACCAGGCAATTCTACCATGAACAGGAGAAACAGCAAACCCCAGAAGTACATTTCGGCCTCCATTGGGCCTTGTCAGTCCCCTAAGGCACAGTGAGCAAGGGGTCCACGTCTGGATTCTGTTACTACCCTCATGGAGACTTATCCCTAAGGATCATTTGCATAAATAAAATATTTGCATGCACAGAACATATATAATAGTAATAATAATAACTATAGGCAAACTGGCTGTATTTGTAGACTAGGCTTTACACATGGCATATGATTGTTTATGACTTATTAAAGTACTTGCCCAGTATTCTGTACCTGGACTGATTCTGTGTATGATACTGTGTAACTTGGAGACTGTACAGGCAAACAGACACATAACATTATACAGGCAGGTATATAAATATAGAATCAAGCATGAGAAAAAAATCACACGGATATTTAAATGATTAAGAGTGGAAATTTAAATGAATGTTTCCATTCTAGGTTCAAATTCCTAACCCTGGTCCCCTAATCCATACATGGCCTTGCTCCTAAATATCTTACCTCACTTATCTCACCCTATGTACCACAATGCCCTGCGAGATCCAAATGCTTCCCAACACTCACAGTCCCATTACCACCTTGCACCCAATCAAAATTCTGGCCTTTCTCCCTCCTTTCACGCCTTCACTGGAATAAACTACCACTCCACACAATAAGCCCTACAACCTACAAGCCTTTTGCAAATCTCTGATGATTCACTTCCTGTCTCTTTCCAACCTTTGCATTTTCCCACCCTACCTCTTCCAATCTCCATGCTTGACCTCTTGCGTCCATCTTGCCTCTGGCCCATCGGGTTGTTTCAGCAACATCACCCAATCTCACCTTCTTCTCTGTCTATTATGTTTGTTCAGCAAAATCTTATTCTCAATATCTCAAAAAATGTACCATTTTATAACTATATAGAGCATGTTGAAAAAAACACTATACAAAATGTAAATATATAAATAAATGTAAACAAATGTGAGTTCCCTGGCGGGCCAGTGGTTAGGATTCGGTGTTTCCACTACTGCGACCTGGATTCAATTCCAGTCAGCGGTCACACCACCCTGAAGCTGAGCAGGATTGGGCCTGTTTAGTACTTGGATGGGAGACCACCTAGGAATAACAGGAGCTGTGGCCCACTGGAGAAGGAAACACTCCAGTATCTTTGCCAATAAAACCAAGTTGATCAGCATGGTGTGTTGCAGCCCGTGAGGTCAAAGAGAGTTGGACATGACTGAACGACACACACACACAAATTGATGTAGTAATGTCATTTCATTATATGCTCCATTATATAATGTATTATATAATACTGTGTATATATACTATGGGCCAAGAGATACATATTCCAAAATATGTATCTCCTTGAACAGCGAGAGGTTTCCGTAGTTGATCTGAAATTCTTTCTTATACCACAAATAGACCAATGCTCCAGGCTTTATATGGACCTGTTGTCCAAATGAGGATAATGTATATGTTCCCAAACTGATAAAGATCTTGTGTATGGCAGGAAAGTTCTCTCTTTGTGTGCTGTAATAAAAAACAGATGCTTTGAAGTAAGAAATCTATATTTTTAAATACATTTATTACCCAATTATCTTTGAGTTAAAATGTACTTGGTTCATTTACAGGATCCCTTCATTGGATTAATGTGTATGCTCATTTAATCAATATTCCTCAAGTGAACATGATAAAAAGTTAAAATTACAAAGCCACAAAAAAATCTTTACGGATACCATTTTAAATTTAGAATTGCAGGTTAATGGAAGACACTTACGTCTTATGTTAAGCAGCAGAAATAACATGTATTGCTGCTCGTGGTCATGTTTGGGTTCCCATTCTAGTCCTGCGACGCATCCATTTTAGTGTCATGTGACGAGAATGGGAATGTAAGAGCAGCCATGAGTTCCACGTTAAATTAAAATGGCAGTCGTACTCTATTAGGACTGCCAATAAGACAGGGTCTATGTTTCCATGGTTCTACTTATATTTATTTATTCAAAAGCAGATTTCTGGATTTTCACTTTATCCTGTTTGGATTTGACATTTATAAAACTTTCACCATTCACCAGGATGAGAATGATATATTTTATATATATATATATATATATATATATATATATATATATATATATATTTTATGTAATTTGTTCATATATGCATATTATCACCACTGCTCTGCATTATTACACATTTTACAATGGTGAATGTGCTATAACTTTGTATCAGTGTATTTGTATAAAACACCAACAATATGAGAATTCTAGCTACTGAATATAAAAATGTCTACTTTTGCAAAGTTAAAAATGCTAAACAATTGCAACTCAATAAGGCCCTTTAGGTTTATAACAAAAGACAGCTTGCTGGGCGTCCAAGCTTCTAAAAGCAGTTTGGTGGTGTGCACATATTGTACCAGCCCCAGGCTCTGCTTGTGCCTCTAGTTGTCTTTTGGGACCCAGCTCTGGGCTCCCTGCAGGAGTGGGACCCTTGCCACAGCTTTGTGCCAGGGGGCTTGCTTTCACGCAGTGCCCACCGGCTGTACTCGGATGCTAAATACATTCTGGCACCGGACCTGGAATCACGGCTCACAGATGCCAACAACCTGTTTTTGCGCATACAAATGAAGATGGAATGGCAGACCATGCTTTTCTCTTCTTGACGGATTCTAAAACTCGTTATCTGTGCCAGCAAGTCTAACAGGGTCTTCAGGTACTAGGTCTAAAGAGCTCTGAAAAAGGGTCAATTTAATCAATACTCAGCTTTATTTTTTCTTGTATTAATACATTATTAAAATAAAGAAATAGCACTATTGATTTAGAATATTTTCCACTATTTGCCAAGCCATTTTGCTATTACCAGTCCTGCGTTGGTTGCAAGAACTCCACCTTGCTAAAGCTGCACTTGTATCTTTATGTGAAACACGAGCACATGCTCGCTGTGTTCCATATATTTGACTTGGTAGTGCCATGTCTTTGGTGAAAACCACAGAATAAATCAATGAATCACATGTGGGTCTGTCCTGCATATAACAAAATAGAGCTCTTGCTATCAATGAAGGACTGTTAAGAGCGAATTGGCCCCACTCAAAGTGGAAAAAAGAAAGCCTAATTCATGACTATATAGTCTTCTCCCTTTATTTTAGTGTAGTAATAAAAACAAATTAAAATGGAATATTGATAAAACTGACAATTTATTCCGTCTTGAGTGGTCCTTTAATAAATTTACCTATTTTAAGATTTTTGATTGTTGAGATTTGATGGACCTCTTTTATATATTTGAACTATTCAAAACTATTTACAGTACTTTTATTTCAAAATAAACTTCTGTAACTATTCTGTAAATCATGTCTTGTAGTTAAAGACTTCTATACTGTACTTCACTATAAGTGGGTTTTTTTTTCCAAGTGGTATTGGATCTGTAACATATTTGAATTAAAGAGTAAGAACATCATTATTTTGAAATAACCATTAATATATTAGAAGTAGTATTCCAAGGACAAATGTCTCCTTATACAGAACCTCTGCTGTAGTGTTTATTACAATTGTATCTTATACATAGACCCGCTCATATTGTGGGTTCTTATACCTGCCGAGACCAGCTTGAGTTCTCATTCTCAGAGGTTTTGCGCATGACACGCCAATGTCTGTCAAGTTGGTGGAGCAGAAAACATGACTCATCAGAGAAGACAACCCAATCCCAACCCAGAAGACGTCCAATTTTGGTACTGTTGTGCAAATTTAGTCAATTTCTGACTATGAACCATCGTTAGCATGGGTACAGTGACCAGACGTTTGCTTCGGAGCCCCATACGCAACAGGGTTAACTGTACTTTTGTTTTCACTTGGACGGTGAGTTGCTCAACTATAGCGAGTTGGTTGGCCCTCACACACCTTCACAGCCGACGTTCACCTCAGACATCAATGACACGTGGTGCTCTGCAACTTCGATGAAGTTCATTTGCAATGGTGCTATTTGTGCAGTCATGGTACACTTAACAACAGCAACACGCAACTGTAAAAAACAGTAAAAGCCGACCCGAGTATAAGCCGAGGCACCGGTTTTACCACAAAATACTGGGAAAACTTAGTGACTCGAATATAAGCTGAGGGTGGGAATTGTGCTGCCCCCTGTGTCCCCCTTTCTTGTGTCCCCCCCTCTCTCTCCCGCAATGTATCTTACACTCGTGTCTCTTAGCCTCCTCACCCTCCCCTGTGTCTCTTCCCCCTCTCCCTCCCCTGTGTCTCTTCCCTCCCTTATCACCCTCCTCAACCTCCCTTCTCATCCTCAACCCCCCCTCCTCATCCTCAACCCCCCTCCTCATCCTCAACCCCCAATCCTCATCCTCAACCCCCCCATCCTCATCCTCAACCCCCCCATCCTCATCCTCAACCCCCCATCCTCATCCTCAACCCCCCATCCTCATCCTCAACCCCCCCATCCTCATCCTCAACCCCCCCATCCTCATCCTCAACCCCCCATCCTCATCCTCAACCCCCCCATCCTCATCCTCCACCCCCCCATCCTCATCCTCCACCCCCCCATCCTCATCCTCAACCCCCCAATCCTCATCCTCAACCCCCCATCCTAAACCACCCCCTCCTCATCCTAAACCCCGCTCCTCATCCTAAACCCCCCTCCTCTCTTTACCCCTCTAATTACCTCCCTCTTTCCCCTCACTTACCTTCCATCAGCAGCTGCTCCCCCACTCCTCTGCGCTCCTTCCAACTGCGTTGGAACCCGGCCAATGCTAATGACGTGACGCGCATGTGACGTCACATCATTAGCATATGCCGAGTCCCAACGCAGCCGGACGGAGCGCAGAGAAACAGCTGCTGATGGAAGGTAAGTGAGGGGAAAGGGAGAGGGGGAGGTAATTAGATGGGTAAAATGAGGAGGGGGATTTAGGATGGGGGGGTTGAGAATGAGGATGGGGGTGTTGAGGATGAGGGGTTGAGGATGATAAGGAAGGGGGAGGGAAAGAGCCACGGGGGGAAAGAGAGACACAGGGGCGGTGACTCGAGTATAAGCCGAGGGGGCCCTTTTCAGCCTTAAAAAAAGGGCTGAAAAACTTGGCTTATACTTGAGTATATATATATATATATATATATATATATAGTGCCTTGCAAAAGTATTCACCCCCCTTAGCATTTTTCCTGTTTTGTTGCCTCACAACTTGGAATTAACATGGATTGTTTGATGATTTGCATCATTTAATTTACAGAACACCTTTTGCTGCAATCATAGTCTCTATGAGCTTGCAACATCTTAACAATGGGATATTTGCCCATCCCTCCTTGCAAAACTGCTCCAGCTCCTTCAAGCAATCTTAAAGTCTGACCACAGATTTTCTATTGGATTGAGGTCTGGGCTGTGACTAGGCCATTCCAACAAATTTACATGTTTCCCCTTAAACCATTAAAGTGTTGCTTTAGCAGTGTGTTTGGGGTCATTGTCCTAGCCTCAAATCACGCACAGAGTGGTACAGGTTTTGCTCAAGAATATCCCTGTATTTAGCACCATCCTTCACTTAAATCTGACCAGTTTCCCAGTCCCAGCTGCTGAAAAACAACCCAACAGCATGATGCTGTCACCACTATGTTTCACTATGGGGATGGTGTTCTTTGGGTGATGCGATGTGTTGGGTTTGTGCCAGACATAGGGCTTTCTTTGATGGCCAAAAAGTTCAATTTTAGTCTCATCAGACCAGTGCACCTTCCTCCATACATTTTGGGAGTCTCCCACATGCCTTTTCGCAAACTCAAAATGTGCCATTTAGTGTTTTTCGGAATGTAATGGCTTTCTTCTGGTCACTCTGCCATAAAGTCCAACTCTATGGAGCGTTCAGCTTATTGTCGTCCTATGTACAGGTACTCCAGTCTCTGCTGTTGAACTCTGCAGGTCCTCCAGGGTTACGTGTCTGATTAATGCCCTCCTTGCCGGTCCGTCAGTTTTGGTTGGTGGCCGTCTCTTGGCAGTTTTGCTATTGAGCCATGTTCTTTCCATTTGGTTATGAAAGATTTGATAATGCTGCTGGGGATCATCAAAGATTTGGATATTTTTTTTTATAACCTAACCCATACTTGTCCCTTTTCCTTGGTCTTCATGGTAGTGTTTGGTTAGTGGTGCCTCTTGCTTAGGTGTTGCACCTCTGGGGCCTTTCAAAAAAGGTGTGTATATGTAATGACAGATCATGTGACACTTAGATTGCACACAGGTGAACATCATTTCCCTAATTATGTGACTTCTGAAGGTAATTGGTTGCACCAGAGCTTTTTATGGACTTCATAACAAAGGGGGTGAATACATACGCACATGCCATCTTTCTGTTTTCTACTTCTAAAAAATTGTTTTATGTATATATTTTTCTAGTTTCACTTCACCAACTTCGACTATTGTGTTCTGATCCATCACATAAAATTCAGATTAACAAAATATTGAACTTAAGGCTGTAATGTAACAAAAAAGGTAACAAAGGTCAAGAGGGGTGAATACTTTTGCAAGGCACTGTATGTATATATATATATATATATATATATATATATATATATATATATACATATATAGAGACACACATATATTATACATATTGTACATGCACACACCTACATTCACACACACCAACATAAATATGTTTGGCAATTACTTTATTTAAAATTATTTTATTGTGTTGTTGAACCCTGCTTTCATTAAAATTAAAATTTCCATCCACTTGTTTCACCAGAGATATTGCCCTGGTATGTCCTACACCCCCTAACCCACCTACAGAAATAGCACAACATATGCATGGTGAAATGCGAAAATTCACCTACAAGGATTTATCGAGATGCCTAATTAGACTGAAGATTGTCCAAGTGTCATCTGCAATTTCTTACAGAATCAAAACTTAATGAGGGTTTATAGGATAGAGGTAGATGCTAAGTGACATATACTGTGTCAATAAAACTCCTCATGAAAATAATATTGTTAAATAATAACAGCAGCCTTGAATTTGTCAAGAGTAATTTTACTCTAAATGTAGGAGTCTGAAAAACATGGAATGAGCTGAAATTTCAAAATAAGGAAAAGGGTTTGGTTTTCAAATACATTTCTCAATAACGATCTGATTGGGAATACTGACATACTGATATACTGATGTTTAGTTTGAACATTTTCCAATTGCAGGAGCGTTATAGTGGCTCTTTAACTTACAATTCTGCACCGGTTGGTGAGGTATGTAACCTCAATAGCAGCTGTGTAAGCCATGAACATAACCAATTTTTAGAGAAAACATTTGAAGACCACTTTCTGTGAGCTTGAAAATGAGTAGTGTGTTTTTTAATCTATTTATGTATCTATGGAAGAAAAAGAGAAGTCATCAGAAGTATTTGTCAGATAACTGGATTTGAATGAAACGCACACCAATCCAATACTCACAGGCCCAGAAACAGACAGCTTGCACCAACAGATGCAAGTACTAATTTACAGAAATGTAAACACCCTTCTCAATACCACAACTTCCACCAAAGGCTCTCTCTCTCTTTATTTATTTATTTATATATATATAGTGCCTTGCAAAATTATTCACCCACTACTAAAGCAGCACTTGAGTGGTTTAAGGGGAAACATAAATGTGTTGGAATGGCCTAGTCAAAGCCCAGACCTCAATCCAATAGAAAATCTGTGGTCAGGCTTAAAGATCAAAAGCCAAAGTGACTTGGAGCTGTGATTGCCACAAAAAGGTGACTCTACAAAGTATTGACTTTAGGGGGGTGAATAGTTATGCACATTGACTTTTTTTTCTGTTATTTTGTCCTATTTGTTGTTTGCTTCACAATAATAATAAAAAAAACATCTTCAAAGTTGTGGGCATGTTCTGTAAATTAAATGATGCAAATCCTCATACAATCCATGTTAATTCCAGGTTGTGAGGCAACAAAACACAAAAAATACCAAGGGGGGTAAATACTTTTGCAAGGGACTGTGTATATATATATATATATATATATATATATATATATATATATATATATATATATATATATATATATATATATATATATATATATATATATATATACACACACACACAATAAACATATATACATATACACACATACATAAATATATAATTATACAGTGGTCATTTAAGTCTCCTTAGTTTCAATGCTTTGTACATTAATATTAAATAAACACACATACTCTGACAGCTGGACAAAATATAAAACCTAAGAAGTAAGCAACAATTTTAAGAGCCAAGACGTGAGCACCACACTGCCCCATCCCTCTACATTAAAAGCTAAACTATTTTCTGTCAAAGTTTTCGGAGTCAAGCCGCATACTCAAGATGAGGTCTTAATAATGAGCTGCAATGTCTATGTTCATCGTTATAATACAGGCCAGAATCAATGCTGCCCAGCTCTCCACAGCCTGACTGGAGACCCAGCCCTGGATAGGGTGCAATGATTTTGTTTTGACAAATAAATCAATGTGTTTGCTCCCAGCCTGATCCCACCATCCCCGTGCACCTCTACATACTGAGCTTGTGTTCAACTGCAAACCACTGGAAGAAGGATGTCTGCATTATTACCAAGAGATGTTGTTTTTGTTTTAAATTGTTTTTTAGAAGTTACATTTGCACTGTTGTATTGATGCTACCGGCAGACCTGCTTCACTCCACCCTCTATTACGTGTCTAGAGGGTGGAGAGAAGCAAATGTAAGGGATATTGCAGGAGGCTGTTCTAGTATTTTTCCATAAATGCAGTTTTGCCGGCAAAAGCCATTGCTTGAGTAGGAAGCAGATAAAGAGGACATATATCAAAGCAGTCATCTGGGCAGATTCTCTCCCAAGCCTACTTTATTAACAGTGTATGAGTGCAGGTGGGTTACTTCTTTTCATTATTTTTCTATTTTATGTTGCAATCCTATTCTAATTAACATCTAAATTTATTTTTGCGTATGTAAAATTAAGCAAAATGGCCATTTACAGTTTCCATTAGAGCAGTGGTTCTTAACAGCCAGACCTAGGACCCTGGGCCCTTATCTGCCAGGCCATAGTGACTAAAAGCGATGAGAAGAGCCTAACACTTTAAACTTATCCCTAACATTAGTCACAGTTCTAGATAGGTGATTGGAGAATTCATGTGTTATTAAAATGTATTCTACCCAAATCAGAGCAAAATTTTCTGTGCCACATGAAGAATTGCCACGTAAACATGTCCTGGATCTGATAGGTGGTCCCCAAAAGCAATCAAAGTTAATAAGCTGGTCCCCAGGAGCACTGGGAGGTAACCAGCTGGGCCTCATGTAAAACATTTCTAGAACCACAGCATTAGACAGTTATATTAAACAATGGTGGCAGTGAGTTAGGGTTGAAAAACTCAATATACAAGGAGAGTTGAGTTTGTCAGTTTGTGTGGAGACTTAACCACTGACGTCACAGAAAATTAAATGAAAAAATTAAATGAGTTCAATCTATAATCCACTTTTATTTTTTTGCCTTGATACATTATTTAAGTAAATAACCTGATTTACTTTTGGGCTTTCTATTTTTCATTGTGGGTATAGCCGTTTTGCTATTAACAGCCTTCTTTTTGAGAGCAAGACCTCCTTGCTAATGCTGCAGTGGCAAACTCATCTGCAACACTGGCCAACAAACATTCACTACTGTGTATTTTACCTGGCTGCACAAAGTCACCGATATACAACATATAGTACATTAATAAAAATAGTGTGCATCCGTGTATTGCAATTAAAATCTGTAACTTCACCATATCTAAGATGGAAAAATGGTTTTCAAGAGAGGACAGGTAATAGCAAAATAGCTGCACTTATAGTGGAATTAGAAAGCTTAAATCAGTATAAATTATGTCTTTATTTGAATAATATATTATTACAAGAAAACATGCTATAAAGTGGAATGTTAATTATATAGATTTTTTTTTTTTGACTTCAGTGGTCCGTTAAACTTTTGACTTTTGAGTGGAGGATTACATTTTAGGCCGTTGTGGATTTGTGAGTAGGAAGCTGATCCATAATACATTCTGGGTGTGTTGGGGAAAAGTCAGTTTGTACTTACAGGTTCAATTTTTAGTGCACTTCTGTAGCTGCCAAATAAAGATGCTTGAGCCTTCAGGAACGCTCGTGCCACTCCGTCTCCTGTGGTCGTGGACATTTTTCTGAGGCGGTTCTTTAAGGCAGAAACCTATAATTACAAAGCATTGTTAAAAATGTGTTCAATTGATTACTAATATCTAGACCCAGTGCCTGGAACAAGTAGTTGTGGAGCTTCTGGTATGTCTCAGGCTATGTCTCATGAGTTTACTTCTCAGTGGTGCCAAGGAATATAGAAATGTACTCTATCGTGGTATGGTTAAAGTCTTCAATCTAGGAGTCTGTAGGCAACTTTTTTTTGTTTTCTGTAAATGTTTTAACTAGCTGACACCTTATTATTATCTTTATTTGTAACGCACCAACATATTCCATATAGCTGTATGTATATCACTCAGAGACCAGCTCCTTAGCACAAGAAACTATTCAATTACATAGCATCATTATTATACAGCAGTATAAAAAAATGCATATACTTCAATGGATCTCAGTGCAAACGTATCCAAACCAGGGAAAAATTAAGTGACTTCTTAAAGAAAGAGCTAAATAATCTGCTTAACAGTATGCTCAGGGCATCTTTTAGAAAACAAGGTAACACTTTGTTGAATGTTGCCAGCAAATCCAATTTCTTTTGGTTTTACATAAATGTTTAGGATAAAATTAGTTAAGGTGACAATTATATCCTCCTCAATGTAATTGTCAGATAAAGTGTACACTTAACTTATTCCTAAGAAGCTTTTAACGGAACAGATTACCATCTTCAGAAGCCTCCCCATTTCTTTCTGCGCTCTCTCATATAGGGTATTATGTTTCCCAGCTTTGACTTAAAGTGCCGGATAATTCGGCACAACTTGGAGCACACCACTGTAATGTACTCCTGAAAACATGTTGAAATACTTTTAGAATTTTTGAAAAGGTGCCTTTTTCACAGAAAAAAATCATAAATTAAGTTCTGTTTACATGAGAATAAGGCATGTCTCCAGAGAGACTGACAGCAAGAGCTGTGTGCAAAGAGCAGATCGGAAAGAGGATTATCCCTTCCCAAATTCATCTGTGAAGGGAAATGACTGCTAGAAACTCACAAATATGTTACTTGGAGTTAACTGATGGCTGATTACATTACTGAAAGCAGAGTAAAACCATCATTCTTTCAGGTTTACAGAGCTTGTAACGGCCTTTGTCGGCAGATGCTGTAAATCATGGAACAGTCAGCAGTGTGTCTGTAAACAAACCTAAAACTGCAATTTTAACGGTTCCTAGTTTAATTTAAAAAAAAGCAATTGATCACTTTAACATAGAATCTTGTGCTCTTTCACGCAATGAAGAGCACTTATAGTGAGGTAAATGGCCCTTTAAGGCCATATCAACAGGGGAGGCACATCACACTACCAGTGTCTCATGCTGCAAGCAGTGACACCCTGGGAGAATATGTTACTCTGGAGACATCTTAGAAAAAAATGAAGTGTACAGTTTGTATGAGTACCTTTAATGCAAATTTCCGTAAAGGCTTGCAATCTATTTTAGTTTTTGCAGTGTGGTAAAATAGCTTGTGATTTGTTACTTCTTGAAATCTAAGTTTAAAAAGCTTGTAAAAATGTTACTGATCTGAGGTAGCACTGCTTATATTCAGTGTAAGGAATGAATGCCTGGGTTTTGGAACTAGGATGGATAATATTCCAGTGGTTTATAAGGAATAATCTACCTTTCTGTTTATAAGACAAAGACAGTAAAATGGGGGAATATCAAGGTGGGAGTCTAACGAAAAAGAAGGTAAAAATAATCTAATAGGTGTAGCAAAAAAAAATCTAAAGCAGGAATATAAAACTAAATATACTTTATATTAGCATCAATATAAGTAACATATTGTTCCAGCTGACTTAAAGGACCTCTGTAGTTTGGTAAAAACTGTACATGCTTGTGATTTATGTAAAAAATAACAATATCAGATAAGATATTGAGGGGGAGGATTATCCTATGAGGCTTACACTGCTGTTGCATTCTATTGTCAAGTGTGCTACTTAGAGATGACATTTTAAAAGAATTAAGTAGGGAGCTTATTTGGATCCACTATTCCTCCTATATTTATAATCCTTTTGGGAACACATACATGTAAATCATTAATAAAGCTAAACTGAATAAAACCGTTAAAAATGAAATTCTGTGATTATTCATTTCAAACTATGTAAAAATATTCTTTTCACATTATCAAGTCAAGGTCTCCAAAATAGCAAACTATGACACTTTAGTGGTCCTTTAGAAATAAGCAAGCAAAGCATTGTAATAGCAGGTAAAGCAGGTATTAAAACAATATGTAGAGTGGTGGTCAAATCATTTAAAGATCACAGGTAAAGTAGTTCTTGAGGCCAGATGTTCATAATGGAAAAAAGACAAAAAATATGTTTACACCATAAATACTAAAAAGGAATATTAAAAGATGTTTGTATATACAGTTCAGATCAGAAAATATGTATGTCACATACAATATGGTTTTCAAAAAGGAAAGGAGGAGAATATACTTGAGTAATGCTGTATAAGAGGTCATTGTTAGATCCAGAGGCCGGAAAGCTAAAGTAAACCTGTGAAGCAGCATCTTCAAGAAAGAGAAGTGGGTATGTGGAAAATGCTACCAGTAAATAACAATACTGTTTTTACAGATTTATTATGTTTTACAAGGTAACAGATGTAAGCTCAGGGTTTTATTCAGAACAACTGGTTTTGGGTTTGGGGGGAGGATGCTGATGGAACGTGTTGGAGGAAGTGGTGGGAAATTGATGAGACAAATATCTTACTATGTCAATGAAAACTAAATTGTCATTGGATGTTTTTATTTACTGTGCCTACCATTGATGAATCTGTAATCTTTAAAATTTAGGAGAGCAGATTTTCATTGTTTAACAACAATGATACAAAGAGTGAAAAAATAAATGAGAGAGAAGTTTAAGGACTCCTAGAGTTTGAATCAAATAGGAATGGAAATTGGGGCAAGTGTTCTGGTAAATCCAATTATTCTATGTACACTCAACACAATTAACATCAGTAATGTAAAAAGTCAGTTTTGACATTTTTGGTATCTGTCTATGGGGAATGGCATGAGCACTGTCATAATAATGAATGTTAGTATAAATTAGAAAAAATAAATGAATGGTCAAAATATAATAATCAAACACAAGCAGAGATAGTTAGAGCCACCTCCTCATTCACTCTACTGAAACCATCAATATTTTAAATAGAAATGTCATTTCGACAAGATTTCCTCAAATTGGGAATACTCACAGCTAAGTGAGGTCACATTAAACTCGAAGATGGATCAAGTGGATGTATTGTGGGAGTACGATTTCCATCTCTACGTAAATACCACTGAAGGTTATTTTAATTAAGGAAAAGTGTGCATTAAACCTTGAGAACATGAATGTGACCACTGAGATTCACATCATTAGGGGAATGTGTAATATTTTGTCAGCTAATTCAGTGTCCACTCGTAATTAGTGAAAATCGTTAAGGCAATTTGGATACATCTTCATTCACAATTTCGTGTGATATATAATTTAAAAGGAAAATTATACAGATTCTAAAGCTCTTTATATTAAGTACATACTTTATAACATAAGACAACATGGGGGATCATTAACCTCTCTCAAGATGTGGCACATAAGTCCATCAAACGACTGAAATTAGAAGTTAAAAAAAAGAAAATAACAAGAGGAATATATATATATATATATATATAGTCTAAAAGAAAACATTTCATACTGTTCACACGGTTATTATTATAGGAAGTATATTTGCGTGTGTGTATGTGTGTGTATATATATATATATATATATATATATATATATATATATATATAAAGCAAATAATACAGTGCCTTGCAAAAGTATTCACCCCCTTGACGTTTTACCTTTTTTGTTACATTACAGCCTTAAGTTCAATGTTTTGTTAATCTGAATTGTATCTGATGGATCAGAACAGAATAGTCTAAGTTGGTGAAGTGAAATTAGAAAAATATATACATAAAACTATTTTTTAGAGATAGAAAACAGAAAATTGGCATGCGGGTATGTATTCACCCCCTTTGTTATGAAGCTCTGGTGCACCAATTACCTTCAGAAGTCACATAATTAGTGAAATGATGTCTACCTTTGTGCAATCTAAGTGTCACATGATCTGTCATTACATATACACACCTTTTTTAAAAGGCCCCAAGAGGCTGCAACACCTAAGCAAGAGTTTGCGAAAAGGCATGTGGGAGACTTCCAAAATGTATGGAGGAAGGTGCTCTGGTCTGAAATTTAACTATTCGGACATCAAAGAAAACGCGACATCGGGCGCAAACTCAACACATCACATCACCCAAAGAACAACATGGTGGTGGCAGCATCATGCTGTGGGGATGTTTTTTCAGCAGCCGGGACTGGGAAACTGGTCAGAGTTAAGGGAAAGATGGATGGTGCTAAATACAGGGATATTCTTGAGCAAAACCTGTACCACTCTGTGCATGATTTGAGGCTAGGACGGAGGTTCACCCTCCAACAGTACAATGACCCCAAACACACTGCTAAAGCAACACTTGAGTGGTTTAAGGGGAAACATGTAAATGTGTTGGAATGGCCTAGTCAAAGCCAAGACCTTAATCAAATAGAAAATCTGTGGTCAGACTTAAAGATTGCATCCAACTTGAAGGAGCTGGAGCAGTTTTGCAAGGGGGAATGGGCAAAAATCCCAGTGGTAAGATGTGGCAAGCTCATGGAGACTTATCCAAAGTGACTTGCAGCTGTGATTGCTGCAAAATGTGGCTCTACAAAGTATTGACTTTAGGGGTGTGAATAGTTATGCACATTCACTTTTTCTGTTATTTTGTCCTATGTGTTGTTTGCTTCACAATAAAAATAAAATAAAAATCTTCAAAGTTGTGGGCATGTTCTGTAAATTAAATGATGCAAACAATCCAAGAAAAATGCCAAGGGGGGTGAATCCTTTTGCAAGGCTCTGTACATTTGTAAACCCATTTGCATGTCTAAAAATAAGTTAAGAAACTTATTTCTTGCTCATAGTGGAATCTATTAATTTAAATCAGTTTTTTATCTTGACGGAATCCGCAAAATCATAAAAATAACAACAATGTATTAAAAGAACATGCTGCAAACGCACCATAAATCTGTCCCATAAAAAGTAAGACCAAATACTTGCTACACTCACTGCCAATTCTCCTTTGCTGGGAAAAATCTCATCCACTTCTCATTTACAGGTCTTTTCTCAAGGTGTATTTTTTCCATTCACAATGTGACTGGTAACAAAACATTTGTCACTTACAGAGGTGAAGAGGAAGAATTTGGGTATCTAGTTTTTTTCTTTTTAGTATGGAATTGCTTTGGTTTTATGGATCCCATAGTGAAATAGCATTATATCTCCGTTACTATAATATTAGCAATGCTGAGTGAGAGTTATGCACTTTCAGTGGAAATATGTATGACCCATCAAACCACCCCAAAATAGCACCTTCACAGAGCCTCCAGCTCTTTTTTTTTTTTCCGAAAGTGAAATCTTTACAATTATTTTATGCTGCAAAATATTATTAATTAGAATAAACAGAGATTATTAATGATTCACTGTTTATAATAAAGAATACAACTGACAGTTTCTTGATGTGACCTTCACTTTAATATCTAACCAGAAGTATTTGTTTATTATTTATTAAATACAAATATAACGGACTGAAGAAGAAACAAGATAAGAAAAAGAAAAAAGAGACTATTAAGAAAGAACAAATAAAGAAAAACAGAAAAAAAGAAAGGCCAGGTGTTAAGTTTACATTAAAAATATCATAAATTTGAGTATTGGTTCTGCTGTTGCTAACAGAAGCACATTGGAAAATGTATATAAAAAAGGATAAAGTATCTATAACCCTTCAATTGACCAGCTTTACATCAAGTCAATCAGATTTTTCGGTACAGTTTTTTCCCCATTTTGTTTAAATAATACCTTATTCCATCATCCCAATGTATTACAGAGTATCTTCTACATCATTCTAGAAGGAATTTGAAATGTGTAAATATTTCAGAAGCCCTAAATCCAAGCTTCTCTAAAAGAGCTCATCTAGAGCTATTAGGATCCATCCATTCTGCATGTGCATATGTAAGAAACCGGGATTTGTAATAATTAAATTAACAAATAATAGATAAGAATATAAAAGTAAAGAAAGAAGAATGAAAAATAATGGTCCCATTGACATTTGAAGCCTTTGAACACACCACCGGAAGCTCGCTCCTTTAGTGTCTCTTGGCCCCACCTGTGCATTATCGCGCACTTAACCTTTGCCTTCCATGCTCTTACATACTGGAGGTGTGTAATTACTGCATGTGCACAAAGCTGCTCTCATCAGGTGAACGAACAGATCTCCTAACGATCTCATTACCATATACATAAAAGGTGCATAGTCACTCAATGAAACTGAGCAAATATCAACCGGACACATCCTTGCACATGCATCTCAGGAGTCACCGGAGCGTCCCGTCCAGGTTACGGAATTGTCAGGATATATAATTGCTTGTTATTTGTGCAACTGTTGTACTAACATGAAAGGAATACGTTGCTCACAAATATTAAAGCGTGCATTTCAAAGAGGCTTATTTAAATATATACATGTAAATTGTGTCCTATAAATACAAACAAAATCAACTGTCAATTCCTGTGCTCGGACAACTTTAGAAAATGTCATAACCGGTACCAGCAGCTTTATTAAAGGACCATTTAAAGTCTTAATATTTTCACTATGTTATTTTGAGGTACTAGTTACATAGTTACGTAGTAATTGAGGTTGAAAAAAAGACTTTTAGTCAGTCAAGTTCAACCTTTTTAGATCTCCTATGATCTGCAATATGCAGATTAATTGTTAATTGCTAGTCTTGATAAAGGGAAAAATGTTTTTACACAGAAAAAAGTCCTTTATATTTACTGTTATTTGTAATTATGTTGTGCAGAGAGTCACCATTGTTGTGTTTGCTGATCTACTTTGGCATTGGACAGGTAACGCAACCTTCAGGTGTTTCTTATGAAATGTTGTAGGCCAATCTAACTGAATGGTATGGTTAATGCATCCAAGATCCCCTCATAACATTACATCTAACAGTAAATAGGTTATTAGCTGTATTTTAATTACTTTACTTTCTAAAAACATTTTGCCAATTATTAAAGGGACTCTTTAGGCATTTTTTTTTGCTTTATATGAATATTTTAACTAGGTTAATTATTTTTTAGATAAAGTGTGAAACAGTATTCATTAGTCGAAAGAAAAAACAAAAGGATGCTAGTCTCAGAGCCCTAATTTCCCATGCAATAAAGAAATCTTTTTATTATATACAACATGCTCTTTTCAAGAGTTGATAGATAACGGGGTCTTTACTGTCCTTGTAGTTTTACATTTAAAACTATAGGTACTTACAAGTACTTTGACATTTGAATGTCATTTTCCTACAGTGAACTAACACCAACAGTCGCCATATGAGCGGTCAGTAAGCTTTTTTGATCTACCTACAGAGATTCATATATTTTTTTTTTTAAGAGAGATCTTTGTCAATAAAGGGCTATTTACATCACTGTAAATGCTCTTTAAAGTATGAAAGAGCACAAGATTATATATTAAAATTATCTTCTTTATTAAACTAATAACAGCTAAAAAAATCAAAAGGTCGAAGTCTCTGTTTACATACAAGTCTATCCTGCTTTCTGGTTGTTGCATGAATAATAACAGATAGCAAAGCCCAGCAGTGAGTGGTGGTGGTGTTTCTCTATGGTGATTGGTAGCAGTTTTTCCCTGGACTCATTTTACACTGCACTGACTAGTCATAGCTTTCCTGTTTTAGGTGACTCCAGTATACCATGCCTGCACAGATAGATTTGGTAAGGGTTAGTTTTTATTTTCACTATACGGAGCACCACTGGAGCCTAGAGAGTAGTAACCTCAGAAAAAAATAAACAGGGTCTGTTCCCTTCATCCTGGAAATATAAGAAGTCGTACCATTGACTTGAACGAGGGAAAAACATGCAAAAACATGTGGGCAGTCAATTACACTCATAAACACAGATTTGATTTGATTTCACAGTGAAAAATTCAGGTACAATAAAAATTATAAAAGTATTTCAGCATGCTTTTAGGAGACCTTTACTGTGAGGTGGTCAAAATTGTGTTGAATTAAGTGTCCCTTTAAACACTGATTAGCCCCAAAGCACTTTGTCAACCCTATTTAGTGCAGCCTTCCGGGTTTAAGCCTGCCTACTCTTTTTTTGTACAAGTGACTGTCAAAACAATGGATCTGTTGTCTCATGGGCTAATCAGTAATTTCTGACAATGATTTCTCATTAACAAAATGTTTTAATCTGTTTGGGGGTGGATCAGAAAGCTTGACTGACAGCTCAAGATGGCAAGCTTCAAAACTATTACTTTTCTTTAGGAATATGCATTTCCAATAACATCTAACTAATAAGGTTCTTGTTATTATCTATAATTTTAAATTCTACCATATTTGGAACCCATGCTGTGTCTTTTCAATACATCGCCAACTGGCTTATAAATGTATAAAATCTAGACCAAGATGGGCAATATTTTTGTGTATTTACCAATTGCCCCTTATAATCATAACCTGAAACATGGGCAAACCTTTGAATCCACTGATCATCAAGTATTGCTTTTGTGTGTGATCCTCCTTTTATGACTGGGTGACCCAACATATAGCACTAAAGGAACTCTGAAGCAATGGATTTGCTTTCAAGCATTTTGAAGAATTAGTTTTCAACATTATTATTGCTTTGTTTGCATTAAACATGAGTGCTGCAGAGGTTACAGAAAATATCTACAAATTGCCAATCCCTTCTGTACCAGAATATATACTGGCCATGTTTGGTCTGTGCAGCACATATTACCAGGCTTGCTACTAAAGCTGTGAACTAAATGGGCAGTTGTAGACATCTGCATCCCACCCTCTGCAACGGTGTAGCAAAGGTGAGAGGAGATCCAGCATAAAGAAAATGGGAAAATCAACAATCTTCAGTGTAACCTTCTCACAAAATATCAACTTAAATTACAATAAATGTAGTTGTTTTCCAAAAGTAAAAAAACAGAGTTATAGTTGCTCAATCAGAGAACAAACTAAATTTAATACATTAGTTCTATGGACATGATAACCCACTCTGAGAGGACCTCTTTTAGCCCACTTGTGCCCTTCACAGGGAGAAATATCCTGTAGTATATCAGTCTGGTCCCAGTCACTAGAGTGACCCAGCCCCAAAATACCAGGCAATTCTACCCTGAACAGGATAAACAGCAAAACCCAGATGTATGTTTTGGCCTTCATTGAGCCTCGTCAGTGAGGTGTAGCTGAACTCCCTAAGGCACAGTAAGAAAGTTTTTTTTTTTTTTTTTTCAAAAACTCACTGCACCAGCCACTTAAATGAAAGATGGCGAGGAGATAGCAAAGAAGGTGCCCTTGAAATAGGTACACTGGGATCTGGTGAATAACACAGATATGAGAATAGAGGTATCCTATGGAAAGGTGCCTTTGTCAAAGAAGTAAGTTCCTACATCTACCCATCCCATTTACAAAAAGAGATGGAAAACAGGAAAAAAAACTGACCAGGTCTAAGTCTTAACATTTCAACGTATCCTTTAAAGGAACCGAATTCCAACTGAAGAAGAACTGTGAGTAATCTAAAATCAATGTGTTCTTTAACATATACTACTGGGAAAGTAAAGTCAATTTTAATACTTTCCCGTCCAAGTGCCATGCTCCTAAAATCTACAATTGAAACCTAAATCCATGCATCTACTGTAATTCTATGAGATTAGCTGCATGTGCGTGTCCAACCCAGATGACCTAAAATCACTATAAAAAAAAACAAAGAAAAAAGTAAGGCTCGCTGTATTCACTAAAACATAGTATATAATATTATTAACCATCCTAATGCATACTGACAACTTTTCTTATTTTTAATTACATAATTATTAGCTCTTGCTTGAGATTAGCAAAATATCTCTCATTACCAGATGTGGAGGGGAGAATGTCATAGGAAACAGAAAATCAAATTCGATGGACCTACAGAATATTGATTAAGGAGTTTTCCAGCATGTTTGGCAAGTGGAGAGGAGAAGGAGGACCTGGTCTAGTGGAGAGGAGAAGGAGGACCTGATCTAGTGGAGAGGAGAAGGAGGACCTGATCTAGTGGAGAGGAGGAGGACATGGTCTAGTGGAGAGGAGAAGGAGGACATGATCTAGTGGAGAGGAGAAGGAGGACATGATTTAGTGGAGAGGAGAAGGAGGACCTGATCTAGTGGAGAGGAGAAGGAGGACCTGATCTAGTGGAGAGGAGAAGGAGGACCTGATCTAGTGGAGAGGAGAAGGAGGACCTGATCTAGTGGAGAGGAGAAGGAGGACCTGATCTAGTGGAGAGGAGGAGGACATGATCTGGTGGAGAGGAGGAGGACATGATCTAGTGGAGAGGAGAAGGAGGACATGATCTAGTGGAGAGGAGAGAGGAGAAGGAGGACATGATCTAGTGGAGAGGACGGGGTGGGCCTGATCTAGGAGAGAGGATGGGGTGGGCCTGATCTAGTGGGCCTGATCCAGGGGACAGGACGGGGTGGGCCTGATCCAGGGGAGAGGACGGGATAAGCCTGATCCAGGGGAGAGGACGGGGTGGGCCTGATCCAGGGAAGAGGACGGGGTGGGCCTGATCCAGGGGAGAGGACGGGGTGGGCCTGATCCAGGGGAGAGGACGGGGTGGGCCTGATCCAGGGGAGAGGACGGGGTGGGCCTGATCCAGGGGAGAGGACGGGATGGGCCTGATCCAGGGGAGAGGACGGGATGGGCCTGATCCAGGGGAGAGGACGGGATGGGCCTGATCCAGGGGAGAGGACGGGATGGGCCTGATCCAGGGGAGAGGACGGGGTGGGCCTGATCCAGGGGAGAGGACGGGTGAACCTGATTTAGGGGGGAGGACGGGGTGGGCCTGATCCAGGGGAGAGGATGGGGTGGGCCTGATCCAGGGGAGAGGACGGGTGGGCCTGATTTAGGGGAGAGGACGTGGGCCTGATTTAGGGGAGAGGACGGGTGGGCCTGATCTAGGGGAGAGGACAGGTGGGCCTGATCTAGTAGAGAGGACCGGTGGGTCTGATCTAGTGGAGAGGTGGGTGAGCATGTGAGTGTCTGATCAGAAGAAAAGACAAACAGGTGTGATCTGGGGAGGAGAGTACAGGCTTGTGTAATCTAAGCACCTACGTCTGCTCTGCCATCTCTATAAGACTGGTTACAGAGAATATATACCATCAAAATGCTTTGTGCTCTGGGAGCAGAAGTGTTAATGTTTTCTTGTATGAATCTAAATAAAGGGACTAGTTTTCTTTAAATGACATTGAGACCAAGAAAATGAATTATGCATTGGCTCCCTTCACAGTAATTGTCTAAAAACACTATTTTCTCATGTTGCCTCTGATCACAAAGTTTCATTAACCTGTTTGAAAGCGATGTTTCAGCAAGTTTACCACAACTGCAATTAGTAAGACTAATTATTATTTCAACAGTGCAAGGAGTATTTAATTAATAGCTTTAAATCCATCTACACTGTGGTTCCAAAGCCAACAGGCTAACAATAAAAGCAGGAGTCATTTAGTGTGCTCAGTAAAACAGTCTGCGCTCTGATAAATGGGGATCTGACGCCATGCTACAAGATTTACATGATTTAAATGCTTCCACACTAAATTGGACTCCATGTTTGTACTACAATAATAACTGCAGATAAGATTCCAATGTGCGAACAGCATATCCCAAATACTGAATTAAAGACGATATGATATTTTATAAGATCTACTGTTTGAAGAACTAAACTTAGAAAACGGCACCATATTTTTAGAATCTAAAAAATAATGCAGCCTGTAATTTATTATCTTTTACATATAGTTATGCTGCAGTGGAATCTACCATTTTGGCTTCAGTAGGTCAAGTTCCTGAGGTGGGAGAATACTTTGAATACTCATGAAATGTCCCTATAAATATACAGGAAATATCTGTCTGCACAATGACAATGTGGCAGCAACATGGATTCCTGGTCATCTAGGAACAGTATGGGGTTTCTCTCACAAGGACAGGTAGCTTCCTGAGTAGCTTTTACCTCTACATTTGGGAGAGGAATAAACAATGTGACAAAAAAGATTTATGTAGGCATAGGGAGACAAATGTAGAGGGGTGGTATGACTTTAAAATATTTCTCAAAACTGGTGCAAGATATTGGTCAAAATAAACAACCTTAATGCAAGTTTTGCAGGACAACTCCATGGAGTTTTTTAAAATAATATATTTGTATCTTACTCTTAAGACACATATATGTAGACAAAAAGTGTGGTACTGCAGATATTGCTGTTTTGTGTGTTTGCAATGGGTGGTGACACAAGGGTGGTAAGAAATCAAAAAAGGCTGATGGAAATTCAAGAGGGGCACATATCTAAAAAGACCTAGGTCATAAGTAAATCACTGGTGGCACAGCTACAATTCATCTCCAATCACCATGCTGTGTTAAAGTATGTACACTAGGAAAATCTTCATATGTTATTGAAGTTTGTAACAAACGAACAGCATTAGCAGATGTGTATGCAGTGGGCATAGACACTGCCTGTACCTGGAGGATGCCATATTTGTTTCTTCTAAACATCCCCCTAGCTATGAGACTAAGTAGGAGTGTTCTCCTACTTTTTACTATATTTTTGAGAGTATAAGTAAGGGAAGGTAGGGGTATTTTTTGGATTGTTTGGTGGAATCAGATAAGATTCTGGTACAGGAAACCTTCCCCTCTCAAATGCTCAGCAGAGTTAACTTGCAAGTACACTTGTACGCCTTGATTGCCCTGCTCTTTAACCACTTTTAAATTAAGTATGGATATCATGGCAGCTTCCATGCATAAGAGTCTGCTAAAATTAAGATTTTCTCTGAAAATGGTTTAATGCACATGACTTAGAAAGCTGCTAATATTGTTATTTGCTACATATCACAAACATATTACATTTTTGCTAATCGTCTGTGGTCCTTTAGCTGAGACAACTGATTTTTTAATGGCATACAATAGGTTCATCTAATCTTTCCATGATCTTATCTGCCTAAAAAGTGCATGTCTAAATGCTGCTCAGAGAGTCTTTATGAACAGGGCTGGACAAAATAGCCAACACTTAGAAGGTGGGAAGATGTTATAGAAGCCACACTGGCTGTTTGTAGGAATATTGAAGGAAGCCCTTCAAAGAGATATTGTCATTAAAAAAAACTATTTAAGAGCCCATGCTCCCTTGAAATTTAAACCCCTGTTTATGCTTATCATCTTTTATAATTAATTTACTATATTTTAACGTCCACTATGGTGCTATATTTACAGTATGCACTTTGAAACAACTATGCTTGATAAAAGGCAAATTATATTTGCAAATAAACAGTACATAATATATTCATTACTATGAGCAATGTTTATGTTGTATGAGCTACTGGGGTTATCTTGGCTTCAACAAGGGAAAAGTGATGTTAAAGAAGAGAAAATTTCAAATTCTACATCGGAAATGTGGCAATCCTTTGTGCCAGTGTCTTCAATAGTACTACTGGGGTTTAATAGTCTTCAAGGTTCCTCCTTGTTGGAAAATAAGCTCAGTCAAGCAAATCAAACAGGGAAATGTCTCCATAGTAAACAACAATTACAAATATTGCCTAATAAACTAAATATTGTTCTTATTTATTTATTTTTTTAATTATCAATTCTGGTTAAATTCAGAAAAACATACAGTAAATGTAGGATCTCCGCGATCCTATAAGCAACCAACAGCATGAAAAGAAAGCTAAAATTATTAATCAGACCGAAGATAAAAGACACTAGCAAATTTTTTGCTATTCCTAAAAAAAAGCATGAGAGATTTTTTAACACTATAATAATTTTTACTATTGTGTACACAAACTATTCGGGATGGCTGACTTTTTTGCCCCCTAAATGCTATGATGATTTTCTCTTCCTTTGTTTTTTTTTGTGTGCCTTTGGAACCCGATTTGTACGTGGCAGGACTCCCTTCCCCCAACATTAGGAAAGATAACCTTAAATATGCTTTGGAAGGAAAAATGTCTTTCCATGCATCAGCAATTCCTTTAATTACAGGTTCTTAATTAAGGAATATTTTTAACAACTAACTAGAAATATCCACAATGTCAACTGGAATCATCTGAACAAAGGTTTTGAACGCAGGTAAGTAGCAAGAGGCGCATCTACACCAATGGCTCTCAACCTTTTTGATCTGGGATAGGCTTGTTACTTTTCAATGCTCACAGGGGCTAATTTTTATACTACATGTGGCACACTAGATTTACATAGCGGTTTGCACTTATATGAATAGACTATATTTGAATTGGAAATACATTCCTCAATAATCCCTCTATAACTGTGAGCTATATATACATGCCATGGTCTGCTTTCTGCTATTATGCCATCTCATTTATCTACCTACAAGACTTTGCCATTGGTATGCTATATATACATGCCATGCTCTGCTTTATGCCATTACACCATCTCATTTATCTACCTACAAGGCTTTGCCACTGGTATGCTATATATACATGCCATGTTCTGCTTTCTGCCATTACACCATCTCATTTATCTACCTACAAAGCTTTGCCACTGTATGCTATATATACATGCCATGCACTGCTTTCTGCTATTACACCATCTCATGTATCTACCTACAAGACTTTGCCACTGGAAAGCTATATATACATTTCATGTTCTGCTTTCTGCCATTACACCATCTCATTTATCTACCTACAATACTTTGCCACTGGTATGCTATATATACATGCCATGTTCTGCTTTCTGCTATTACACCATCTCATGTATCTACCTACAAGACTTTGCCACTGGAAAGCTATATATACATTTCATGTTCTGCTTTCTGCCATTACACCATCTCATTTATCTACCTACAAGACTTTGCCACTGTATGCTATATATGCATGCCATGTTCTGATTTTTGCCATTACACCGTCTCATTTATCTACCTACAAGGTTTTGCCACCGGTAAGCTGTATATACATGTCATGTTCTGCTTTCTGCTATTATGCCCTCTCATTTATCTACCTACAAGGTTTGCCCCTGGTACGCTATATATACATGCCATGCTCTGCTTTCTGCCATTACACCATCTCATTTATCTACCTACAATACTTTGCCACTGGTATGCTATATATACATGCCATGTTCTGCTTTCTGCCATTACACCATCTCATTTATCTACCTACAAGACTTTGCCACTGGTACGCTATATATAAATGACATGCTCTGCTTTCTGCCATTACACCATCTCATTTATCTACCTACAAGGCTTTGCCACTGGTATGCTATATATACATGCCATGTTCTGCTTTCTGTCATTACACCATCTCATTTATCTACCTAAAAGGCTACGCTATATATACATGCCATGCTCTGTTTCTGATATTACACCATCTCATGTATTTACCTAGAAAGCTTTGCCACTAGTATACTATATATACATGCCATGTTCTGCTTTCTGCTATCACACCATCTCATTTATGTACCTACAAGGCTTTGCCACTGGTACGCTATATATACACATGCCCTACTCTGCTTTCTGCTATTACACCATCTCATTTATCTACCTACAAGACTTTGCCACTGGTATGCTATATATACATGCCATGTTCTGCCATTACACAATCTCATTTATCTATCTAAAAGGCTTTGCTACAGGTAAGCTATATATACATGCCATGTTCTGCTTTCTGCTATCACACGATCTCATTTATGTACCTACAAGGCTTTGCCACTGGTACGCTATATATACACATGCCCTACTCTGCTTTCTGCTATTACACCATCTCATTTATCTACCTACAAGACTTTGCCACTGGTATGCTATATATACATGCCATGTTCTGCCATTACAGCATCTCATTTATCTATCTAAAAGGCTTTGCTACAGGTAAGCTATATATACATGCCATGGTCTGCTTTCTGCTATTACACCATCTCATTTTTCTACCTACAAGGCTTTGCAACTGGAAAGCTACAGTATATATACATGCCATGTTCTGCTTTCTGCTATTATGCCATCTCATTTATCTACCTACAAGGCTTTGCCACTAGAAAGTTTTATATACATGCCATGTTCTGATTTTAAAGCTGACCAATTCTATGGTCACTGAAGGAAATACACCACTAAAATGAGCTACTCACTCACCTTCCATATTCTGGGAGAGATAAAAACTTTAATTTGGAAGAAAAAAAATAAAGAAATACCTTGTTATTGAAATGTCAAGAAATGAAAAGAAATAAATATCAGCTAAAAAGGACAGCTCGTTACACGCCTGTACCAGGGAAATAAATATGCAGCTTTTATGTCTGCACCAGTTAGTCACTAAGTGTACAGGAGATAATTTCTAACCAAACAGCTAATATACATAAAGCGCGGCCCCGGTGAGTGTAGTTTTAAGGAAATTCTGGCAGTTTGGGATTAAAAGGTCAGATTTAAACTATCACCATATTTCAAAATGCAATCTGTGCGATGCAGCATAATGAAATGGTTCAGTAAAGGTGCGACTGAAAATACTTTTAATTAGGTCCAAAGCTTTTCAGTTGTCAGCATGAATAAACCAAGAAACATTTTCTTGCAAACACTACAAAAATAATAATAAAAAAAAATAGAAACAACCTTTAAAATAAACGAGACTTACAAATCAGAAACATGAGAGGAGGTTCTCATTTTTCATTGCTGATGCTCTGTACAAAATGTAGTTATCAGCAAATCCCGACGCTCTCTTCACAAACAAAAAAGAAAAAACAAATCATCATCTTGCACGCTCTGCTGAGGAAAAAATTAAGATACTAAATGAAGATTTTCTTTTCACAAATCATTTTTTAAAATATAAGAAAACTAAGCATTTTTTTAAAATGGTCACAGAAACACTTAAAACGTAGAAAGCAGCCATATGAATTTTACCTCTACCTATGATAGAAACATAGATGCATATACACGCACACACACACATATATATATATATATATATATATATATATATATATATACACACACACACACACACATATATTTTACCATACACACAAATGTAAATCACACATAATAATTCCTGAAATATTTCACCTTTAAACAGACAGACTGCAGGATATAATTTCCTTGGCATTTTGTTCTGCTGCTGTCTGTGTGGGAGTGTGCACTTGTAAACTAATGAGCTTCCATTACATATAATGAAATCACTGGCAGTTGAAGTTGCCACTTCTATTGTGCAGATATATGCTTCATCTATGAATGCAAAGTCCTCGCACCTCATGGAACTGATAATAAGAAACCAAAATAGCAAATTCATAAGCAGCATAATAGTACAATTTAAAAAAAAAATAATAATTTTATATATATATATATATATATATATATATATATATATAAATAAAAATATATATATACACTTATTTTCAGCCGTCCCATTGTGAACAAAAATGTCTGGTCTGGTGTCAGTTTCAATCTGACCTGAATATCATTTATCCTCTCCCTGCTCTTTTCTCCCCCACCCCTACACCTCCATTGATATATAAATATACACACCCTCACAATGTAAAAAAAAAACACATAATAGATTCCTATATTCATCAACACAATTTTCAAAATTCTGATTTTCTCTAAAAATGTCCACGGCTTACACAGCTTTGTTTATTACATATTTCAAAGTACCCTTTTCTTTAACTACAGTGGCCCTTTAAAGGCTGTATTCTTTTATTTGACTTTCTAAATATTGTTTAGCCATTATCATGCTCAGTTTTCCAAGAGTAAATTCTACATATGAGACTACAATGGCCTTTTAACCCTATAAGTGGTAAGCACCACTGGCTTAGACGAAAGAATTAAGAGAGGTGATATGATGGAAACCTTCATTATATAAAATGTTTAATAAATGAGGATGGCAAGTATTATTCTGAGCATTACAAATAGAGATCTTGAAATGAAGAACAGAAGACTGAGATGAATTTGTAGATCTACTAAATTACTCATAATTGAAAAATATATCCAGATCTTTGACAAAGTTCCTTTTGGAACAAAACGTGTCAGATATTCGGCTGCCAGATGGATTATGAGCCGGATTAATTTACTCCGTCTGTGAAGCGCCATCTACTATTTATTGCATTGGTTTTATTGAAAGACTTGAATAAATGACTATTTTTTAATTGATCTATTCTGCATTATTTGTTGGCATTTTCTTCCGAAGCCATTTGTATTTCAATATATCAAGTTGTACAGAAAATTATGAAAAAATTGTATGTTATCAAAAAAAGTGGTGAATACATGGAATTATTACCTAACAGAAGCTGTGGCAGTAGCAGTCAGCAGACGTATATATGCTTGTGATCGTTAGTGCACTATATTAATCACAGGAGAAACATTTAAAAGGCTTCCAACAGATAAAAAATGGCAGAAGAGAATGGCCAAGTGGATCTAATCTGCTGTCAAATCCTATGTTTCTAGATGGGTCAAGAGTTGGTTGTCAGTCAGAGGATTCCATATTTCTAGACACAAGGGCAGAATTACAAGTATCTCAAACAAAGCAGTGGAAAGAACAACTTTACCACTATAATGTATATTTCACTTGGGGATGAAAAAACAAAGATCTTTCCGTGCACGGACTATAAGATATTATTCACACAATCAATACACTGAGCAGACTCTGTCTATATAACCTGCCAGCAGCTGCTGCGCTGTCTTTAGCTTCGAGATCTACAAGTCTAAAGAGCCTTTAAGGTAAAATGTGGCTTTTTAAGTAGTCCAGAGAAATACTGGAGCAAGACATCGGCACTAATAAAAGGGAACACTCACTGTTATAAAAGCAAAGTCCTAGTAAATAATGGAAGGAAGGAAGTCTCTTAAACATTTATTACATTCCAAAGCCCCAAGTTTGTTTCTTTTTTATGATGGAATATCTTGTGATGTTGTACAGTGTCGGGGCTATACATTCTTTAATGAAGACTCATAAAGGCTAATAAAACCCACGATTGTTGACAAATTATATAAACATACAAGGCGTAGGGGGGCTGTTTAAACATTGGAGTCTCTGCAACCCGCAGCTCTAGGCTGGAATATGGTACCCAAGACAGACTAAGAAATATTCACAAATAACATATTTTGTGCATGGTCTGCAGAGGGTTGTGTGGGAGCCATTTCTTTTTTTGGTTAGCGGATGTACAAGGTGATGTGCCTGGGGCAACAATGCTCTGGTGCAAGGTCTCAATATAAGCATTGCACATCAAAGGAAAGGATATGGCCTTAATATGGATACCTTCAAGGAGAGAAGGGAGTGTTGTGATATGATAGAAAATAAAGAGATGAAGATTTTTAGAAGTAATATTTTGGAAAAGATGATAATCTGAAGAGGATGGAAGTAGTTTGTGAAAATGCTGCAATGAAAACATGAATGATGGAAGATATGTTCTAAGAGGTCCATCAGCTTAATTCAAGTGACTAAGCAATATTAAAATACATTTATAAAAAAGCACAAATATTAAATATTAGCGTTTATCAGCTGCTATTATACTCCAGTTTAGCATAATGCATTCAAACTGACAGGCAATTAATTAAAGGGACATAGTCTCCAGGCCCCCAATAGAAAGGTGGTTTTATCTTAAGGAGCATTAAAAACGGTCTATACACTATACATGTGGTTCTATTCAACAGTAATTAATTCCTGAGATTTCCAGTATTGATTTTTTTGCTCTTGTATGCAAATGTGTGTTTTAAAATAAAATGCTAATTTGAAGCTCAGGGTGATTAATTAGGGTGGTGGAATTGGTCTAATTCAGACCTGGGCATTGTGCGACGCGCATGCCACATCAAGCCCTTTAGCTGTCCCTGTGCGGCCCACTACAGTGGCCTACAAATTTTTGTCCTGGACAAAAAAACACTGCCAATTGTAAAAGGGGGGGATTTGTGAGCCACAATGTTGTAACTAACTGGGATGGATAGCATTCTGCAGATACTGCTCCTGGCACATCCGCAAAGGCTGCGGGCTTCAAATTCGGCCGCGTAACAGAGCTATTAAAGTCCACCATACTGCGAGTTACGGGCCGTAGACGCAAGCCCATAAACCTTCACCGGTTGGATGTGCGGCTGTGAGCATGATCAATTAGTCAAACCCGTAGTTACAGTTTAGACAGAGCCAATGGTTAATGAGATCGTCATCATTACATCACTGAAAAATGGAGGTTAGATTTCAAAGCCTTACAGGTTTGGATTACGAGTTACGATCGGACCCGCATTCCAGAAAAATTGCAGTATTAATAAATCAGTAAATATTATATTCTAGTCCATGTGAGTTCTATTATATGTATTAACACATTGATTGCAGGGATCGATAGAACACGGAAATTAAACATAAAATAATGTATTTTATATTACATATTTGCGAGCTTGAGAATGTTGTGCTATTAATTGTAATACCTACATCACTTTCCCTCTCATTATGACAGTAGTGTGTTTATATTTTCCATTACAGTGCTACAGAGAGGACTTTAACCCCCTTGCGGGTCCCTCTCTAGTACCCGTTGGCTTTTTGGCTCGATTTGCAGGTTACGTGGTTAAACGCCAGTGGATTTGTAGCAATTTAATAGCGAAATTGGAAAGTAGTAGTTACGGGCTTGAAAGAACAAAAGATTTGCGGGCTCGAAGTTCAAATTTCCACGTCCCGTAGCCTTTTTTCGCCCTTAAGACGCAAGTCGTTAGCGGGTTGCTTTACAGGGCCAATTTAATAGCCGTAAGTCTTGCGGGCTACGCTATGGGCTACGGTTTTACACATTGAGGGAATTTAATAGGGCTGATAGACACAGAAAAGTAGACAATCCTAATTAACACATACAAAGTTAATTAGTATCCTGGAGGTTAAAACTGGCATAATAATACAGCAGAAAAAGTTTGTCTCAGGAATGATTCACTTCAGACTTAAATGTCCATTATATTGTAGATCTTTCAAAATAACAGAAAAGAAACATCATTTGGGGTGACATAATCCCTTTAAGTGATCTACAAACATTTTCAGTATTGCATGAGATTCTTACACATTTTCAAGTGGTTCTTGGGGAAATAAAATGTTTGGAGCTGTCCTAAGGCCTTTCTGCATAAAGCTATTGTGTGGATTAATTAAAAAGTCACATTGGAGGTTCCAAATAATGAATACTTTAAAACTATACTTAATAAAAAAGTACTTTGTCAATGGAATGGTATAAAAAAAAAATGTTTGTTATAGTAAACTCACACTGATGTTTGCATTAGTTTATCTGTCGGCCACCGTTTCTGGTACACCCACTAAAGTCTATTTTCATTTCTTCCTAAACATAGATCATAGTCAGTAAGTGTTGATCATCCCATTGGGCTCTGAGTCTATTAACTTCAGTGTAAATCATGGATAACAAAAGTCTGCACACTCGCACCAAAGGGAGTATGTACAGTGATTAGGTCTGAGCATGCCCAGCTTTATGATTTTCATATCACAATGAAGACAATAGATTCAAAGCCTAGGGGGTAATTTACTAATTGTTGGCTATGTACTGTCATTAGCAAGAGATACAAAGTATTTATTGAGAGGATCAGAAAGTATAACTGACTTGCAATCTTTAAAGGTATATGCAAGTGAGCTGGGTTATTAATGCATCTGATAGAGGAGAATTTATAGTGTCTGAAAATAATTGTGTGCATGAAAATATTCCAAAGTAAACAGTTGAGCCATTAGCCTGAAGTTTGCTAAATTTCTTGCTTTTGCAAACTGTTTTCTCTCCATGTTGACACCCCCTAAAATTCCCAGGGATAATTATTATAACTTATACAATGTTTCTTTTTGGCCCGGGGATTGTGCAGGCATGCTCAGTTATCACCTGAAGTCTGCCCTACTGTGGGAAGTCACATGATTTCAGACACTTTCCTTTTCTTTAGCCAATCAGCATGCACATGTGCTGCACATTGGATATCTCATTAAAAATGAGATATCCAATATGCAAATCTCAGTTGCTGGGGGTGTCTACATCACCCCCAGCAATTTTTTTTTTTTTTAATGAAAATATTTTTTGCTAGGTTAGTTATGATGCATTCTACAGGATGCATTCATAACCCACCTCATTTTCATATACCTTTAATGTAAGATAATTGTAGGAAAATGCAATTCTTTAATAACATTCAATTGATACGGTATATTCCCTAGCGCTATACAGAGGTTAAGTATAAGGCAACAAAAATATTACCACATTGCAAGAATTGAGGGCCCTGTCTTTGAGCTTAAAATCAAACTTACATAGTGCTGGTTTCCAAAATACCTTACATGATTAAAAACTCACAAATTTACATCTACACCTATATCTTTAAATTAGACCCTTACGTGGACCCTAAGTAATCTCTGTAAGCCTGGCCACTTGACAGGTAGTTGATTGCACTGTGTATGTGTTTTTAGGGGTATCCAAATCTATTTATCCATAAAAAAACACTTTTTTGCAAGTTGTAAATAAAGATTATAGAACATTTTTTTGATACAATAAAGTAAATAAAGTCTACGTTTATTATGGCGGACATGTGCACTGATAAATAGTAAAGGGACGGTGGCTCAGGTATAATTGATAAGTACCAAATTCAAATGGATGATACCAGGGTGCTCCTAAGGATAGTAGGGATAAGTAATACCAAAAGAGAGAAAAAGATCCTTTTTTAGGGCACACCTGGGAAATCCAATTCTCAGAAAAAGAGAATGAACTAAATGTTAAAACTTAACTTTTAATAGTAATAATAAAATCCACTTAAAATACATAAACGTAGGTAGCAGAGAGTAAATTATATGAAGTTTACTGGGAAAAATGCCACTATGAGGTAGACCATATAAAGTGCAAAGTGCTAGTATAGTCACTGATAAAGTGGCTAGTATATAAGAAATAAAGTGCTATAAAGTGCTACTAGTGATAAGGTGCCAAGTGCTATGACACAAATAAGAAATATATGTAAGTGAAGCAAGTGTATCACTTGAATATGGTTGCCTATAAGGTGCACTATAAGTAAATATTAACAGCTATTTGCTGAACAAAAACCAGTAAACCAAATGATAAATGTGGCAAGGGGTAAAAGATAGGAGTGGGAGATATTGAGAAGTAAATGCCCCTAGAGTACTGATATCATCTTAGGTAATGTACTCAATATCTGTGTATCTCAAATACCCAAGTATCCAAATAACAGCGTTGCCTTCAGGATATACCCATAACCAGTAGCTACTGCCTTCCAAATCCACTAAACTATTGCTGAAATAGCCTAACTAATGCAGTGGTGAAGGGGCTTTATGCTATGGGCCTGAAACTGTCACGTGGGTGCACGTAGGAACGCCGTCGCAAGTCTATGACGTCATTACCTTGCGTCTAGACCACGGCGTGACTAGCATAGAGTCAGCGTTTTCAGTTTCAGGCCCATAGCATAAAGCCCCTTCACCACTGCATTAGTTAGGCTATTTCAGCAATAGTTTAGTGGATTTGGAAGGCAGTAGCTACTGGTTATGGGTATATCCTGAAGGCAACGCTGTTATTTGGATACTTGGGTATTTGAGATACACAGATATTGAGTACATTACCTAAGATGATATCAGTACTCTAGGGGCATTTACTTCTCAATATCTCCCACTCCTATCTTTTACCCCTTGCCACATTTATCATTTGGTTTACTGGTTTTTGTTCAGCAAATAGCTGTTAATATTTACTTATAGTGCACCTTATAGGCAACCATATTCAAGTGATACACTTGCTTCACTTACATATATTTCTTATTTGTGTCATAGCACTTGGCACCTTATCACTAGTAGCACTTTATAGCACTTTATTTCTTATATACTAGCCACTTTATCAGTGACTATACTAGCACTTTGCACTTTATATGGTCTACCTCATAGTGGCATTTTCCACAACAGTGGCATTTTTCCCAGTAAACTTCATATAATTTACTCTCTGCTACCTACGTTTATGTATTTTAAGTGGATTTTATTATTACTATTAAAAGTTAAGTTTTAACATTTAGTTCATTCTCTTTTTCTGAGAATTGGATTTCCCAGGTGTGCCCTAAAAAAGGACATGTGCACTGCCCTGATCTCCTAGTGTAACTATAAGCAGGTGCTGTTGTACTACAGAGTTTTTGTGTGGGTATATTTTGTGTGTTTATTTGGATGCTGAGAGACTTCATACATTATACACAAGACAGGATTTCCCACTCTCCAGCATGGATCCTTGCAGTGCTGTGTCTTTGTACTTAGGACACGCTGTTTAAACATAGAGGGAGGTTATGTCCACAAACAAAATAATAGCTCTGATCACAGAGTAAGGAGGGATATTAGTGAGTACCATTTACACCGAGTCACAGCCCCTCACGCTGCTTCAATAAACCTCTCAGGACAGAAGCCATCTTTCAGCTGACAGCCTCTCTGTTTCAAATGCCTGAAACTCGGAAATTGGACATATTCTCTCCTTATAAATTACCCATTTAACATAAGCCCTTGAGTAACTTCTGAACCTGTGATCTTCACAACAGCCAGCTTGTCTTTCATTTCCTCTCTGGCTTTTTATTGCCCCTGAAAGGGGATTACGGGTGTAAGAGGGGATTCCTTGAAGGGCGCGTTACCCAACACCACATCTGTTTTTGGGAGGTGAGCTCCCGTCACTGTCTTGCCTCTGCTTATTCCATCTCACACGTACTTAGTGGTGACCTAGGAAGTGGAAGGTTCCTGAACTCTGCAATCGGCGTGCTGGGGGGCTGGGAGCTTCCGAATCTGATGAGGGGGCTCTTAAACACACCAAGACATATAAAATGTTATTGCTCCCACGGCAGCACCTCTTGTTATATGATAGTGTATCTATGTGCTTTAAAAAACAAACAATATAGGACAGAGAAATAGCAGATTCACAAACAGAATTTGACTACTCATCAACAAGAATAACACTCATGGAGTACATCAATAATGATCCTCACTGGAGAAGAAGAACACTTTTTGAATATTTAAAACTCATGCATATTTCACTTTTTAAAGAGCTTTTATAAAATGTATAAGCTTCATGTGGGGTGCAGCCAAATCCTGCAGAGGGCCAGGTTAAATAAATCATTTGAGTGTCATAAAGGCTCACAACATCATTGTAATCAACAGTGAAAAGAGCTTTAAATTAGAAAAGATTGCTCTACAAGATGATGTAGAATACCCTTTATTCAGACCCTTTAAAGGGATATGGAAGTTTACCTATTTTTCTATATTAAAATAAGCTGTTTGCATATCTAAACACCATTTTCTTAGCAAGTATTTTCAGTCACTCAAATCCTTCATACAGTCCCTGCAGAGGTCTTCCCCCACAGCTCATGCATACAATGTTTCTATTGGTACTAGATGTATTAGCCTCGGTTTTAAAAATACTGTTGAGAAATAGCCTTTCAATTGCTAGTGCCAATAGAAACATTGTATACATGAGCTGTTGGGGGCAGACCTTTCAAAGACTGTTTGGAAGGTTTGAATGAGTGACAACAGCTTTTAAGATAAGCAAACAAACACGTAGGTAGTTTATGTTAATATTAAAACAGGGAAACCATATATCTTTAACTAATCTCCCATCGCAAGTCAAATACAACTTGGTTGTTGGATCCCTCCCACATTTGATCTGATTTACCAAAATCTTTCCACAAATAGAAACAAGAGACATATCTAGAAAATGTTGGTAACATAAAAAATAAAGAAGCTTTGCAGAAACAAGTCCTGGGCTTCTTAATGGCTAGATAACATTATACATATTTAAGTAATTATAGATATTTTCTGTCTAAAACAATGATAAATGTATCCATAGCAATAAGTGCTAGCCATAAACTAACAGTGTGTAATACAAATGTTTATTGCCATTTTCTCAATGGATGCATATTAGGAAGATGGTGGCCTCCAGTGACCAAAAAATGGCTGTTGGGCTTCAGAGAAACCAGGTACATGGAAATGTATTATACTTTTGCTGCTTATTACAATCTAACCTATTATTGAAATGGTTATATGACAGTCTAGTCTTACTCATGTAATGAATCTCTTCTATACTTTTTAGAAACATTTTACTGAAATATATGAGATATTTTAGGCTTATTTGCATTATTTTGCTACTCATGTTGCTTAAAATATGTTCAGCCTTTTTCAGATTCAGCCTCATTGACATCCTCCTCCATCTTTATAGGTGCAAATATGATGGTACTGTTGGGGGTGGAACTATCCACACAGCTTGGCAGGTTCCACTAACAACAAAGCAGGAGGAGCATTCAGAGAGCTGTTAGTGTGATTCATCCCCCTGACAGGAAAGAATAGTTATTAAACAAATACAGTGTAATACATATTATTGTATAGCACACAGAACTCTTCCATGAATAAAAACTAATTCTACTTACATAATGTATGTGTATATATATATATATATACACACACACCTATATATAGCTCACTGAAGGCTCTCCCTGTCATGTTGTAAGTTGACCCTGCCCAGCTGTGTGGATGGCTCTGGGCCTATAAGTGATGTCATCTTTGCATAACCTGTTGCAAGCTGCAGCAGAAAAGATGGAGGATCTCAGTGAGGGAAAATGTTGGCCCTAATACTGAACAATGTGAGAGGCAACATAAAGCAAGTATGCCTAAAAGATTTAATATACTGTAAAATGTTTGTAAAAACGATTTAATACATTAATCTTTATTCAATGTAATTTTTTGGTCCACTGTAAAAGGAACTGTAGAAGGAACTATAAGAAGCTTGTAGGGGATTTAATGCCAAGATTACCTTATGAATAAGCACGACCAGACACATAGATGTTGACATTAATAGGGTCAAGGAAAGTCGGACATGACTGAACGACTTAACAACAACAACAATATGATTAACAAGGATCCCTGTGATCAAATATTTGATATGGTATGTTTAATGACTAAGCTAAACTTGATAGACTTTACATTTTAAACTTTTCCTTGCAATTATTCTATACTGCAGGCTTCTGAGCAGTATTTATGGCAAGCTTGTGGCAAGTTTGTCTCAAAAATAAGTGCAAATGAGAGCAGTGGCAACAGTTACTGACACATTTCTATTGTGCAAATAGAGATAGCCCTATGCATTCAAAGTCTCTTCACATTAGGCACCTGGAAACATGATGGATTCCTCAACAGCATCATTGCGAAAGAAAGTAATAAACTAGACGCTTTATTATTATTTGTTTTACATGGTAGAAACATAATACCTATTTTCAAATGAGTATAATTTAAATTTATGATTACAATGGTCCTTTAAAAGGTCAAAATGCAAAAATTTCTATTCGGCATTTAAAAGATCATGTTTAAAGAATTAAAAAAAGCTATTTTTATACGTTCCTTCTTGAACCTTGTTGTGGTGAAGGGGCTTGTGTGCCTCAATGAAGCTGTGAGCTATACCATGTAGGGTCACCCAAGATGGGCAGGCCATAGCAGAGCGGTCAGAAAAATTGAGGTCCACTAAAGAAGGAAATGGCAGCCCACTCCATTATCTTTACCAAGAAAACCATATGGATTGCCACAATCAAAAACACAGAAAGATGTGCCGATGTGCTGGGTCCATATGGTCCCTGAGAGTCGGACACGACTGTAGTACTGAACAACAACGGGACCATTTCTTCTACTCTGTCATGGCAAGCCCAACATTGGTGCACACTAGACATGCTTAAGGGGCAGTGAGTCTTGTGGATATCTAGACTGCAACAATTTTGGGCTTGTATTGCCATTCAATATAATGTAGATCAGATTAGAAAACATAAAACAAAGGTAGCTCAAACAGATTGTTTTTTTTTCTGTTTCTAAGATAATTACTTTCTTAAACTAAAAAAATGTACATTTGTAATGTATGATACGTTATGGACTACAGGGGGCATTTAATTACTAAACAAAAGAGGCAGTTTAATGGGTAAACAGGGGTATGAGAAGTGTTGTGTAGTACAAAAGATGGCAATGTATCTTATGTATGTATGTATGTATGTAAGAAGTTGTATTGCATGCTGATGTAGAGGGGTGTGCATTACCACTCATATAATCACTTGTTCCTGTTCATTGCCGTGCTCTGAATTCACATAATTATAGCAAGTTCTAGTTAATATCAGTGACAGTATAAAGCCTGAATTGAGGACAATATATGTGCTATGAGCAGACAGCGTATGTAGCTGGTCCAGATGAGCCTCTACAATCTCAGAGAGATCTCATTGCTACAAAAACAGCTCTTTTAACTCTTCTATTTGTGAGCAGAAAGGGGGCTCGTATATCACTGGAAATGCACTTGGTGCCTCTAATCCTTAAATCTTGTTAACAGTTATGGAGGAAATGTAGTTTGTTTTGGCAGCCTCTGTGATAAATAAAAGATTAAATGTCGCCTCTCTCCCTCAGATGCAGTTTATTTTTCTTTACTAATGCACTTGTTCGTTTCTGGAAGTACAATGAGTTAAGAGGTCTAATGGGAAGCAGATAAGCTGGGGTGCACGGGGGGGGGGGGGGGGGGAGTCTGAGGTGCAGTACATCAAGAGTCCAGCACCCTAAAAGTTGAAGGTAAATTAAAATGACAAATAGGGTACAGTTTAATAACTAGTACTTAATCAACTGAATGTTAATAAAAATATAGCAATATAGCATTCTAGTTTGCAATCTTTACCTGTCACTAATCTTTTGTGACCCACCCACTACACACACACTGTCCCTCTGCTAATGGGCAATCATTGCCGCCAATAATTGCGGATTACATCCGGAGCTCTGGACTGCTCATGCCCCAAGAAAGAATGTAACTATTCAGACTACTTACTTCTAGATGCCTGAGCATGCCCAGTCATTTGCTTTGCACATGACTTACACAATAGATTCAGAGCTACGGGGGGTAATAAGTAAGTATTGGCAATAATGGTTCCATTAGACAGATGTTTCAGTAAATCCTTGGTGTGTGGACTAGATTGGCAGCTAAAAATTGCAACGGTCAATGTAAGATTACTGTAAGAAAATTACAATATTCAATTGATAAAGTTCTTGGTCGATATAGCTTCCAGTTATACCATGTTTGTAAGATCTGCTGTGTCACTTTAATGGCTGAGGATCTTCACACAAAATAATAAGGTTAAAATCAGATAATGATCCTGAATCAGTGATGTCCCTGTGCACAGAGAAACCATTTCCTTTCCAAAAGCAAATATAAGCGACAGACAGTTATCCCGTTACCCAGCGTCTGGAGCGGTTCCCCAGAGCTCTTACAAAAACTGCTCTTCACAGGGGGCTACATAAACTTTCTGGAGCAGTAAAGAGAAGCTGCTAACAGGTTACTGCAACACTAGAGATGAGTTACTGTAGGGGATTTAGTTCTGCATTTCTATCATGCATTAAAAGCATCTATATATAAGAATTAAATATTTTTTTTTTTTTAGATTGGCATGAAACTAGTCTAGTATGGTACCAGCTATCTTTACCAAGGTGCTTGATTCCCCAACCTGTATTTTCAATAATGCACCTTTAGATCCTACATCCCTTAAAGAAGAGTGAGATGTGAGCTGGAGAAAAACACTAATTTTGAGCAAAAAATATGCGTTTCAATCAGTTACACCTCCATATAACAACTTTGATGCTACGACACAAAAAAAAAAAAAAGATCAATCCTTCTAATGATAGTTTGCAGTCAGTAATTAATGTAAGTGACCAGATACTATGTATGCCATGAGGGTAGAAAGGCGACTGAAAAACCCTGTATATATAGTGAGTAAAGAAATCGTATGTGTTCAAGTCTCAGGAAGGACTGTTTTTCGCACATAATTGCTCAGTGAACGGCGCTTCTACTTCTGAAGTTATCAAATAAAGGAACATTAATACTAAACGTGTGGAAAACACAATGATACTAACCTAACAAAATCTTGCAAGGAGGTCAGGTCAAAAGCGTATTGTTTCCCCTATCATTTGTTCATTATAGCAAAAAAGCTATTTTTATCATGTTTAAGCCAACCACAGGGGTTCATGTAGAATAAACATTGATAATACTGGTACTTTGATCATTTTTTCTCTATGCAGAAAGCATTGTGGTAAACAATCTATATGGCATCTAAAATAACTAAGCTTGATGGTGGGCAGAATTATTCCAGAAAGAAAAACAAATAAAACATAAAAAAAAACAAGAGTTTACATTTTCTTTTCTCAAATGACACTGTTTGTTACTTTCTGAAGATGATGCGTCCTTGTAAACTCCGACTGAAATTACGTTCAGTTTTAGATGCCACATTTCCATTGTGAAGCTAGATGCTTTCTGCATATTCAGTCACCTCCTGCCTTAGTAGAATCCAACATGGATTATCTCTCAGCAACGTGATTGCAAATAAAAAGTAAAAAAGAACTTAAGGCTGTATATTTTTTTATATTCGAAAAACATGTTGCCTATTTTTAAGTGTAGTCCTTTAAAATAAATAAAGGACTACTATGGAGCTTTAATGGAGTGTAGATACATACGGTAATCCTATTTGTAAGGATAATAATGATGCAAAGAAGCAGGACTACAAGAGCTGGATTAATGGTCAGTGCCGGATACATATAGGACAGCAAGTTATACTCTGCACTGCTTTCAAGATGCAGTACCCAGCAGAGGTCATTAATACATGTAAAGAAAGAGCAATCGCCTGCGCTAAAAGAGAAATTAATTTGGAACAACAGATGATGAGATGGAATAAAAACAGCCCTCTCCGGAACGCAGCGTGTTCCACATGAAAGGCTCTGTTACCTCGGCGGCCTGTGTACTCTGCAGCCTCTGTACTTGGCTTTCATCTATTAATTAAGAGCACTTCACTGGCAGGTGGCATCGATACTACCGCAAGCGCAACGTTTCCAACTTTGTCTTAGCAAATGAAAAGCATTTAACCAGCAGCATCCTTCAGCCAGTTTGTGGCAGTGAATGAAAAGTGCATTAAGAAAGGGATAAAGTACCAGCCCGCATGGCATACAATGGAAAGAAGCTGTAACGGAGAGGCCTGATTAATATGGAGTTATTCTGCACAATGTGCCTGGGAAATTGGGTGAGGAGAAAAGACCTTCGCAGAAAAGAACAACAGCATATCAGGATGGCTAATACTAGCGGCCAGAACACTTGATATGATATGCACATACCATAATATAAATATTTATGTATTTTATGAGGGAATATGGACAACTAATCAAGCAGATCTGCTAAACAAAGTCCGACCGTGTCCATATATTACTGGCAGTTACTGGGCCATGAAACTCTCCATGGCTAGTGATACTTTGGTTTGTATAAATGACTGCTACACAATGTCTGATTCAGTCCATGCTTAGTCACTAGATGATACAACCGACTCTGCTACACAGTGTGATCCTGTGCCTCTTTAGTTACAATCACTGCTCTATATAGCTATGACGGATATGGAAATCCTAATGCTGTCCATGTTTAGTGATGATCCGATGTTTGTAACTATGACTTCTACACAAAGCCCAAATCTATCCATGGTTAGTGTTATGTACTGGGCTCTATAACTGGCTCTACTACACAAAGCCATAATCTATCCATGGTTAGTGTTATGTACTGGTCTCTATAACTGGCTCTACTACACAAAGCCCAAATCTATCCATGGTTAGTGTTATGTACTGGTCTCTATAACTGCCTCTACTACACAAAGCCCAAATCTATCCATGGTTAGTGTTATGTACTGGTCTCTATAACTGGCTCTACTACACGAAGCCCAAATCTATCCATGGTTAGTGTTATGTACTGGGCTCTATAACTGCCTCTACTACACAAAGCCCAAATCTATCCATGGTTAGTGTTATGTACTGGTCTCTATAACTGCCTCTACTACACAAAGTCCAAATCTATCCATGGTTAGTGTTATGTACTGGTCTCTATAACTGGCTCTACTACACGAAGCCCAAATCTATCCATGGTTAGTGTTATGTACTGGTCTCTATAACTGGCTCTACTACACAAAGCCCACATCTATCCATGGTTAGTGTTATGTACTGGTCTCTATAACTGGCTCTACTACACAAAGCCCAAATCTATCCATGGTTAGTGTTATGTACTGGTCTCTATAACTGGCTCTACTACACAAAGCCCAAATCTATCCATGGTTAGTGTTATGTACTGGTCTCTATAACTGGCTCTACTACACAAAGCCCAAATCTATCCATGGTTAGTGTTATGTACTGGTCTCTATAACTGCCTCTACGACACAAAGCCCAAATCTATCCATGGTTAGTGTTATGTACTGGTCTCTATAACTGGCTCTACTACACAAAGTCCAAATCTATCCATGGTTAGTCTTATGTACTGGTCTCTATAACTGGCTCTACGACACAAAGCCCAAATCTATCCATGGTTAGTGTTATGTACTGGTCTCTATAACTGGCTCTACTACACAAAGCCCAAATCTATCCATGGTTAGTGTTATGTACTGGTCTCTATAACTGCCTCTACGACACAAAGCCCAAATCTATCCATGGTTAGTGTTATGTACTGGTCTCTATAACTGGCTCTACTACACAAAGCCCAAATCTATCCATGGTTAGTGTTATGTACTGGTCTCTATAACTGCCTCTACTACACAAAGCCCAAATCTATCCATGGTTAGTGTTATGTACTGGTCTCTATAACTGGCTCTACTACACGAAGCCCAAATCTATCCATGGTTAGTGTTATGTACTGGGCTCTATAACTGCCTCTACTACACAAAGCCCAAATCTATCCATGGTTAGTGTTATGTACTGGTCTCTATAACTGCCTCTACTACACAAAGTCCAAATCTATCCATGGTTAGTGTTATGTACTGGTCTCTATAACTGGCTCTACTACACAAAGCCCAAATCTATCCATGGTTAGTGTTATGTACTGGTCTCTATAACTGCCTCTACTACACAAAGCCATAATCTATCCATGGTTAGTGTTATGTACTGGTCTCTATAACTGGCTCTACTACACAAAGCCATAATCTATCCATGGTTAGTGTTATGTACTGGTCTCTATAACTGGCTCTACTACGCAAAGCCATAATCTATCCATGGTTAGTGTTATGTACTGGTCTCTATAACTGCCTCTACTACACAAAGTCCAAATCTATCCATGGTTAGTGTTATGTACTGGTCTCTATAACTGGCTCTACGACACAAAGCCCAAATCTATCCATGGTTAGTGTTATGTACTGGTCTCTATAACTGCCTCTACTACACAAAGTCCAAATCTATCCATGGTTAGTGTTATGTACTGGTCTCTATAACTGCCTCTACTACACAAAGTCCAAATCTATCCATGGTTAGTGTTATGTACTGGTCTCTATAACTGGCTCTACGACACAAAGCCCAAATCTATCCATGGTTAGTGTTATGTACTGGTCTCTATAACTGCCTCTACTACACAAAGCCCAAATCTATCCATGGTTAGTGTTATGTACTGGTCTCTATAACTGGCTCTACTACACAAAGCACAAATCTATCCATGGTTAGTGTTATGTACTGGTCTCTATAACTGGCTCTACTACAAAAAAGCACAAATCTATCCATGGATAGTGTTATGTACTGGTCTCTATAACTGGCTCTACTACACAAAGTCCGATTTTGCACATGGTTAGTGATATTAGATGGTTTCTATAACTGGCAGGATCACACTTTACTCTACTACACGAAGCACCATCCTGCCCATGGTTAGTGAGACTTAGGGTTTCTATAACTAGTGCTATTACATAAAGCCCAATTCTGCCCAGGGTTAGTGATATTAGTAGGCCTCTAGAGTGATATTTAGTGATATTTACTGGTCTGTATAACTCTAGTAGACAACGCTTGGTTCAGTCCATTGGTGGTGATAGTTGCTGCTCTGTGTATGGTTGACTCACGAATAGTGATCTTGGCAATAGGTAATGATAGTCTTTGCCACTTGGACATTGCTACTCTAACTCTTCTTGTCCATGTTACACAAAGCATGACACTGACCATATTTATAGATAGTCTGGTCTGTGCAACTCTGCTACACAAATCCTGATGACATTCTTGTTTAGAGATGGTCTGGTATGTGAGTAAATTTGTGTGTACAGGTTTGTGTTAGGCCAGAGCATATAATGAGCATATAATACTGACCACTTCACTGGGCAGGTTCTGCAGGTCATCAAATGGACTCTCCAGTGTGTTAGTGTCCACATTCAGAATGACCACGTCTTCCAGGCTCATCCCTCTCACCTTCTAGAAAACAGGAAAAACATCAAAAGGTTAAAAGACACAAAGATACAACCATTTATTTATTTCTTCTCAGAAACTAAGACTCAGATCATAGCAGAGATCAGACAAATGGCAGCCACTTGGAGAAGGAACTGGCAACCCACTCCAGTATCTTTGCCATGAAAACCTTATGTACTAATACACCCAAACACAAGTTGTTCCCGGCATGCTGGGGTCCATGGGGTCACGACTGAACAACAAAGCAAACCCATAAACAGACCACTGAAAACACATACTGGTAATTTAAATAGTAAGATAGGAGTTGAGGCTTACAAAACCAATAAAATAAAATGTTATGCTGTGCCCACAGAAGAAGTTTGTGGCAGTTGTGTGTGTGAGAGAGGCATTTATATTTCTAGCGAGCAGCCAGCTTCTGAGGCAAAAGGCGGGTGGTGTCTATTTAAATCAGATCCAGTTATCTTATAAAACCTTGTGACTTCTCCTTATTCACACCTCCCCCACCCTTTCCCTCCACTGACGGATAAAAAAACATACCCCACGAAGCTATGTAACAAAGACAAAATGAGGTGTCACACAAGCACGCCCGTTATTTGCGCGATCGCCTTACCTCAGGTAAGGTGGGCTTAGGGGTCTTTGAGTGTAACAGTTATGGTTAGGGCACGGCTGTAAGGGTTAGGGTAGGGGTCTGAGGGTTAGGGCACAGGTGTAAGGGTTAGGGTAGGCGACAGCTAGGGTGCCGGAGCTGGGCAGGGGCTGGTGTTATATAAAAGGGTAACACAGGGGCTGTAATACAGATGAGGGGCTGGGGGATATGCACAGTGGTAATACAGACGAGGGGCTGGGTGTATGTATAGGGGTAATATAGGTGAGGGTCTGGGGCTATGTGCAGGCACTGAGGGTATAGAGAGGGAGAATTATACAGAGAAGATAATGTCATACAGGTGAGGGGATGTTGGTATACAGGGGCTGGTAGAGTTATACAGAGAGGGCCTGGGGGTGTAATAGTGTTAGGGGTCCCTCTTGCTGTGCCCCAGTGCCTGAGCCCTCTCCCCCCCTCCTGTCACATACAGACCGCTCCACAGCGTGTACCCACGCTCTTGTGACTGCGCACAGGTTTTCACAGCGAGCTGCAGTCATAGAGCTGATGTCGCCGCGCTGCTCTCGCCACCGTATTTAACTACGCACACAGGTCAGCATGCTACAAAATGGATTCTTCAATATTAAGAATTCTAATTTTCTCTATATATGATGTTATGTCCATTTACATACAATTTACATGGCTGATTTGGTTAAATGGGACCAAGGATCACACTAAATTGTTTGGCATTTTCTACTTTTGAATAAGTCTGATAAACATTTTAAATACATTACTTACTTTAAATATAATAGTTTAATTATATATAAGACAATATCTTCTATATGTAATAATAGTTTAATTACATATAAGAAAAATATAAGAAAAATGCTTCCAAACTTTAAAATTTACTACCGACATTACATGCTGTGAAAAAGAATAAGCAAATTAAGATATATCACCCCACTTCTGAAAGGTTGTTTAAGCCTGTTCAATTCAAACTTTGGTCTGGAGCCTATGGTTACTGTCTAGTTATGAATCAATCCATGGCTCTTCTGGATAGCTAGAAAAATAGAGGTTCCTGAAGCTGAACAAGAAGCAGCTTCTGAGGTTAAGGATAGAATTGCCTGGTATTTTGGGTCTGGGTCACTCTATTAGGTGAGACCAGACTGATATACTACAGGATATTCCTCCCTGTGAAGGGCACAAGTGAGCTAAAAGAGGCTGCTTTCAGAGTGGGTTATCATGTCCAAATTATATTATTAAATAACTAGCAACTTGCCCTTCAAAAATGACGGCAATAACATTTTAAGACTGGCTATGCTTTTTACCACACAATGCAAGGTTCTTCCCCCTCTGAGCACCTTAGGCGCTCATTGCGTGCCTCTCAATGAGCACCTTTGGAGCTCATTGCAAGCCTCTCCCCCGTCTACTTTTGTGCTTTGCAATGATCAACTTCGTCGTTTATCGTGAGCCCCGCGATGAGCCTCTCCCCCAGTGTAGTTTACGGGGCCCGTGATGAGCGCCTTTGGTGCTCATGGCAGACGTTGTGCAACACGCCACGACGCGCTGAGAACCTTCGGCGCTCATCGCAAAGTCCCAAGTGCCTGGCACTGTTTGGCTAAGTGTTACTGGCTTGGGTTAAGCGTTACTGGCTTGGGTTAAGCGTTACTGGCTTGGGTTAAGCGTTACTGGCTTGGGTTAAGTGTTACTGGCTTCAGCTAAGTGTTACTGGCTGAGGCCTCGTTTTGATCCTGTTTGAGAAAATTTATGTTTTTTCGGTGGCCATTTTTTCACCTAGCTTAGCCGATTTTCTATCTCCTAAAATGGCAATTAGGGCTCAAATTAGCTTGGATCCTCACTCACAGGCTCCCTGGCTGTCCCTCTGAGTTATGTGTGAGGATTTTAATGTATTTTGGACATTATTATTCGTTTTTGGGCAGTCTTGCGAGTTTCGGGCTTTGTTTGTGTTACTGGCTTAGGTAAAGTGTTACTGGCTTAGGTAAAGTGTTACTGGCTTTGGCTATGGGCATTTTCAATCTCATTCCATCCTCCATCGGTGGAGTGCAATGGGGCAATGACATCTCTGGCAGGACAGAGGACACATATCGGGACCCTGAAAAGGCACTATTGCGAGAGATGCAACGGGCGATCATTGCCGCAAAGTGCCGCGAGCCTCGCTATGTGCGCCTGCAGCGTGCCTCATAATGAGCCACTTAGGCGCTCATGGAAGACTGAAGTCCTACGTGGCTCGCGATGAGCGCCACAGGCGTACTTCACAAAGAGAACCTTAGGCACTTATTGCAGCCTAAGGTCCTACATGCCTCGCGATGAGCAACGCTGACGCTCATTGCAGCCTAAGTCTTACGGGCCTCATTGCAGGCCCCCAACATTTCTGAGCGTTACCAATGGCCCACAGTACCACAATTATATTTGTGATAAGAAAAATGCTTCTAAAAATATATATTACCAATATTCCACGCTGTAAATTAGAGTGAGCAAATTAACACATTGCACTCCATTCTGAAAGGCGTTTAAACCTGTTCAACTCAACTGAAAGGCCCCGAAACAATTAGACAGCAACGTCTCCTCATTATCGTTCAATATGACGCAGCTATAGTCAAAGTATTACTTACTATTGATTGTTCAAATAACAAGAAATAAAGTTAGATTTGTATTTGCTTAATTAAATCTCTGTAGTCCTAGGTACCAAGACAGACAGATTTACCCTAACTCAATTCACTTACAGTATAAAACAATTCTGTAATTGCAATAATTATTACATATATGCATATATACAATTAATATACAACAAATAATATGTTTGTGCTTTATACATGAATAATAATTCAACTTCGTTAAAATATTTTTTTATCTATAGATAGATTGTGCTAACTAAATACAGACAGCCTTATTAAATTGCGATTCGGCCAATTGAAAAAGGATCTATATAAGCACATAGCATTTTTTTTACAGAAGTTTTTAGTTGGTGAAGACCTTGCTGTTGGATAGAAGTTCACTAGCTAAAAACTTCTGTAAAAAAATATGCAATGTGCTTAAATAGAGCCCTATTCAATTGGCCGAATGGCAATGTAATAAGGCTTAGAATCTCTATTACATATTGAACAATTCCAAGCCATGCAGAAGGATGGTAATTCCTAGAAGATTATTAACATTTTTGGATACAGTTTTTTTTAACTCTCAAGGTTTCTTTAGTATGTTGCTCCTTATAAACATTAACTTGACCAGGAGCAGTGACCAGGGAGGAAGTCCTGGGATTGTCCTGATGGACTCCTCTCTGTAGGCACAAGCTTATTGCTCATATCCTCAATTCCCTGGTGTGGGGCTTAAAAGGAACGTGCTTTAATCACAAGGAAGGAGAAGGTAAGTGATATGCAGCTCACTGTCTCTCAGGGAAACTCAGAGAAGAACCTGAAACCGATTCATGGATTCCAAGAAACCTTAAGGATGTTTCTTAAGGCTTCTCAAGTTGCACATGTTGCACTGAAACATCTATTAATGTCCATGGAAGGTTGTGAATGGCGCCTCCAAGTGCTTGCTAATGTTGCAGGCTGAAAAGCCCTACAGTAAAACAATGAAAGTCTCCACCTGGTTATACTCTGAAAATAGCTTTGTACTTGAAACCAACAAAAGGAAATAAAAACATTTAAAGAGACTCTTTATCTTCTATGTTTTTTTGAAGATCATACTATTTCAGTTATTACCAATGATCGCTAACAACCTCTAATAAGTAACACTTACTACCAACAAGTAACGCAACTGAAAGAATTGTTACAAATAAGGACACATGCCAATATTTATGAAAATAAATAGCCACACCTTCCAATGAGTTTCCCAAACATAGCAGAAGTATTCGTTTTCACTATTGACTGGCACTTACGCCATCCAAAAGGTAATTATTTATTTCACTAATTTATCCTAAAACTACAAAAAGTAATTTACGTTCCAATTATGACTCACTGCTAATGAATATCTTTTACTCTCAATGAAAGACAAATCAGAGCGAGGCGAGCCGTTGAAGCACATGGGACTTAGGCTGCAATGAGCGCCAAAGGCTGCAATGAGCGCCAAAATACACTCATTGCACTGGGAGCCTCGCAAAGCGAGGCGAGCAGTTGAAGCACGTAGCACTTTGTCGCTGACCGCAAGGAACACAGTTAGCTAATTTAACTGCCAAACTTAGTTCAAGCGCGTAACTCGAAAACCCCCCCAAAAAAAGCAAAATAATAAAAATTAAATTAAAACACACATAGCAAATTGGGAGAGCCAGGAAGCCTGGGAGTGAGGTTGCAAGCAAATTCGAGCTATATTTGCTATATCCAATTGAAAATTGGCTAAGCAAGGGAAAAAAATGGAGGACGAAAAGCGTAAAAATTCTGAAACAGGACGGCAGCCGGTACTTACAAAATACACAACGGCAAAGACTGTAACACTTACACGAACAACGCCAGGCACGCAGTACTTTAAAAAGAAAACCAACGGCAGTCAGCGCGCACCACACAAACATTCAGCAGACACAAAGAGGAGAAAGACACAGGGAAGGGACAGGGGGAGATGGTGGAAAGAGACACATGGCATTCCCAAGCACAAAACTTGCAGGTTAACGAACCCTGCAATGAGTGGCCCGTACAGTAGGCGGGAGGAAAGGTTCGCAATGAGCACTGCGAGCGGGGAAGGTGATCATTGCAAAGCAGGAAAGTTGAAGTACACGAGGGGGAGAGGCGCGCAATGAGCACCAAAGGTCCTCAGAGGAACAAAAGCCTCACATTGTGTGGCAAACAGCATTCCCGTCATTTTTGATGGGCAAATTCCTAGTAATAATAATAATGGTACTTTTCGTTTAAACAAATAACTATATTAATAATAATGGTACGTTGCATATAAACAAATAACTATGCTACTTGTTGTTACCATAATTGGTGATCACACCTTCCAAAGAGTAATCATTCCAGTAAATAAAGTAAATGTAAACATGGATTAACAACTGCTAATTAGTGCTTATAGTTTCTAAAGAGTCACTCATTGCTAAAGTTACAGTGATGGTCCATTTGTGACCCTTAATGTCAAGGAGTGACGATGACTTTGGAAGAGAGACATTTACTGTGAATATAGGTCATTGCCACTGCATGACCATGGCTTCCAATGAGTGGTGATGACTAATCTACTGAGTCTACTCGCAATCAATGACAATGCCTTTGAATCACCAATACACACATGAGGAATGGGCATGCTTCCAATTAGTTACATTGTCTTCTGAGTAGCGTGACCTTGACATAACCATAAATCATTGAACAAATGAGTTCTGAATGCCATTAACACTATAATTAAGTCAAAATATACTAGAGGTGAATTTTTTTTAGAAAAGCCATGTAGTTGTAAAACTGAACGTGATCTACAAGTCTGAGCACCAGCTGTCCAAAAGGCAACAAAATTGTGTGCTCTTCAGTTCATTGAGCTGATCTCCCTATATACATACAGCTATAGGAACTACGGTATATACAATAGGCAGCACTTCCGTACAGTAGGCAGGGAAGATTTTTCTTGCTTGTCAGTTTTTAACAATCTTATAAGTAGGATTTCCTTCAAACCTGACAACTGTCAGATAACCAACAGCATGCACAAATTGGCTACTTTATGTAATTTTCTAGTGTTTTCAAATAATATAAAGTGAATACATATATGAGAATTAAATTGTAAGATCTTCTGAGAATTAAGCCTGCTAAATATCACTTCTTCACGCTGTAAAAATATAAATGGGAATTATTAATGCAATGCTTCTCACTGCCACACATGTTCAGGATTGTAGAAATAAAGGTCTGTGATAATATTGGAAGCCAATAAAATCTGCTTTAAATAAGAACTACTTGGCTGAACTGCAGAACTTACATCACAAATTATTAGCAATCACCATTCCAAGAAGGAATATATTGCAGAAAAGAAAACACCTTTCCTGGCAACCATGTGGTCACTGGCAGATTCAATTTACCTTCCTTTATTTCCAGCGACTTCAATGTGTCAATATGGTTTGCAGAAGCAGGAAAAGCTATAGATATAAAAAAATTTTTATTTCATAGCCTGGCAGAGAACAAGGAAGACTTAATGAAATATCCCTCAGATTTACAATCTGAAAAAGCAATTGAACAGACAGATGTGGTTAAGTCTGATATGGCCTCTGACCTTCTCACCCTTTGATCCTGGCACAGCAGGTGGGCTACTGCTGCTCCCCCTACTCCCTCAGTGTATCTTCCACTCTTCCGCCGGCCCCTAACCTTCATCGGCAGTAGCATGACCCAACGCAGGTGAATGGGAGATCTGTATCATGAGCAGCTGCTGCAAACTGAGTGATACAAAACTGCTGTGTAGATGCTCATTTTCTTATGGTCTTCGGATACACAACAGCATATTGCAAAAAGCCCTTAAATACAATAGCATATCCATCTGATAAATACACACCAAGTTCTTCTTGTTCAGGGTAGAATTGCCTGGTATTTCGGGGCTGGGTCACTCTTTTGAGTGAGACCAGACTGATATACTACAGGATATTTCTCCCTGTGAAGGGCACAAGTGAGCTAAAAGAGGTTGCTCTCAGAGTGGCTTATCATGGCTATAGAACTCACCTATTAAGGTTGGTTCGTTCGCTGATGAGCACCTCTGACTTAGTTTTTTTGTTTATGCAAATTACCCTTAGGATTTAGTCTCCCTAAGGGTAAGAGGGGACTCCAGACGTGGACCCCTTGCTCACTGTGCCTTAGGGAGTTCAGCTGCACCTCACTGACGAGGCCCATAAAGGCTGAAATGCGTCTGGGGTTTGCCGTTTCTCCTGTTCATGGTAGAATTGCCTGGTATTTCGGGGCTGGGTCACTCTTTTGAGTTGGACCAGACTGATATACTACAGGATATTTCTCCCTGTGAAGGGCACAAGTGAGCTAAAAGAGGCTGCTCTCTGAGTGGTGTATCATGGCCATAGAACTCACCTATTAAGGTTGGTTAGTTCACTGATGAGCACCTCTGACTTAGTTTTTTTGAGAATCTAGAATAGACAGACTTTCACTAAGGCTTTGAGATGTGTCCTGATAACATAGGAAGCAACTGCAAAGCTTCTCCATAGATAAACATATGCCCTGTAACATACTTATTACAATGTTGAGTAAGCCACTGCCTTAGTGAACATTGTTCAAAGAAAACATTTGTATTGTATTTCATTTGTAGAACGCCAACAGCCTTTTTAAGCACATGGACAACATATATATATATATATATATATATATATATATATTTGAAAATAGTATATACATAAGCAAGACAGCATATTTTATAACTATCAGTGGCTTCGTCGTTACATCAAGTGCCACTGGCTGATGGCTACCAAGTCAAAGATAATCTTTAAAATCTGGATAACTATGCCTTTCAATGAAAGGCTTACACAGTCAATCATTAACTCAACCTTCCAATGATTGTCCACCTAATAAAGACAAATTATTACTGCCAGTAGTGATCATGCTTTTCAATGAAAGAATGTTCAGCAATGAGTGTCCATGCATTCTAATAGCCAATTGTTAGGGCTAATGGGTGGCTATGTCGTTCACGGAGTAACCTGTTTATGATTTGGATACCACTATTCATCATGTGCCAGAAAACTCTTCCCTCTGTGCATTGTCTGTAACAGGAACTCACCAGATGGATTCTTGGAGTCTCTACTGCTACTTGAAACATAGTAAATAAAAAGCACAACACTAAATAAAACAGTACATGATAAGTTTTGAATAGTACCATCTATAGCAGTGGTAATAACTAGATGGAACTATGTCTGAACAGAACCTCAAACCCTATCTTCTGGACCTAAGCATTAATTACATTTATCGCAATGGAAGCATCCAAATTCTTAAATAAATTACCAGTTACATGTTTCTATTTTCAAAAGACCACTTCATTATGGTTAATGCCCTTCTGAATGTCATTATATTGAAATATTTGTGTACGTATGTATAAATATATATATAAATAAATGTGGATTTCAGACCTGGACTTCATTTTCATAAAGATGTTTGGATCTTGTTGGAATTTGTAAAAAATAATTGACTAGCCCTGATCTAAAGAGTGAAACACAACACTTCAATGTCTCTAGTGGATGTTCCTCATCAATGGGACAAGATCGAAGGAACTCGGTATGTATGATCAAATATTTACTGCATGTTCAGTCTTACTAATATGAACACTGGCCTACAGTGGTTAATGATTAAAGGTCCCTCTGACAGTTCGGCAATATTTCTATTATTAACTATACTATGAGGAAACCATATTCTCATACATGCACTTTGTTCTGACCTTATTAGTGACAGGTACACGATTCTTAAAAATAATATGTTCAAAATAACATTCTGCATCAACACAGTTAAATAACTATATATATATATATAAAAAAAACATTCAATGGTCAAATGTACATATGGCGTGCATTGTCATGGGATGTCAATGTGAGTGTCAGTGTGGCTGAAAAGAGATAAGTAGGGGAGTCTATCTGCTCTTTGCATTAGGAAGCTTAAGGATTGCTGCCTAGACTAACATAAATCATGAAAAAGCTACCTGCAAAAAAGAGTTACCATAGCACATACCTCCCGTACATTGGGGAGGTAAGAACCTTAGAAAGCCAACAAAAGGAAAAGAGGTGAAGGGGATCGAACTGCTTAAACCATATACCGTAATCTTGGTGGAAAATTGCTGTTTTTAGAAGACAATTTAAAACATGGATGTGGAACCAGAGGAGAGACCGAGGTCATCATATGTGCTCTGCAACAACAGATAGAGAATGGGAAATTATGTGGAAAAGTTATTTATATTTCTTAAATTAATCAAGAATTGCCTTTGATGTTGGAATTTTTCAGATTGTGTGTATAGCCCTATTTACAGTTTACACATATTTTCAATATTATTGTGTGACCAAAACTAAAAAAATATACTATTTTTTTTTTTAAAAGGTTGTGGTATGATTCAAATGCACTTCTGTCATTTCTCTTTATCACAGAATTGTGGTTTTACGTGTTTTGCTGTGGTGAAAAAAAGAATATAAATTACATATATCTGATCTTAACAATAAAACACTTTTACTATTCAACACCACTACACACATAGTTAAAACTATATATAGTGACCAAAGTAAAAATGACCAATTTAATAAATAGCTAAATAAATGTTAGCTGCACTGAAAACATACATTGTGGAAAAGAACAATATTTTCAGGAGGCTTTGTTAAATTATTTTCTTATTATAAGAAAAAGTAAGTTACAGTATTTATAGGATTAATAATACTATCCAGTCTACAGCCTCACAAGTGATCCTGTGTACCCAAAAAATTAATTCGATGTAGCTTTAATGCTGTGAACGAGATGTAAAATATATGTTCCAGATATGTTGCATTTCTTCTGGAGTTGTGCCGGAATTGGATTGCCAAGTTCATTAAAATATATATATTGACATTCAGTCTCGTGATTTATATTAGGAATGTTGTAAAGAGAAATTCCTAATTTAAATGTTATGGAATATGCTATTAACATAGGCTGGAAAATTATGTATCTCATCTAAAGTAAGAACTGTGACAACATTTTTAAACTTAACTTCCAGCTTATGTGTGAAATACATGACACCAAGAAAGACACGTTGGTAGTTTCTTGGTGAAATGGAAATCATATCTGATCACATTATCTTTTTCTCAAATTCAGGAATATACTAGACTATTTGCTTACATAAAATATCTACAACAAAAAGGGGAATCATTATTTATAATAGATTGACTGTTTCCTACTAAAAATTGAGAAATGAAGGGTAAGTTATTTATTTGGGTATCACTAAGAATTATGATTCAGCTTAAGAAAATCTGCCGAGACCATAAAATAAACACCTTTCATTAACTTTTTGCAAATGCATTACAATATAATGTGATTAATGTGATCAATTATTTAGTTTTTTGTCCTCTTTTTGTACTCAAATATATATATTTTTAAAAACTGGTAGAAAATGCAATGATTCTCCATCCCATCAGACACAAACAGGTATTGTTTCAGTACAAAGTGTATTTATCACTTTGCATTATGTGCTGATTGCAGTCAAGCTGTCACTATTAGTTACCGATTGCAATACGAACCTGATTAGTTGTGTTCTTAGCATGTTTCATTATGTCTCTTAATGGTGTTCTGTTTATGTATCTTGAATATTTCACTTTGAAGTTGCTTTATGGATTGCTAAATACAAACCTTTTATATGAAGACAAACTCTCTGATGATAGGAATATTGAATAATAATGGCAGAGCACCGCTGTCCGTGTTTTGTTAATGACATTCCACCAGTAATGGTATAAAACTTCCTAACCCCTGGAGATATGAGTCTAAGCGATATCCACTGCGATGGATGCTTCCCCGCTGAATACAAAGCTTAATGGCTACCTGTGGAAATTAATTATGTATTGTGGGCTGTAAATCTACCAATTGCATAATACATATAGCAAATTGCCCAAGATAACGCATACGGATATATATATATATATATATATATATATATATATATCATACTGTGCACTCATAGAGAAACCACTCTAAATGACCAGATAGCCATAACATGCACTAGTTGGAGCTATTAACTATTTGTTGTTTTGATATAATGTAGTAGACATTCTGTCACGTTAACTAGTGTTCCTGTGATTGCCCATAATTGGATTTTATGTGTTAGACTTTATATATAGACTAGGAAATTGCCCGGGAATTAAATTGTAAGGCTGGCTATGCTGTTTACCACACGATGTGAGGGTTTTGCTCCTTTGAGAAGCATGTTGGTTTTATTGCTAAAGTCCCGCGTGCCTGGTGTTGTTCGTGTAAGTGTTACTGTCTTTAGCGTCTTGTATTTTCTAAGTTCTGCGTGCCTGGCTTTGCAGAGCCTCCTTTTCATCCTGTTTCAGAATTTTTATGTTTTTTCAGCCACCATTTTTTCCCTTGCTTAGCCAATTTTCGAGTGGCGAAAAACTGAAAATATGGCTCCAATTCGTTTGCCACTTAACTACTAGTCTTCTTGGCTCTCCCCCTCTGCACTGTGTTTTTTTTTTTATTATTATTATTTTGGTTGTTTTTTTGTGTTTTCGAGTTACGTGTTTGAACCAACTGAGTGCTTCAACTGCTTGCCTCACTTTGCGAGGCTCGCAGTGTAATGAGCACCCCCGGCCTTCGGCGCTCATTGCAGCCTAAGTCCTGCGTGCTTCGCAAGGCTCGCAGTGCAATGAGTGCCTTCGATGCTCATTGTAGCCTAAGTCCCGAGCGATTCAACGGCTCGCTTCGCAAGTGTGTTACCCACATCGCAAACGTCACCAACATCGCAAGATCCACAACTATATATGTGATGTAGTGGTTTTGGGATACTCTATGCTACAGTACATGTAATGTTTCTGAATCCTGCATACAATGGAATCTCATTAAGGAGCTCATGGGGAGATAATGTTTGAGTAAAATTATCTTAAGAACTGATTAAGCCTTCCCAGAGAGACATGGAGTTAATCATACTACAGTTTGGGTTGCTCTGTTTCTGTCCAATAGACCTGAGCCATAAAAAAAAAAAATGTTCTCGAAATTATGTAAAGTAACTTTGGGGTATCTAATTTCCTTTAAAGATATATTCACTTTTATTATTATACTATTCAATCTCTCCCACAGCTCGCTCATTAGCACTCTGGCTCCTCACAATCCAAGATTCCCTACAAGGCTCAGACCTCTTCTCTGCAAGTGAGCTGGGTTATGAATGCATCTGATAGAGGGGAATTAGTAGTGTATGATTACATTTCAGGTCCATCAATCGACATTCAAGAAAAAATGCTTGAGCGGTTAGACGGTTGTTCTTTAGACATACACCCTCTCCTTGATAAATTCTGACAAATTATACTATACTGAAACCAAACATTTCAGCTTCTTCTTCCTATTCTAATTTGTCTTTTAGGTGAATTAGCATTCATGCTTGATTTATGGTCCTGTAATGAGTGAGTGAGACATGAACGAGTGCATGCAATTCACTGAGGCTGGGGGAGGTAGTGGGGTAATTTAATGGGGCTGGGAAAGATCACATGGGCAGTTCACTGGGGCTGGGAGAGATCACAGGGGCAATTCATTAAGGGTGAGGGGGGTGATGGGGTAAATCACTGGGGCTTGGGGGAGAATCACCTGGGATGTAGATAAAACAATCAGTGAATGAAGGGACAAAGACCTTGTTCTGGGTATTACAGAAATGTAAAGGAAAGATACAGCTCAATTCACAGACCAAAATGATACAATGTATTATGTATGCTAATTTTCCCTGGGATTTTCAGGGGGTGTCAACATTGATAGAAAACAGTTTGCAAATGCAAGAAATTCAGCAAACTTTCAGGTAACTGTTTAAATGTTTATTTTGGTATTTTTTCATGCAAATATTTTTTTTCATACACTACTAATTCTCCTCTATCAGGTGCATTCATAATTCAGCTCACTTGGATATAGCTTTAACTAATAGTGAAGGCTTTTTGCCACATTTATGCCAATAAATTACATAGTAACAATGTATCCTCTATCTACCTCTCATCAATGGAGTCTCCGAACCTATAAGTGAGTGATTGTAACTCTGACACCTAGGCCTGGGGACACAGAAAGGGCTGTATGAATTGCAAGTGTAAATTGACCAGGCGTGTTTCGCACAAAGAGAAAAAGAACACAAACACTGCACTTCAAAAATGTAGAAAGTGTTTTACCTGCTGTTGCCTCTTCACAGCCCATATGTATTAGATATTTCAAAGGTCTCTTCACTTATTATACAATAATGTTTAGGCATCATGCAGTTTTACATTATTGCGCAATGTCAAAACTGCCCCTTCTTTAAGTAAATGCTATCTTGTGGATGGTGGATATCAGTTATGATGATGGTGCCATATAACTGTACTTTCAATATTCTTAGACCAGGTAATTAATGACAAAGTTATTTACCACTTTGGGAATTAAGCATACATTTTTTTTTATTAAAAACACATTGTGTGGGAGTATGTATGTGACTTTGTTCAGGTATACGTATATATGTACCAAAATGCTAAAGTAAAATAACATCTAACAACAAAGTGACATTCTTACAAATAATGTGACGCTGAGATTGGGCCTCCATGCAGAAGTAGGAGCAGTAAAACAACAATAGAAGTGCCATATTGATCATATTTGTTTCATTTTTACTACTGTATTCAATTTTCCTTTATTGGTAGCAGAAATCCTGTCTTTGTTCTTAACCTGGAAGGAATAAAATGGAAACCTGGATTTGCACCTGCATTCAGTTCTGTTGTATAATTGACACGTTAATGTATAATTAAATAAAAAATAAGCCCTGACAGCATAGCTCTCCCCATCAAGCATATTGGCAGTCCAAGATGGATCCCCCAATGAAACAGGTAGAGTGAGCGAAATATAAGAAGTTGTCTAAAATACTTTTATGCTCATGGCTGCGAATATTTTTAATGTGTTACATAGTCCACAAGCATGTGGATATTTTCTCAAAAGACAGTGGTCCTTTAATATGCTAAGGAAAGGTATCCATGCGATAAACATAGATATAATTTGAACACAGGATAAGGAGAGCGACCACATATTCTTTGAAGTTTTGGGCTAAGGAATCTACAGACAGGCTTATGGTTATGGTTATGGCCTTCTGCCTAAAAAATAACTTTTCTTTCAGCACATACAGCACAGAGAGGCCTAACACACCCTGCTTGAGACTACACTGGCCTGTCTGAGCCCTAGCAATTATAGCTGATATAGCTTTCCAATTAAATCAGATGCAGCCTTAATTAGCTCATTGTTTGGCCAGGAAAAGGTGAGTTCAGCAAACGTGGAACATGATGGACAGGGGATCTATCCCATTTAAAATTCGCCATCAGCGCCAGCTGCAGTGTCAGCAAGTGGTCGCTAGATGAAGCTGCGGACATTTTGCAGCGATTCTGATATTTCAGACAAGTTTTAACCTTAGAAGGCTACCCTAACCCTCACAGGTTACCTAACCCTAACTCTATGGTATCGGCAATGAAAATCAGCAGCACCTTCTAGCGGTTGGTCGCCACCACTGCTGATACCACTGCTGGCGAATTTGAAAAGGGAAAGAACCTGCAGAGGTTCTCACCCTTACTGAAGCCCCCCGGACTGCCTCTTTTTACCAGTAATGGGTCTGTACACTATATTATATGGTCATATTAATTAAGTTAAGGTTAAGACCCAACAGCTTAGAAGATGGACCCTTCCAAGCTGTAATGTCCTGAGGGATATCATGGGAGCAGGGACCATGTCTTGGTCCATTCTAGCTTGCCCAGTGCTGTTGTTCCCATGTATACCAGCTCTTTCAGAAAACAGAAGTAACAACATACTGAATCCCCACTGTGATAAACAGCTCCAAAGCTATACTTTGAAGGCGCTCTATCTCCTCCAGCCAGGATCATGGCTCTGCGTCTCGCGCTCGTGTCAGATACACAAAGCAGACACAATGCTTTCAACATCACAGACAAGCAGGTAGAGCCTGATAATAATAATAGTCTGGATGCTGCTTTTCTTTCTACACAGACCTCTGCAAATTATACTTTACTTACCAGTAAATAACAGATCAAATAGCCCATTGAGGTTTTTTTTGTTCATAATGGAGAAAGCAAATTTATCTAAGAGCTAAATTGGATGCTTTCTGAGCTACAAAATGGTATCTATAAGAGTAGTGAATGAGGACATGTGGATTCCTCTCTTCCTCTCCAATACACAAACAATAAATACTTGAAAAAACAAATTCTTTTAAAATGAAAGAACCAATTCCCCAAAATATGTTTCATATGAGGATAACCATAAAATGATTAAAAAACTCATTGCTTTCAAGTAATTAGCAGAGAAATGTTTTCAGACCTGTGAGCAGGGGCTAATAATCACCATTTTATAACATAAGCTTATGTTCTTATTAATATTTTCCTGATATATATTCCTGTTAACACTAAAGAGTAAAGGATCCAAGGATCTGCATAAAGTGCTCACTGTGCACAATATTATTACTGGACTAGTAACCCTCTATCTTCTGTGTGACTCTCTCTCCTTATGTCCTGTGTCTGACTCTCTCTCTTTCCCACTCTCTCCCTCTCTCTTGTCTTACTCCTTTACCACCCCCTCCATCTATCTCTCCCATCTCTCATTCCTTCTCACCCTCTCCCTTCTCTCACTCCTTCACATCCTCTCCCTCCCTGACTCCTTCCCACCCTCCCTTCCCATCCTCTCCCTTCCCTCACTCCTTCCTACCCTCTCCCGCTCTCCCTTCCCTCCTCATCCTTCCCATCCTCTCTCCTATTCAACAGCTCAAGTACATTAGGAAACAACTAAATGAATCTGAATCAGTAATGTAATATTAGCATAAATGAAAACATATGTGCAATTATATGCAGTTAAAACAACAAAATGCACAATGGAGCAAGTCTGTTTGAGAGATGACAAAATCAAATATACATGAGGGATCCTTGATGAAGTACAAAAGATAAAAACAACAATTTTGTTTTTTATGTTTTTAACTGTTTTCACATTACTTTTAGTATGAGCACCTGGGCAATATAGGATTTAAGAGAATCTGATAAAACCCTCAATCAACACCACAGGAGGGATCCATCAACTTTTATTTGGGATTTTGTAGTGTATGTGTGATATTTTATTATAATATTTAACCTGTATCTATAGGACATTGCATTAATTATATTATTTGTATAAATAAATATATACTGATTTATTTATTTAGTTAGTTCCTGAGGTCCTGACGTTTTCATCATTGCTAAATAGAATCTGCTCACCTATCGGTTCCTGGGACGGGTGTGAGGACCTTTTTGTTGGGACACAGCGATTGGAACTTGTAGCATCACCGAAATTTCAATGTAGAATTTTTATTATACTTCGGTTTTCCTAAACTATATCAACTAAACCCTAATCTATAATTTATAGCAACACTGCAGGTGGGCAGATAGCTAGAAGGAGCGAGACAAAGATACATGAATGAAGAGCTGGGTTTTGGACGATGGCCGTTATTTGATGTGGAGAGATAGTGAAGACAGACTAGTGGGGATATGGCTTGGGGAAACGTGGGGTGACACAGGCCAATTAGTGACGGTTGGAGTCAGAGGCATAGTTTGATGAAGAAATGGGAGAAAGATAGCAAAAATAAAGAGAGTCATTTTGGACAATGGGGGAACAGAGCATGGCCATAGAAAAAGAGTCAACCAGGGCAAATTAAGTTGGGCAAGAGAGAGAAAGCTATGTGAAAGGATTGAAGAGGATATATGGGGGTGAAAAAGTTAGTGTAAAAAAGAAGTGTGGTCATATATTTAAAATATACTATTAAAAATACTGTTCTGAAGAACTATTCTTTTAAATTACATTATGTTGATTAAAGATCTACCATTTTGGTTTCTAATTAATTTTCAAGGACCCACTCTCTCTTAATAAACTAAGAGGCAGAATAAGCTGAAAATTAAAAATAAATGTCTGCAGTAAATAATAATTTGATATAAGAGCCACAAAATCTCTTATGTGCGTGATAGCCATCAACAAAAATCAAAGATTCAAGAATCTAAATCCATTTACGAGGGTCTAAAGAGGCCATGACAAAAATAATTTCTTTCAATTGTTAAAACCTTAATCTTAACAGACAACATGCCAGTATTTCTTGAAAGAATGGGAACCTTGGCTAGCCTCCAACTACAGTGTTACCTTAAATTAAACTCCACAAACATACTGTGTGGGGGGAAAAAAGAAAAATAAAGACGTTCCAGGGGAACTTGAGGCCCGGGCACCGGAGCCTGTGGAGGGAGATGGAAAGAAGACACAAAAAATACAAACAACAATCTGAGGACAGGGGAAACTTACATATTGTACTTAATTTCTGTGTTTTGTTCGTTTTTTTAAATATATTTGTCTCTATTTCTCATACCAACTAGGACTACCCAAACAGCTTAATATAGTCTTGAATATACAATCTAATTCCTCCAGTCACATGCCTCCTAATACATTGCCACTTGTTTAATTTCCAAAACAAAGGGAAGAATGATAACAATCGAACCAAAAATTATTTGTATTACAAGGAGTATTGCATCTTAAGAACTTTTCTCAAACTCCCAATATCCATTATCTAATATACATAAATAATCATGAATAACTCCCACTTTATTGCCAAAATTCACCCAAATACTATAACATAGCATGGAGGTGTGGAAATAGAGGTGTAGTTAAAAATATGTTTGAATGACAAAAAAGGACAGAGAAAAAATAAAATAATAAAAAATAAAATGTTTTATTATAGTTTATGGTAATTATTATTGACAAATATATCAAACAAAGAATACCAATTTTCAATCTTGCATGGTGCTTTGGGAAAGCACCATGGTCACCGGATTTTACGCTCACAGACAAGGGCCCTCCATCCTTTGCAACGTGTTAAAATTGCAATTGTTTTTTGCCTTGATTGTAACCCATGTATAGCGCAACGGAATATAAAATAAAGGATAGTGATAATATTACAACTATATGTTTTTGCCGATAATGGAAAAAATATATAATGAGAAATAAAACCTTTTATGCTGAAGCTTTCTGTAACTATGATCATGTCTGAATGTGAATCCTATCACATATTCAGGTATTTTATGTTGCTATCTAATTATAAGATCATTACAATAGCCAAGATTTCTCAGGAACTATAAGATAACAGTGAGCTGATTATCAGGGGGGAGGCGGCGGATCTCCTGCTGTGTAAATGCAATAAGCTGTGGATGGATAAGCATCATGTTCACCCCACACTCGCTGCATGCAGACACTCAAATAGATAGCATGGGGAGCAGTCCACACTTAGTGTATGATCTGTCCCGGGGGTGGGGGTGAGATCTGTAGCTCTTTTTCACCCTCCCCAGAATGTTTTTCTTGTGTGCATTTTGAAAGGTAACAAAGCTAATAATCTCTATCTGTGCAGATATTTCATTGCCCTGCATTAACTCATAAATAGCAGGCAGTTTTTTGAGGGATAGATGCTGATGCTCCCTACTGTGATCAAATGCAGGAAATAATGAAGCCCTGCATTGGAAGGGCACGTAAATGGACCCACGTCTAGGGCCTAATATCTGACAGAGAACAAGCGGCGTATGCTGCAGGCTTTTCATAAAATTCCCTGAGACGCGCGGAGAGTAATATAATCTGGCCTTAGTGACAGAGCCGGTGCGCTGCTGACAGATTAGCTCCAAACTTATAAAGGAATCGCACAATAGTTTCCCCGCACTAATCAGACGTGTCAGTTTGAGTATGCCATACACCATAAAAATAAAATAATGACTTCTTCCTCGTACCGCCTGGTGTAACTTGCTCCGCTCTGAATCCTGCTCATCTGTGTAGCAGTGTGCTCTGGGAATGCTTTGTAATGTATGTTTAACACATTTAAAAATTTAGGGCCAGCCGCTGTCTTCAAAAAGCTAGAGACTTGCTCAGCACCTCCCAGAGAGAGCAATTCTAAGTGCCGGGTTTGTAAGTATGTGCAGTTCTTTTTACGCCAACGTTTGTGGGAAAACATGAGCTTGTTTTAATCCCCAATGATGCGTTTTGTACAAAGTTCCCTACGGCTGGTACATCAGGGGAAAACGCAGAACAGTTTTGTAAATAGTGCTACGGAAAATGTTGGCGCTTTATAACTAAATAGTAATAATTATAATAATAATAAGGTATTTAAAGATTCAAGGACAGATGGGAAATTCAATGATTGACTCATCCATGCTTCATACAGGAGACCCTTTAATCTGCACCTAGATGAGACATATAGACAGAGCTAGTCACCCAATCCAGGGCTGGGTAAGTTCGGTCCTGGAGGATCACACAAAAGCCTGGATATGAAGATATCCTTTCTGTGCGTAGAGTCAATCAGGATGACTGAAGAAGTGATTGACGCACCTGCACAGCAGGGATATCATCAAATTCAGGCCTGTGTGGGGCTCTCCAGGACCGAACTTGCCCACCCCTGCCCTAGTCACAAGTGTCCTACTAGCATTGCAATGTTCATATAACCAGAAAAGATTGTTGTTGTTTAGTTGTTCAATTATGTCCAACTCTCTGTTACCCTATGGACAGCAGCAAGCCAAGGCACAATCATTATGTCTCTGGTTGTGCTTATCCATAAGGCTTTGTCTGACCTCTCTGCTATGACCTTCGCATTTTGGGTGACCATATATGGTTTACCGAACAGTTTCAATAAAGTACACAAGCCCCTTCACCACAACAAAGTAGCGATACAGAAAGGGTGGAAAGGATTACAGAAACATGTGTACATTATCACTTTAGTATATCTACTAGAGGGCAAGAAGACCTGTGTTCCTACAGAATTCCTCAGTGAACAGAGCTATTGCTAAAGGGATAGTGATATACAACTGAGATTCAAATGTCCCTACCCAGAATCCTTAGCAGGATTCTACCTAAATTACGACATTTCTACCTAAATCATAACAAGAATACGTAGAATGCATTTTATCTCTAATCTGATGTCTCTGCAACTGTATAGCCGAAAAAGTGTTGTGTGCTACATTGATAATATTATGGTCTTTTCAAGTTATAGATAGCATTTAGCACAAATAAAAGCCCTGCTCGCCAAAGTTTGTAAAGGAATGATTTAATCTGGTTTCCTTTTAAAGTACTAACTTTGTGGTCATGTGGCCCCGTGGACCAACAGGAAGCAGCTGGAGGTGCTGTGTGCACTAGAAGATACAATATGGAGATTTACAGAATCCCGCCAAACCACCAGTCATAGTGACACTTTCTGAGGATTGGGACAAATATCAAAATAGCCGCGCTCCATTTTTGAATAGGAGGATTATTTTTTAGAACAGAATTAATTTATAATTTTTTATAAACAGGCTAATATTGCTTTTGTTACGTCACAGCTTAGACTTTTATGGGGCCATAACTGTTTTTTACCACTACAACAGTCTCTCTAAATCTATGCGCTGGTCCAACTACTTCTGAGACATCATGCAGTGCTAGGCAGCTTTGTAAAGTGGTACAGATCTACACCTAAAGCAAGGTACCTATAATTTCAGAAGTAGATGGACATACAGTTCAGGAATACATAATTACTACAGGATGCAGAGGCGCTGAAATAGGATACATTGTACTTAAAAAAGCTCTAAAGATAGAAGGATATATAATTCCTCAATACTGCTCTACAGCATCAGTCAGAGCAATGAAAACCAAGCCAAAACCCGTTTGTATTTAAAAAAATTATGTATTTACCACTGTTTTTATATAAGAATTTCTATATAATCCATTTAATCCTGTAACAGCTGAATGTGGAGCTTCCTAAACTCAACCACCCGGCCAATGGCCATAACCAAAAATGTCAGCAAATTCCATTGGGTTTTATAGACATTCTAATTGCAGTGAAGGTATAGAAGTATACACATAGGTAGATGCATATAGGAACTGTCAATTTAATGTCCATTCATAACCTAAGAGTTTGTTCTTTTAGACTCCTGTCGAATCAAGGTAAATAAAGGATTTCAGTGCTGTAAAAGCAAATGCTGCAGCATTTAAAAACAATTACAATAATTACGTCAAAAGAAACAGTTTTTACACTTTTCTCTACTTTGGCTGCTCTATATGATGCTGAAAAGTATCCATGAGTATGGAGTCCATTTACAGTATAGAATACATATTAAAATTATTTAATAATATCCATCTTTCATCATACTATATGGATTGAAACAAAGTCATTCAGTTGAGTGGTCAGCTGAGGACTGATCCCCATGACTCAGGTTAAAGCAAGAAGAAAGTAACCTTACCTCCATCAGGCTCAAGTGTATTCCTATGAGGTAGGGCATTGGAGCGCTGCAGAGAAACAGAGAGTGTGTTAGTATTTTGTAATCACATTCACAACCGTGCTACATAACTAATACAACAAGAAGTATCTGAACTCAAGTGGGCATTTTGGATCCCTACTATTCTAAGACATGGAATTTCTAACAAAAATCTGGATCTGGACACCATGGTAGAGCTTGTTATAATTATTACAATTTTCAACAGCACAATTAACAAGGGTACAATAAAGTAGAGTCTGTACAAGAAGTCCGATACACAAAAAGGAAGAACAATTTAACAAAATATATAAATACTAAGAAAAACTTGATGTCTTGAATCTACACATCTCTCTTTCTATAAAAAAAAGATTGTGTTTACATTTTACCATACAATGATTTGGTGAGGTAGAAAGGTTCACGTGTAATATACAGGGGGTGGATATATTATAGAAACACCAAACTATATTTTAACTAGTAACTTGCCTGTCATAAATGAAAATAACATATCATTTTATGTTTCTCTCTCTCTCTCTTGCCTCTCTCTCTCCTGTCTCCTGTCTCCCTCTCTCGCCTTATGTACTGTGTGTGTCTCTCTCTCTCTTCCTATCTTTTGTATCTCTCTCTCTCTCTTCCTCTATGTCTAATGTCTGTCTCTCTCCTGTCTATCTCTCACTCGTTCCCACCCTCTCCCTCTCTCCCTTCTGTTACTCCTCCTCACTCTCTCTCCCTTCTCTCACTCCTTCCCACCCTCTCCCTCTCTCCCTTCTGTTACTCCTCCTCACTCTCTCTCCCTTCTCTCACTCCTTCCCACCCTCTCCCCCTTCTGTTACTCCTCCTCTCTCTCCCTTCTCTCACTACTTCCCACCCTCTCTATCTCTCCCTTCTGTTACTCCTCCTCACTCTCTCTCCCTTCTCTCACTCCTTCCCACCCTCTCCATTCTCTCACTCCTTTCCACCCTCTCCCTCTCTCCCTTCTGTTACTCCTCCTCACTCTCTCTCCCTTCTCTCACTCCTTCCCACCCTCTCACTTTTCTCACTCCTTCCCACCCTCTCCCTTCTCTCCCTTCTGTTACTCCTCCTCACTCTCTCTCTCCCTTCTCTCACTCCTTCCCACCCTCTCCCTCTCTCCCTTCTGTTACTCCTCACTCTCTCTCCCTTCTCTCACTCCTTCCCACCCTCTCACTTTTCTCACTCCTTCCCACCCTCTCACTTTTCTCACTCCTTCCCACCCTCTCCCTTCTCTTACTCCTTCCCACCCTCTCCTTCTCCCTTCCCTCACTCCTTTCTAACATCTCCCTACCCTACCTCCTTCCTATCCTCTCCCTCATGTGCCTCTGTCTCTCAGGCTCCCCGCCCATGCTTTCTGCACTGTCGCGCATTTGCATCTCGCAGACATTACTCCCAAGCGGACAACTATTATAGTGGATATTAAGCAGCGACCATCCTTTGGATCCAGAAACAGCTCCAATCCTTATGGGAATGCTGCCATACAAGTCTTGCACTGTATACTCATCCAAATTTTGGAAATATGGTGAAAGATGAGTCCTCAGACCATTAGATTTCTCTTGGACCCAGGTTATACATCCTTGTTCATTGGTCTTGGATACAGGGGGTTTCCGAATGGCAGCTCAGCCATAATTTCCAGCTTTGTGAATCACTCGCTACATATTTCATTGAGACTAAGTCACAGCGGTGCTGATTCAGTTAAATGGTAATTGTTAATGCTGTACTGTTGGGCACTTAATAACCATATTTTAAAGCACACGTCTATCCCTATCAGATAGAGACCATTTTCCTGAGTATGACTCCCCTTTTCAGCTGCATTTGTAATTGTAATTTAGTTTTTTCAGTTACACTCCCTTTTTCATGTGATGTTTCTGTTATTTTGTCTAACCCAATGCTCACGGCATTTTGGTATAGTCAACAGTAGAGTAGTGTGATCATAGCTGCCATCTTGACTGCCTGTTAAACATGGAATAGAGAGTAAATATATTCCAGGTTTTTGGAATTAGACTTGGTTGCAACGACCCAATAAATGCTTCTGACAACAAACAATGTATTCCTATTGCTTAAAAGACCACTATGGCCATTTATTCTATATGGTGTTTTACCCATTATTACAACTAAGCTTAATAATGGTTTTAGCAAGCAAAAATAAACACAATTTTTACCTTTTTAACCTTCATATGCAGTTACTTTTTTTTCTAAGTTAATTCTGTCTTTTACATTCGCAGAAGGGTGTACTCTTGAAAACGAATGAACATTTACTTTATTTTAAAAGCAATGTACTTTAAATTCAGAATTATAGTCATTTAAATGGACGCCTAACAACTTTCTCCTGCATGGACATAATACAATGCCCTGTAATTGCTTTCCAGGATTAAGCTGCAGAGTTTTTCTATAACTGCTTTAATATTTTTTATTTTAAAATACAGAACATCTGTAAATAAAATCCATAAAGCTACAACAAATTGTTTCACTGCTTTGATGTTGGGGGGGGATGTTTCCTGCAATATGTGTAAAGGGAATGAGTGGCACAGATAAAACGACACTGTGTACAATGCAGCGATGTGTCTGCAATATCACATCAAGCTGGGTAACAGGTTTCTGCCATATGTAAAGGAATTGTACAGCGGATATGATTGTATAGATCCAATTTCACACTCCCGGCTCTACCTGTCAGTTGTACAGCTGATGCTGCAGATATCCAGAGATCTCAGATTTCAATGGACTAGACTGAAGATGGATGAATCTGACAAGCAGCTCGTTTGGTGCAAACCAATGACACATTCTACAAAGAGTACTACAGCAAACGCTCCATCTATATGTTATCACAATGCCACAATCCAAGGGGAATGCATGCAAAGCAATGACAAATCCAGGGATATATACTCATGCATATGCTGCATACTCTAGATTTTATTTCAGAGCTGTCACATGCCATAACTAGATGTAAGCAGATGTAAAAGAATGATAACTCATATCTCCTATAAAAGACAGTCCATGGTCAATATCCTATAATTATTATTATCTTACTAGCGACTTGACCGTCAAAAATTACAGCAATAAAATTTGAAGGCTGGCAATGCTGTTTGCCACACAATGCAAGGCTCTCCAACTTCTAACTTGTGGGCCTTGAGATTAGCGCCTTCGGCGCTCATTACAGGCTTTGCAATGAGCGCCTTTGGCACTCATTGCAAGCTTCTCCCACCGTCTACTTTCCGGGCATTGCAGGCCTCAGCCAATCCGCCACTTTCATGCCTCGCAATGAACACCTATGAGACTCTCCCCCCTCTACTTTACGGGCCTCGCGATGAGCGTTAATTGCAGGTGTTGTCCAACCAGCAAATTTCGTGCTGAAGGCCCTCGGCGCTCATTGCGAGCCTCTGTGTCTGTTTCCCCCTCTCTACCTCTTGCTGTCTCTTAGCCTCCTGTCCCTGCCCTTTGTTTGTTTTTACCTTATTTCCCTCCCCTGTGTCTCTTTGCACCCTCCCCTGTGTCTCTTTGCACCCTCTCCCTCCCGTGTCTCTTTGCACCCTCCCCTGTGTCTCTTTGCACCCTCTCCCTGCCGTGTCTCTTTGCACCCTCTGCCTCCCCTCTTTCTCCTCCCTCTTCAAGTCTTTCTCGTCCCTCTTCAAGTCTTGCGGGCCTCTCGATGAACGCCTAAGCCCTACGGGCTTCTGCCTCGCTGTGAGCTGTTAAAAAAAAAAAAAATTACGGCTTTACTGCCGACATTTTTTTCCTCGCTTAGCCCATCTCAGATCTCCCAAAAACACCAATTAAACATCAAATTAGCAACCTCACTTACAGGCACCCTGCCTCTCCCCCTGTGCTGTGTGTGAGGTTGCTCATTGCCAGCCTTTTTCAAAGTCTTGTGGGCTTTGCGATGAGTGCCTTTGGTGCTCATTGCACATGTGCAAGTCCGTCATTTTTAACATTGCGTGACGACAACTCGTAATTACGACAACTATTATATGTAATATTTATAATGCGCCAACATATTCCTCACCGCCATACATAGGACATGCACAAGGTAAAAACTATTTCAATACAAATTAAATGAATAGAGAGGGAGCCCTTTGACCGCTGAATCTTGCTTATAGAGTACTTTCTCAAGCATCCTATACGATTGAAAACTCGCAAACTTGCAATCTAAAGGATTTGGTTGTGAAACAGGAGGGTGATAGATACATTGGGCATATTAAATGTGAGGGTGATAAGCTTCATTAAACAGATGTGTTTTTAGTGAGATTTTGAAGGACTTGAGACAGGAGGATAGTCCAGTAGAGCGAGGTAAGGAGTTCCAAAAAATAGGGACAGCACATGAAAAGTCCTGAAAACGGGAATGAGAGGAGATGAGAAGAGAGGAGGAAAGAAGGTGATTAGATATAATAAAAATACTTTGCCCTAACAAGATGTAAGTGCATGGGAATGCATGATAACTCCTATAATAGATATTCCATTGTCAATATCCTACCATACCAGACTAGATACATGCTTGATCACCTGCCCATAACAGACAGGAGTGCATGCAAACTAATCACACTTCCCATATTATATAGTCTTGCAAACACTCCACTATCAATATCTTATAGCACAACATGAAAATGAATGGAGAACCCCATAAAATATATTCTTACAAGCACTCTAACATACTGCAACCACACTAAGACCACCGCATGAATGCTTTGCAACAATGATGATATATAATATTACATAGACCTCTCAAGAGCATGGCTATAACTACCAAATACATTGGTTGGCTACTTCTAAATGAAATTGTAACTATCTGTACAAAGCTGCCCAGAATGCTGGGTTTAAAAAGTCATTAAAATAATAGTTGTTAAAATAGAAGTCAATTGAATGAATGCATGTTTGTTTTCCTCTGAGACTAACTCAAATTGTGTTATTCCAACACCAATGGGCAGGGTAGGGTGATGGTTGGCATTAAAGTGTTAGCCGAGAATGGATTTGGTGGGGTGGTTTTCATTAGCAGTTTCTAGCCAGCAGTAGCACTGCTTCCACCGGATAGCAAACACTTCCCCAGACCAAAAGGTCATCTCTGGAACGATCAGCGCAGGAAGGCTTCAAAAGAACATCGTGTGACCACATCAGGCAACAATAAAGAAATAATCCAAACTCTCATACAGCTGCACTAACCCATTCTCTGCCGGAGCAAAACTGGTCCTGGAGAAGAATGGATCCTGGCCTATGATGAAGAATCTACCTCATCCAGTGCTGAAAGAACTTAAAATACTCCAAAATCTACAAAATCCCAACAATGTATTAATATTTGTTATTAGTATTATAGTATTATTGTCATTTGGTCTGGATATCCTGAAATTATGTTAACTGGCTTACATGGAAGTGTTAGTCAATTCACTTATGTCAAGGTCCACAGGTTTCTGTGAAAATGTAGAATGGAGTAAAATGCCTCTCTCTCTCATATGTATGAGATGTACTAAAAGGATATTGTTCTTTTCTGGGTAAATACATAGAAAATAAACCAAGGTAAGGGAGTCTCAAAGGAAACATTGTGGAGAAGATATCAGATAAATCATAGTAAAATAAGTCAACAGTTTGCGAGTTTTCAATCTTGTGTCAGTGTCTTGGACTGTACATTTGATTATATGCTCAAAAACAGGGCCCTCCATTCTTTATAAGGTGTTAAGTTTGTTTTTTGCCATGTACTAAACCCCTGTACAGCGCTACAGAATATGTTGGTGCGATATAAACAAAGATAATAATAATAATAATATGCAAATGAAGCAGCTCAGTATTTTACAAAGTTACATAGTACATAGTAATAAAGGTTGAAAAAAGACTTACAGTCCATCAAGTTCAACCTTTTAAGATCCCCTCTGATCTGCAATATGCGGATTAAATGTTAATTAATTAGTTGTTAATTAATTATCAATCAATCAATTTATTTTATTTTTTTTAATTATTAATTAATCCAGAGGAAGGCAAACAGAAAAAAAAGTGAGACTTAGCCAATCGTCTCAAAGGAAAAAAAAAAAGAATTCCGTCCTGACCCCTGATACTGGCGATCGGATTTCTCCCTGGAACAATACCGTCTCTCTAATTATCCATGATAAACCTGAATTGCCTTTTTTATTAGAGACAAATCCAGTCCCTTTTTTAGGCCATAGTCTACACCTTTGCATCATCATCTCCTGTGGCTGGCAAATTTTTAAAGAAAGAAAAAAAAAGAAATTGTAGGTTTGAGTCATTTATAGAGTGATGTTTTCTTCCTAATATTCCCAACAGATTAGACTCTAGGAATGTCATGCACCGGCAATGGAGATTCATTTATTAATGTTGGGTCATGCAGGGGAAAGTGAAAGATAACTTTTAGCTGTTGGGCAAGTACATCAATGTGGGCCAAAATCGAATGACATAATTCTTTTACGTTGCTCGAGACAATGATGAAAATTCAATAACTTATATATGGTCAGCAGAGACTCCCTCTTTTTTGACCATGCAGTAATTTAAGGATTGAATGTACAAAACATTCAGTCTGACCACAAACATAGTTATCAGTAAAACTCAGTTTTATAAGTCTGGTAAAAATAGTTTGACTCAGAAACTGTGTTCTAGCCCAAACTTATTCATGGCAAATCATTGCATGGCATATCATGCTCAGGGATTCTCTACAAAACAATCTGCTTCTTATTAACCAATTCTTGAGTCACATCTTAGCCACTTCAATATCAGAAATAAAGACCAAGGCATGGCAGGAAGTCTTCAGATGGCGATTGGAGGACTCAGGTCTAATGAAAAGCAGCAGGAAGGGTGAAAGATTCCAGAAAGAGACCCTGCGAGTGTGACCAGAGCACAGGTTGTCACATCATATACATAAACTCAAACCTGAGACATTTAATTAGCAGCACAATGTCGATCTATCTACGTTCTGCAGCTAATCAAGAGTTGGACAGGAAAGAATAATGTGTTTAATTAGAATGTCACAAGTGCTGAAATCAGGTTGTCGACAAACGAGCGTTTTGAGATCCTCTGCTCAGTGATACGCAGTAATGTGTTCCTTACTGAGAGCAGGGGGACACATTCAGATATCTAGGCACATCCAGAGCTGCAATGAACTCCATTTAACCAAAGTGGAAGATGAATATTCTGCAGATAACAAAGATTCAGACAGTTCAGTTGTCATTAACACTTTGGAAGCACTTCATCATTTTCCAGTAACAGGGTTCAGCTGTTAAAAAAAAGCACATTACTCAATATGGGGTATGTTTTGGTAGTCAGTGTTTGTTATCCATGACTTTTAATTTATGGAATGATGGGCCCAACACAGTTAACTAACAACTCCTAAAGAACGTGTTAAGCAGGAAAGCTCATTAATCTGCCTGGCCCAAGATTTGTGGAGAAAAAAAATGAAAAACTAAACTTTTACGGCATACAATTCCATTAGACGGCACTCGGGTGGCGAAATGTGTAATCTGAATCTAAGAATAAAAGTCTTTGAGAGTAGCCAGACTGCTTGAATAAAGGAGCCATCTTCAGAAATAGTCATATATTTCACTAATGATGTGAGGGACGTGATAGTCTGCATGTGGGTCTGAGAGATATGTCTGCAAGCTGGGAGAGATTGTGGCCTCTTGCTGTACACCGTTACTATTTAACTCTTTCTTTTTCGTCTTGGCTGTGTCTATATAATTAGCCCAACACGAAAGGTTATGGGAGGCAAGCAGGTTTCAGGTAGAGATCAATGTTCTTGAATTCTAATAAAGGTTCACAGAAGTGAAATCTTTATATGAGCTTCTAAAACTCTTAAGGAAATTGAAGCGCTTCAGTGGTGATATAACGAGCCCACAATAAGGTTTTTAGATGTTTTCCCGCACATAGAGCCTGTTACACCAGCGTATGATACAGATTGAGCTCTTTTTCTGCTCCTGTCATACAATTTTGTAAAGGTTATCGTGGAACTAACAGTCCTAAAACACTGCTGGCTTTTTTGCATGCCTCATATCACAGCTGAGATCCATCACCTTCCAGCAGTTCCTGCAAACTAGTGTCTGTGACTTACCGATTCCAGCTGTGTTACCAAAGTGCTGAAGTGGAAAAAACACACAAAAATACAAGTACTGCAGTGCTATAGGAAACCTTTCTTACTGTGACCCAAAAGCTATCAATGCCTATAGTACTTGTCCGAAATCTACTGAGGATAAATACTCATGTGGCATATATGAGTATCACTGGTGGCTAAAATCTATTGATCTTGCTCAGAATTCAATATGGCGACAACTCACTGCACAAAGTAATTTATGGCGAGCTTGCAGCAATACCCTCCATGAAAATGGACACAAGTTGTAATAGTGGATCAAGCAGGGTGCAGGAATGATATCACCATGCATTCAATCAAATTATAGATTATTATCTAGCTTGTAGCCATATGCAACTGTAAACTGGGATGGCGAAGAGAGCTTTGGGTCCAATTTCTAGATTGCTCCAGCAGGAATTATGTGGTGTAGGTCCGATTTGTGTTACAAAGGGAGGTCTTTCCTTGGCCAGAGAAGACTGTTGCTTCCAACCTGGGCCGGATGAGACAATTGTGCCTAACCTGGGACGTAGGAGACAGTAGTGTCTCCCTTAGGCCAAAAGATACAGTTGTGTCTTACCTAGGCCAGAGGAGACAGTTGAGTCACATCTTGTTTGGCTCAAAGGATACAGTCATGTCTATACTGGGTTGAAGTGGTGTCTCAACTGGGCTTGAGGGGGCAGCTGTGTCTCAGATTGGCTGCAGTGGTACAATGTACCCAATCTGGACTTAAAAGGAGCAGGCAGGTCTAACATGGGCTTAAAAAAAAGGTGCTATCATCAAGTTTTGACAAGTAGTAACAATGTCTCATCAGATTTTCATCTACTACATTTTTTAGAAGACGTTTTCAGTGAACATTATTGAGAAGGATTCTTTTTTTACCACTTGCTTAGTAATTATAGTATGGACATCAGATATAAAAGAGCAATGGTAAAGGGTAAAAACAAGGTATTTCATTTTTTTTTAATGCAGTTTTAAGAGTAAAAATATCAATTTAAGAAAACATTTCTTAGGCAGGACAAGAAAAGTCTGCATATTTGTGTCTTTTTGAGACTCTTTCACCAGGAATAACTACTTGAGAAAATCTATGTTATCATTTTAATATGAAAGTGTCTGTCATTTGAAGCACATCACTTTTTTAATATTAGTTACAGCAATTTGTTCTGAAAGCACAGATATTTCTTATTTAAAGGGGACTAGCAGGTGTAATGCAAATGGAGATAGAATGGTGGTGGATTGGTTTTAGGATGGCTCTGAAGGTCTGATATTGGAAAATTATGCAACTTTTCTGATTGTGGGAGCTTGAAGCAGATTCTTCTGTAAGAAGAGTAGATAACGAGGTCTGATCTAGAGTAGTTAGAGTTATCATGAGTGGGTAGGCATATGCAGATCTTGGTCATCAAAAGAAGAGGAAGGGTGAGCACAGATCTTAACTGAGGATATAAATATGTTTCATATGGTGGATCATTCCAAGAAGGAGGAAAACATTTTGTGGAGTTATAATATCAGAGGCTGGAAAATAGTGATCTTAATTGGCCATGAATCAGTAAGAATATGCAGGTCTGATTTAGAGTGGAACAAGTGTGGATATTCTAGGGTGAAACTGTTGTGAATTATATGATTGTAAGTAACGAGTTTCCAATCGTGTAGGGTACTTTAGGAGGGGAAAAAAATTCCACAAAGATTCTAAACTCAAAACAGGGCCCTCCATCTACTACAGTTTGTTAACATTGTATTCTTCCTTTTCTTATCCCCTGTACAGCAATATGGAATATTTTGGCGCGTTACAAAAAAAGTTAATAATAATAATAATAATAATAATAATAATAATGATGGAAGCTGGATGGGCTGTTGTGGAAAGAGACATATCTAGAATCCACAGGACAAATGAGCAAAATGTTGTGTAGGTGACAATTTACTTAAGTCTGCCATGAGTCTTTCATCTTTATGATGAAGTATAATACAAACCAATAGCATATTTTTCATACGTCCACGGCCAAGACATCACTCTAATACATAATGTAATCCTCATATCCCTACACTCGCCGGCCATCAAAAATACTGCAAAACGTCTTAATTATTTTGATTATTGCAAAACAAGGCATAAAGTAGCAGGTGACTTTTAAATCTCTGCAGAAAAAGAAAAGATTTTTTTTTTATTTAATGAGTAAAAAAAAATAAAAAATGGAAAGCTGTTCTTTTTAAAGAAAAAAATTGCAAGCGATCTTCAGGCAGTAAGTTATATATTTTGCACAATAGAAGAAAATGCTGCTTTTCACAGGTCCTTGACCTCTAGGATGACCTACAAAGCCTGGGTACATCTTCCTGGCGCAGCACCCTGAAAACACCCAACAAATGTGAGAGATTCTATTCATTTCAATAAAAAGCGGAGATGAAACAGACGAACAGCCACATTTTGAAGAAACGTGAAATAGGTTTTTTAAAATAGATCAGAGGCCTAGAAAAGCCATGCAAAGCTTAGGAGAAATCCGGCAAGGGCAGCAAGGAAAGCAAAGAGTACGGAATCGTTCACAATGCTCCGGTGTCAGGTACCGCCGACACACGCCTCTCAAAAGCAAGGATCTCAATACATGCCACGGCTGCTTAATTCTTAGCTTTCCCTTTGACAGATTATACAACAATACCAGCCATACATTTCTTGCAAAGCAGATATAAAAGTCTGTGGGATTTGGATGGAAAAGAATTATATCATCAATAGACATTACACAATTGAGAGTGAAATGTACATTGTCTGGATCGGTTACACCGTAACGCAGCCAATAGAACATATTCCTGCAGGTCGCATAGAATAAAAAATGAACACGCTAACCCTTGGATTTTCCTTTACAAAGACAGCATTATTGGAAAATGTGAACAATAATTTAGATGATCTTAAATTGTTATTATTGTAATAAGTTATGCTTTTTATGATGGTGATCATTATAATATCTGTATCTTAAGGAGGGGCAGCATTACCACATTATTGAAATGAGTAGACATTTGCTTAAAGAACCAATGGGGTTTTACTGTGTGTACATTACAAAATTGCGACCTGGCTTCGATCCCAGTCAGGGAACCAGGAGGTCACACCAAACCTGGAGCCATGCAGGGTTGGGCCTGGTCAGTACTTGGATGGGAGAGCACCTGGAAATATCAGGAGCTGTATGCTGTGACCAAATGGAGAAGGAACTGGCAACCCACTACAGTATCGCTGCCATGAAAACCAAGTGGATCAGCATGGTGTGTTGCGGTCCATGAGGTCACGGAGAGTCAGACACAACTGAACGACGCACACATAACACATTAGGTAGACAGAATGGTCCCTTTGGTTCTTATCTGCAGTCAAATCTTTGTTTCTATATGAAGTTTGGTAAATACTTCACATGCTTTTGAAATATGTAAGAAAATAACATCAGCAGGAAGACAGAACATAAAAGCAGTTTTACAAAAAAATTGTATATTTACATGACTTGGGATTACGTTTTAGATTGCTTGCCTGTATGTAGCTTGAGGGGAAGGGCCTTACTCTGCCACTGATTTCTACTGTCAAGTGTCCTATTTGGAGAGGATATTTTGAATAGAAGGGAACACATATATCAGAATCCATGGTTCCTAATCCTAAAACCAAGACAACATGCCTGTCATCTGAATACAATAGCTAATAACTTAAATATTTTGCATATTATCAAGTCAAATTCTTCAAATCAGCATACTAAAATGATTACCCTTGTAATGAGGAGAATGAAAGGGAATTACGGTTTAAGAGTCATATTAATTATCATTAGTAGTTCTTATTCTTTGCTAGTGATAAGATCACCACAATTCCTATTGACTACAAGCTCAGAAGTCCTGAAATGGTCAAAAAAGGACAGTTATATTGTCAGCATTAGCTAGTGGTCTCCTCTAGTCTTAGGAGTGGTGACTATTATTCTGTATGACAGATCAGAACAAAAAAAGATTCATCATACCTGCCATGTCTATCTACCTAAAAGTGTTGCCTAATGAAGGCTAATGATAGCCTTAAGTTTATCCCAGGCATGTTTAAACTACTTGACATGTGTTCGACTCTACAATTTCCAAGGCAAATCTACTTTTGTACTACTATTTCTTTAAACTAGTATTTTAACACATTACTCCTAAATTTTCCATTTCCAACTAAAAATCATGACATTTTGTTCTTGTATGCATCTTTTTCTTTAAGACACTACAAAAATCCTTTGATATATTTGAAGGTTTCTACCATATAACCTCTTTACCTTCCATCCTGTAAGCCAGTCTTTCTGAACCGTTTGTAAGATAAGATAAGTTCCTCAATAATCACATATAATAGTTGTCAAACTATGAGACGTCGACACGCTTTGCGTGGTGCGTACGACTTAGGCGATGAGCGAGACATTAACTTGGAGCACTTAGGCGAAGTTAACATCCAAACCACGCAAACCAAAAAACATGAAAAGTACAAAAAAACAAAACAAACATTACACACAACATGGGGGAACAGCCAGGACGTCTGGGAGTGAGGTGCAACGTGAATTTAACTCAATTTTGATTTTTGATTGCTGGATATATTAATTACAAATAGGTAAAGTATTTAATTTATTAAGTAATTATTATTTTAAAAATTATATATATATATATATATCTGTCTTTCTGATGAGCACCGATGGTGCTCAGAGGAGCAAAAGTACACGAGAGGAGAGGCTTGCAATGAGTAAAAAAAGCTTTACATTGTGTGGCAAACAGCATTGCCATGGCTTCACATTTTATTTACCGCCATTTTTGACGGGCAAGTCGCTAGTCTTTTTATAACTATGAATAATAATTGTGCTAGATATTCATTGTTTGGCTCTTCTCAGCCTGCTATATTCCTGAGAACCAGCAGATAAGGTCTCAGGCACCGGCTGCTCTACGCTAAACACATTTAGGTTATTAAATCATTTCTTATAGGTTTTGTCTTTTAGACCATGGACTATTTTAGTTCTTTGAATTGTCCCAGATTTACTTATACCCTTTTAAAGATTCCGTTTCCAGAACCAGAAACAGTATTCTACGGTGTGGTCTAACCAAAGAATCTATACAGAGTTGTTATTATCACTCTTTTCTTCAGCTATTTCCTTATATAATTGTTTTGTTTCATTTTTCGCCCACAAACTGAACCCACAGATGAGGGTGCTTATGATGCAGAGTGTAATTAGACTGTAAGCTGTTCGGTGCCGTAGCTATATACGTCTCTTTCCAAGGGTGAAAAAATGATTGATCCTGCAATACAATTCTGTGTCTTATTCCACTGTAAAACAATTTCCAGGCGGTAAACAGTAGGCATATGACGTTTTCCTGATCTTTCAAATTCCACAGGTCATAAGGGACAAGTATGATCTCTAATCGCGGAAATAGACTTATCGCTTGAGGTCATGTGACATTGCTTCAATCAGCAATAATAATAATAATAAAAAACTTTCAAAAAAGCTGATCCTATATGATCTAAAGCTGAAAGCACTTATAAGCTATGTAAATTTCAGGGAGGTTTGCTCCCCTTGTAGAAGATTTAAATGTTAAGTATATCTCAGAGTCACGGATACACAAAAAATGGAATCTGAAAAACTATTATCTCCGGTGGAAATGAACCGTCAATTTACTTAGTGCACAGGAAGGGCAGGTTCCTCATTTTCGCTGCCAGCAGGTCGCCCTTTCTACGTATAATAGGCATTGCATGTGTAATTAACACATAAAGACGGCTGCTGCCAGTATCCCATCAGGTGCTTGCTGCTAGGAGGCTTCAAGACAACGGTGTGGGCTGCAATAGCTTTTACACAGGGACAGAAGATTAGGTATTCATAGATGGCCTGACAAAGGCATGTTAAAAGGGGCGAAGACTGAGACATGCTGTTGAAGCACAGGTGTGGACAAAGCAAACATGTAGGTCATGTGGACCAGAAATAAAGAAATGGATAGCCGGCCTGGCTTCAATAGGCCCCCACAGGCTTGATTTTATTCACAGTGCTTGGATAAAGAACGTTTTTTCTATCTCGGCGCTTATAAAAAGTATGATTGTGAAACCTGTAATTATCAGGACGGCTGTAATTGTGCTTTCAAAAAACAACTGATTATCTTTTGCAGGCCTTGAACTTTAATTAAGCTGGTAATCACACACATGGTAATTGTCTGATACATCTATTTAACACCAATTTACAGACCATTCATATATGTGCGCAACAAAATGCCACCTATTTGGTATTTGACTGTGCGAACGAAGTGACAAAGCCGCGTGAGGAGGACGTAGATGAGGTGCGGCCAGGCTATTAGCACCCTGCATGTGGCTGGGCACATTCAGCCCTCGCAGGGTTAAATCCATGACACATGTACACACACCACACATGGTGGTTATGTCTACACTTTTTTCCATGAACACTATACTAGCATGGTGCATTCGCTTAGTACAGTAGGGTGGGGCACTCACTTTACAGTCCTACTGTAGAGACACATTTGCTTTAGAGTCACTAGAATAAAGAGATGCACTCCCTTTACAGTCAATACACCGGAGGGATGCACTCACTTTAAAGTCACTACACTAGAGCAAGGGTAGGCAAGTGCAGTCCTGGAGAACCACCCGCAAGCCTGGATTTAAAGGTTTCTTTTCTGTGCACGGGTAAGCCAATCAAGATGACTGTCTCGTCTGTAGGCAGCTGGATTATCCTTAAATCCTGGTCTGTGTGTGACTTTCCAAACTTGCCTACCAGTGCACTCCCTCTACAGTCACTACACTAGAGCAATGGGCTCCAGTTACAGTCACTACACTAGAGAATCACTCAACTTACTGACACTACACTAGCGAGATGCAGTCGCTTTACAGTCACTACACTAGCGAGATGCAGTCGCTTTACAGTCACTCCACTAGCGAGATGCAGTCGCTTTACAGTCACTCCACTAGCAAGAAGCACTCTCTTTACAGTCACTACACTAGCAAGATGCACTCGCTTTACAGTCACTACACTAGCAAGAAGCACTCACTTTACAGTCACTACACTAGCAAGAAGCACTCGCTTTACAGTCACTACACTAGCAAGAAGCACTCGCTTTACAGTCACTACACTAGCGAGATGCAGTCGCTTTACAGTCACTCCACTAGCGAGATGCAGTCGCTTTACAGTCACTACACTAGCAAGAAGCACTCGCTTTACAGTCACTACACTAGCAAGAAGCACTCGCTTTACAGTCACTACACTAGCAAGAAGCACTCGCTTTACAGTCACTACACTAGCAAGAAGCACTCGCTTTACAGTCACTACACTAGCAAGAAGCACTCGCTTTACAGTCACTACACTAGCAAGAAGCACTCGCTTTACAGTCACTACACTAGCAAGAAGCACTCGCTTTACAGTCACTACACTAGCAAGAAGCACTCGCTTTACAGTCACTACACTAGCAAGAAGCAGTCGCTTTACAGTCACTACACTAGCGAGATGCAGTCGCTTTACAGTCACTCCACTAGCGAGATGCAGTCGCTTTACAGTCACTACACTAGCAAGAAGCACTCGCTTTACAGTCACTACACTAGCAAGAAGCACTCGCTTTACAGTCACTACACTAGCAAGAAGCACTCGCTTTACAGTCACTACACTAGCAAGATGCACTCGCTTTACAGTCACTATAATAGCAAGAAGCACTCGCTTTACAGTCACTATAATAGCAAGAAGCACTCGCTTTACAGTCACTACACTAGCAAGAAGCACTCGCTTTACAGTCACTACACTAGCAAGAAGCACTCGCTTTACAGTCACTACACTAGCAAGATGCACTCGCTTTACAGTCACTACACTAGCAAGAAGCACTCGCTTTACAGTCACTACACTAGCAAGATGCACTCGCTTTACAGTCACTATAATAGCAAGAAGCACTCGCTTTACAGTCACTACACTAGCAAGAAGCACTCGCTTTACAGTCACTCCACTAGCAAGAAGCACTCGCTTTACAGTCACTACACTAGCAAGAAGCACTCGCTTTACAGTCACTACACTAGCAAGAAGCACTCGCTTTACAGTCACTACACTAGCAAGAAGCACTCGCTTTACAGTCACTACACTAGCAAGATGCACTCGCTTTACAGTCACTACACTAGCAAGAAGCACTCGCTTTACAGTCACTACACTAGCAAGAAGCACTCGCTTTACAGTCACTACACTAGCAAGAAGCACTCGCTTTACAGTCACTACACTAGCAAGAAGCACTCGCTTTACAGTCACTACACTAGCAAGAAGCACTCGCTTTACAGTCACTACACTAGCAAGAAGCACTCGCTTTACAGTCACTACACTAGCAAGAAGCACTCGCTTTACAGTCACTACACTAGCGAGATGCAGTCGCTTTACAGTCACTCCACTAGCGAGATGCAGTCGCTTTACAGTCACTACACTAGCAAGAAGCACTCGCTTTACAGTCACTACACTAGCAAGAAGCACTCGCTTTACAGTCACTACACTAGCAAGAAGCACTCGCTTTACAGTCACTACACTAGCAAGATGCACTCGCTTTACAGTCACTATAATAGCAAGAAGCACTCGCTTTACAGTCACTATAATAGCAAGAAGCACTCGCTTTACAGTCACTACACTAGCAAGAAGCACTCGCTTTACAGTCACTACACTAGCAAGAAGCACTCGCTTTACAGTCACTACACTAGCAAGATGCACTCGCTTTACAGTCACTACACTAGCAAGAAGCACTCGCTTTACAGTCACTACACTAGCAAGATGCACTCGCTTTACAGTCACTATAATAGCAAGAAGCACTCGCTTTACAGTCACTCCACTAGCGAGATGCAGTCGCTTTACAGTCACTACACTAGCAAGAAGCACTCGCTTTACAGTCACTACACTAGCAAGAAGCACTCGCTTTACAGTCACTACACTAGCAAGAAGCACTCGCTTTACAGTCACTACACTAGCAAGATGCACTCGCTTTACAGTCACTACAATAGACTTACGCACTCACATTACAGACATTTGATGGATGCAGTCCCTTTACAATCAGTTCATTAGGGAGATGCACTCACTTTAGAGTTGCTATACTAGGAGTATAAACTGATCCCATCACAACTGTTAAACAGCCCAAACTATAATACAGATTTAAATATGGATCCGTGCGAAAGAAAAAAATAATGAAAATGTATTATTAATGAAGTAAGCCAATAAGACAGATTTCAGCTTTTTGACTTTGGGGGAAAAAAAACGTATAAGCAGAGGGAAAAAAAAAGAGTGATAATACTATATAAAAATGGGGAGAACAATCATAATTAGGAAAAAATATACTGAAGGAGAAACAAAATGACTTAATTTTATTTTACTTTAAAATCAAGCATTACATCAGGATGCAGTAAGAGATATGGAACAACAAGGTTTGTATTAAGGCTGTGCATATTGTGCATAATGAGACTTAATGCTCAGGATATACTATAAAGTGGAGAATGAATAAGAAAATGATTAAATGACAGCATGCAGACAGTTATATTTATTGGGGTATATTCAAAGAAAAGTCAAATTTAACCGTTGACAACTGAGGGATCGGTCCTGGAGCTCATTATCTGTAAGGTTTGTATTGTGATATTACAAAACGTCTGAATGGAAAGGTTTTGTCAATTTTTTTTTCATCACACAAAGGGCTGACATTTAAGGGGTACTATTCAAACTATAAACAGCTTTTCTGAATTAGAACAATATACAATATGGTGGAAACATCAGAGTCATATCAAAGAGAGCAAAATAATGTATTTATGGCAGAGGTGGATTAGTGATACAGTTGCTGACAATTTCTGAGGAAGAGGGCAAATTAGTTATTTTTTCAGATGTCTTATGGGTAGGCAAGCAACACAACAAAGCTGTGGAACAAGTCAGTACTATACTTTTATAAGGATAGGTAATAAAACAGGGACTGAAAAGTTGGATGCAACCATACAGGTAGTTCCATTTTGGCCCACCATATTGCAAATTTCTACTTAAGTTCAGCCATTAAGTTGCACCTTGTATGCCAACAGGAATAATGGCTTTACACCATAGAAGTGGCTCAATGGCCATGCAACAAACTGGTGAATTTAGTTGTATACAGAGTAGTTTCAGTGAAGAAGGGGGTAGAATGAATAGGCAAAACTGGATCAAGATAGAATTAGCACCAAGAGAACCAGCAGGTCATCAAAGAGAATGCATCTCAGCTAACTAGATATAAATGGGGGTGTTGAGAAGTTTTGGTTACATTATATAAAATTATGTTTGCTTGGCCACTGATTAATTATATACATTAGTCAGTTGCCTAAGATGATCTTTGAGTCTGTGGCCTAGAATCTCATACAGTATACTGTATATTCAGGTAAGCATCTGTAGCAGAGAGATGGAACCAATATTAGTTTAGTCTATAATACTGTATATAGTAGTAATTGATCATGCTCCAGAAGAAAATGCAAAGAAGGGGCAGGAAATGGAGCAACAGGACCTAAATAGGAAAATCTTGAAGGATAGAAATTAAGCACAAACATTTCATTAAAAGAGAGAAATTGAGAATCTAAGTTGGGAGTCTGTGATCTCATCTCCATGTTATAAGTTATATTAAGACAGAGATGTGATACCGTTTCATAAAGTCATTGACACTTGACAACCATGACACTTAAATATAAACTCTGCCTTCAACGTAATCTTATATGTGATAAATGTACATTTTATTTTGAATATAAATGAGTATCTATTTTAATTTGAAACTGTCCAATTATCTGTATGTTGAAATATTATAATCTCACATGATTTATAATATTGCTTTAGTGCCCTTCCTCTAGTAATGTCAGCCTAGGAACTTAAAGGAACTTTAAAAAACAACTTGATGTGACAACGTTATTCTTAAACAGCATGAAAAATTGGTTATAGTTTGTAGTAGCCATTTTTCTAAAGTAAACCATTTAATGCAATAGGAGATAAAACCAACTGTTTTTTGGGGTGGCAAGTGCCTTTAACAGATAATAATGACTACACATGTGTAGGATCTGATATAATCATACACACAGCAGTTTGTTTAATGAACTAAGTAGAGTCAGCAGACTTGCAGTTAAGTGCCGCTACATTGCAGGACAGACATAGATAAGTTACTAACAGCCACATTAAATTCGGGCTACGTGTTAAAACGTAGCCCGTAACGTAGATCTTAGAGATAGTTGCGATTAAATTAGCCCAGTAACACAGTCCACAGACGACTTGCGGGATAAAACGCAGCAAGGCCAAGTAAAGCCTACGTGCTGAGCAACGTTGAACTTCGTACCCGTAAATCCTTTGATCTATCAAGCCCATAACTGCTATGTCTTCAATTTAGCTATTAAATTGCAACAAAGTCACTCGCGAGCAAGCCCATAACACGCAAATGGAGCCCAAAGCCCAACGTGTGCTCCAGAGGACCTGCAAGGGGGTAAAGTCCAATACATTGCACTTGTAATGCAAATAAAAACACACTACTGTACTTTTATTAAAAGTGAAAGTGCATTCTCAAGGCCGCAAACCGGCCCCAAAAAATACTTTATTTCATGTATATTTCTTGTGTTATACTGATCCCAGCAAGCAATGTCTTAATACACATAATGTAACTCGCATGTGATAGAATATCATATTTCCGTTTTTTTAATATTGCATTCTGAATGGAATGTGGGTCTGATTGTAAATCGTAATTGAACTCGTAAGACTTTGAAATCAATCCTCCATGTTTGTTTCCATTGGCTCCATCTAAAACCGTAACTACGGGCTTGCTTGATAGATTACGTTCTAGCCCGTAAAGCTGGCGGCCGATAGATGGTTTACAGTTTTGCATCTCCAGCTCATAGCCTTTCTAATTTAATAGCACCATAACTTGGCCAAATTTTAAGCACGCAGCCGTTATAAGCTTCACGTTGGAGTTACTGGCTTGGCATATAATGTGGCCCTAAGCAACTAAGTTTGATGATTATTTTGATTGAGTAAAGTGTTACTTATTACAAATCATTTAGTGAGGAATGTAGTATAACTAAGTATAGCAACAACAAATTCTCAAGAGTAACTAATATATAGTTATCCTTGAGAATTTGTTGTAGGTAGTACTTAGTTATACTACATTAGTCAATAATAGTTCAGTGTTACATATTGGACTACCAGAGCACTAGCATTAGTGATAACCTAATTAAAGATAATATTTATTAATAATTATTTAATGTTATTACAATATAACAATTAGTACAATGGAGCATTCTGAATTTATCTATGTAAGTGCTGTGCATTAGGTGTGAATGTGATTAAACTATAATTATTGCCCACGCCTAATTTATGGTAGGTTCTTTTGAAGAACTTGTCTTAATAATGGCCAACCAGTTTTAAAAAAATAAATATATATAGTCTTTACTCACAGTAAACTTTTATTTGTATTTGCTTTTAGTCTGGCAGACATTAATTTTTGCTTCTAACAGAAATATCTGTGAACAACTTCTAGATAGATACGGTCTTTATTCAGTTCTGTTGAAAGACCCCCTCAATATCGTGGCACATGACAATAGGATTATATAAATGTAGTTCACAGTAGCATTCCAATATGGAAGCACACAGGCACAAGCAGAGATTGCTAAAATTTTACATTTTGTCTAAAAATACCTTTATGTTCATGTATTATATAGCTGCTAATTAGCCGTGTAACAGGTTTGAAGTTTGCCCCAAGCTGGCACTCTAACAAAACATCAGAGTATACTGTACTGCAAGCACAAGCAGTTTGGCTAGGACCACTCTCAGAGCACTAAAAGCCATCTCAGTGGGGTACTGGCTTCTATCACATGAAAAGGTCACAATTGCCTCTCTGCCTCTCGCCTGGGTGGGTTATTAAGTTTATTAGATATAATGTATAGTGAGAAGATATCTCCCTGGGGAGACTGCGCCACAGAGCAAGACAGTGATGAATGCGTGTTCAGGTCTGGCAGCTGGGTGCTCGCTCTGATGGAGAGGTGATCACTTTGTGCTGTTATTGGTATTGCAAAGCTCATGATGGCAGTACAAGACAGAAAACTGAAAGAGTGCATAAATGTATGACCAAGGCCACTCTTCTAACTGGACATGGAGCCAGGCTATAGTGATTCAAGACCAAAAAAGACCACATAAACATAAAAACTCTGCTGGTGGGAGAGAGGCTGCCCCTATGATGTTATATTAAGAAAAACATTTCCAATTTTTAAAATTTTTTGGAAAAAAAGCAAGTGGATTAACATTTAGTAATCTTACATGCATCCAATATTTCCAGATGCCCAAAGCTCATTTTACAAATTTGGGTTCATTTTTCTCAGCTTCCATGTACGGAGGCATTGAGCAGACTGCTGGCAATGGCAGCGACAACAAATCACTTTTGAAATTACTTACACGTAACATTTACTTGTTCAAATGCTACAGACATGCGCCACAAGATAAAGAAAAATAGCCATGAATACATAAAAGCATCCTCATTTTTTTAAATGTATTTTTAATTGAAGATACATAATTTTAAATATCAACTGAAAGATCACTCCTTCGGAAATCACCTTTAAGAACGAAAATGGTTTATCACAGTAAGGGCAATTAAACTAACACATTTAATATATAACTTTGCAGATTGATTGAATATATTTTTGAATAAAATGGACATACCAGGTTATAATGGTAAACTGGAATAGGTAGTATACTGATTTAGGCAATATTACATTTGCCAACTGTTGGGATGAGGAGGGATTGTATCTCCTAAAGAGACAATCTCCAATGCCTTACATGGGGCGTTTTTGTCTGATTTCATCTGGATCAACCTACAATTCACCTAATTAAATTATCAGGGAGATCTAAAAAGCATGCACCTGTTGGCCAAAAAGTTGTTTTTCCATCTCGGCTACTATGGTATAACTGAGAATAATAATAAATTACTTATAAAAAGCTATGTTACAACATAGTTTTCAGCAAAGACCATGCTGGGGTCAATTGTTTTATCAATTCTGATTACACGATTGTGTAGATCCCACATGACAAAAGGGTAAAAGGTAGAATGATGTAAATAACATTCCCACAAATCTGCCCTCTTACAAAAAAGGCTGCATTCTACGTTAACAAATGTATTTTATTTTAAGACCATAAGAACTGCTTGTAAGCTTGCAGTACAAAATGTCCCATCTCTTACATTTCCAGACACACATTTTGCCCAGCCAATCATAGCAAGTACATGGGTACCAGTGTCACAGCCTATTCATTTATTTCTATACAAGCTATTAATGAGCTGGGCTAAGTTATCTCCTTATAAAAAAATGTAAGGATCTGTATACCATGCGATGCAAGCTCATGTGTCCTCAGGTGGGCTGTGTTATCACTGGGCAACCAATCTATGTTACTGGAAACAAAGGCTTTAAAATGGAGATGGAGCCAACGTTTCAAGGGATCCAGCCATGAGGCAATGTTGCTGTGGCACTTTTTTTTCTGGTACTGTACTGACATAACTAGTGTCCTTTTTGGAGCAAACCATTCTCATGTTCCAGGCCTTTATAAAACCAGTCCTGTGCTTCCCTATCTATGGCACCTTTTGATGTTTCTAGTATACTGTATCCAGATTTCGAACTTGCTCGTCTCCAGATTATTTTCCTCCTATCTTGAAAGCCCACCATATTGAATATTTTGCAACCTGTGATGGTCTGGATTTGCCATTCCATTTTTGCATCTTAGAAGACTTTTTCTTTCTTGACAGAGTTCCTGTAATTCCATCATACATTTCCATCACTGCACAAAACGCTTATATTCTGATAACTTTGCCAGCCAACAAATGGGTAAAAAATGGCAGTTATATAGTTTCTCACAGCATCTCAAAAATAGTACCTGGATTTTCTAAATAAACCATTTTTACAGAAATTGAAATGATTACAACCATTCCTTATGATTACTGAAGCACTGGATCACAAATAAAAAATATTGAATGTTGATGTTTTACTGGATTGCTTTAAATTATATATTAATTATCCATTATTGTTATTGTCTTCCTTCAAATAAACCATAAGTATCATATATATTCACACATCCAAAAGAAACAAATGATACACAGACCCATGATATTGTCAGTAAGCAAGATTAGATTTGCAATAGAGTTTTTACATAACAAACAGGGATCACGTGGGTAAAATGTAAGGAAGATTTAATATTTAACAAGGAAAAAAGTCTTTCCGTCTCCTAACATTTTTCTTATGCAGCATCATTAGCGTGAAAGTTAAAAGCACAAACAGAGCAGTAGGAGAACTTTCCACTGGTTCAACATCTCCCACAGAGCGGCCTCCTTCGTAACTTAATTAGAGAATGTGTTGAGGCGTCAGCGCTGCTAGGGCACGGCGCGGTGCAGACTCTCACACCGGAGGAAGGGGAACGGCAGGCACAGGTTATCAGCAGAGTCTGACTTTTGTCATAAAGATGTTGTGTGGATTCTGATTTACTAAGCAATTAAACTAATTAATAGGATGCACAGTTTGTATATCCCCACACAACTATGACACTTTGGTTTAAAAAACAAAAGCAAAATCAATACAAAAGATTTTTTTATATATATATTTCTGACCCTTTTCCATTCCTCGTCATATATCTTTTGCACCTACAAATGTTCCCATTGATGTTGAGAAAGAACGTTATTGACTTAAATTCACACAGACAAGACATTAATCTCTTAAATGATGGTTTTAAAAGGTAATGGTAGGCAAATAAGATGTACCTTTTGTTTATTTTTGTTAAAGAACACGTATATATTGCTTACAGAACACATTTATCTACGCAAGTGGCTCATTTAGTTAGCATATATATTTTTAAACATGTCGCCAGTTTTATCTTTTTAACTCAACCAACAAACATGCATCTGTGACACTATATTAAACAGTAAATGATCAATAAATAAAAACAAAAAAGATGCATACACTCTTTTGGGAGGTTGATTTGTGATCATATATGGGTTAAATATCCAATAACAGTCAGACTTACCAGCAGTAGTCCAGCAGATGTGGAGGAAGCACTGGGATGTAAACATGTTGCCAGTACATTGGGAACAGCATGGCAGAAGATCCATGGATACAGGCAGTCAGCTGCAAAGACAAAAACCTTATAAGGTGGCTGATACCCAGAATCAAGATAATATAAGTGTACAAGAGTCCTATATAAGATTTTGAACTTGTTGCGGCTGCCTATAGTGGCAAAACATGAGAAAAGCAGAGGACATAGAAAAATAAATACAGGATGGCAATAAGAAGAAGACATAAGGCAAAAACATGAATGCAACTTCTGGGAGATGATCTGTGATAATATACAGGCTATGTATCCCGTAACTATGGCTTGGACAGTCAGGTAGCGCAATAGGTGTGGAGAAACCACTGGTATGTAAACATGTGGCCAGTACATTGGGATCCTATTCTTAGTTCTTAGTTCTTACCTGCAGCTTTGTGATTTAATCACCCTGTGTCAACTGTATAACTTGCTCTATTAGTTACTCTTGAGGACACAATTTTAACATATTAGCTTAATGTGATTTTCTATTATAGAACATACATCCCAAGAGAAGCTAATGACGGAATAACCATAGTTTATACAAGAGGTCTGTAACCTTTTCTAATTAAAGAACCAATCTAAGTGAAAAGCTTAGAATGAAGAACCAAAAATATCTAGTGTATAAGACCATCTTCACATTTAGATACTGTAATATATGAAACTACCCATTGACATATGGTTAAAATAGTTTGGATTGTGTCTATTTTGCCTTTTCTTAATGAATATTAAGAAAAGACAAAATATCACTCATTTGAATTTACAGCTAACCATGGTTTGAATTCATATTGCTGAATTTAGTTTTGAACACAAGCCTCATATGGTACTGATCTACTAGGATGCTGCCCCTGGTTTAGACTGACACCAGCTTATGACATGGTACAATTGACAACCTAAATATGAGCACTTATCATCAGCAACAAAAACAAAGAAAAGACTAGGTATTGAGTTCACACTTGATCAGAGCTCAGATTACTAGAGACATAATAGCAACATTTAAGATATGAGGAAATATTATCACGTCTGTGCAACATTGGAAGAGTCTTAGTATACACACAAGAACTGAACATTGCATCATATGTATATTTCACAGGTTGTAGCTTCAGGCAAGGACCATTTCATAAAAATATACAAACCGATAACCTCTATATCCTGTGTGTATAGAATAACTTCTACTGCTTCATTGAGTATGTTGGGCTATGGTCAAACAAACTAAAATAATGTCACACTTCAATGACAAGCCAAGCATGCACCTTGGTGTTTAGTATTGTGATGTACATATGTGAAACAATCGCTCAGTCACGTGCTGATTGCACAAGAATTGGTGATTATTTTCTAATCTGGAATTGGATGGCAGTGACCTCCTTTCCTGGGAAGTTGTTTAGTAGCTGGAATCCTTAGGGTCTGGGCTACATCAGAGAAATGACAAATTAAGCAAACAGTTTATGTGTATGTATTTACTCGCTCACAATAGAGGAAGCTGAGGCTCTGCCGGCTTGGGAAGTTTCCAGTTTTGAGGTCTTGCCTTCTGCTGAGCACAGTTTGAGATAAAATAATGCATCTTGTTCTTTCTGTTGGAACATGCAGAGTTCGTTGCACATGCTCCCATCGTTGGCACCCCACCAGCACTCTCAGCCTCTGGCACACACACACGCCATACACAGCTACATCTTGTTGGTCTCTTTATCACTGTCATACTTACTACTTGGGCAGTAATGGACTATATCATTTTAAGATGACCCTTTGAACTAACTGGAGGGAGTGGGAGAGTGATAAATAACGGGAAGGGTCAGTTTATGGAAAGTGAAAATAACAAGATACTTCTTGACCTGGAGAGGAACATAACAAATACCATGCATGTTAGGTCATACTATGAAACTCCTATGAAGGAAGAGTAAGGAATGAGTGGAATAGATCTATTTCACTTTATATATATATATATATATATATATATATATATATATATATATATATATATATATATATATATATATATATATATATATATTGAGAGGGAGAGATTTACAGCATGATGCTATACTACACAGACTTTAAGCATTAATGTCATTTGAAGACATCAACTGTCCAGCTCTATACAGGTAAATGCTGATAATGCAGATAAGTAAAGGATAAGGCAAAATGTTTACATAAAGACTAGGTTTCATATTAATATTGGAACAGACTTATTTTTACATGACTTATGGTATTGAGAATATCACATATAAATGTGTCTAAGTCATTGAAGCAAAATGGTGAATGTCCGCTGTGCGTGGACCCTCCTGCCACACAGGACCAGCCACAAGTAATCCCTCTATTCCTTCTGTACCCGTATGTAGTTTTTGTTCTGTTTGTCTTACATGTTTATTGTATCTTCTGGCCTTAGCTCTGCAAAATATGTTTGTGCATTATAATTAAATGGTAATAATAATAATAATAATAATATTAATAAAAAAGGGAAGATAATATTAGCAATTTAGCTGTGTAAATAGTTTCCAATCGTTGTGGCTCTCTTCCCAAGACTGGAGGCTGCTGGGACAATATAGGCTGTATATAGTTATATACAGTGAGACTTGTGCTTGTACATCTTGATCAGTGGCTGTATGGGCAGCACACAGCCAGGTAATGACCACCGGTCAAGTCTCCCACCTTCCCTATCCTCTCACACCATATTTACCCTCTGACCTTTCAATATTTGCAATACTTTTGCGGTTACACAGTAACTGAGATTGAAAACACAACCATATCAATCCAACCTCTGCAGACCATGACTGAATTATATTTATCCAACTAACCAAATTCTGAGAATTACTCAATCAGATTTTTCCCTGGATCAAAATGTAATCAATATATTTTACACCATTTTAACAAAAAATGGAGGTTATGTGCTGAACTTGCCGTCACACCCTTTAGCAGTGAGTTTCATAACTTTACCGCCCTTACAGATAATAGAAACTCAGAAGTACAAAAATGCTAGTTTTTTCTATGCCAGTATAAGGTGTAGATGCTACTTCATCTGTATCAAGTTAACAGCTAAATTGAGCAACTGACTACATTTCCACAATACTGTGTGTCAATTTTTATTTACTGCACCAATATATCAAGGATCAGCTGTGCTGGACCATATAGTCTGGTAAGAATACAGTGGGGAAAAAAACATTTTTACAACTGATATATATTCAAAAGAATGCAAGGGTTGGATAACACTGCAAGAGAAGTTTAAGTGTGAACTTTCCTTTAAGAACCCTTTTAGTTGATGGTCTGTTATGTACATTTGTTTCTGACTCTACGTGACCTCATCGACCGTAACACACCAGGACATCTTTATGTGTATGGTCATGCTGATCCACTTGGTATTCATGGCAGAGATACTGGAGTGGGTTGTATGTTGCTTCTCCAGTAGGCCACACCATACAGCTCCTGGTATTCCTAGGTGGACTACCATTCAAGTACTGACCAGGGTGGTGTGACCTGTTGGTTCCCTAACTGGAATAGAACCCAGGTCGCAGTGGTGAAAGCAATGAATCCTAAACACTGGATCACCAGGGAACCCCTTAAGTATAAAGTAGTTGGTGTTCAATTACATATACATCCATTCCATTGCTCTCTTTTAGATTTCTATTGCTCCTTGGGTTCTATATTCCTATATTCCTACACAGAACTTCTAAATAACTGTATGTTAATATTTAATGTATACGCTAAAGGGATGCTGCTATATCAGAACTGCTTTATTCTGAAGCCGTTTGGATTTTGTACGCAAATCATATCAGCCCAAAAGAAATAGCTTCCTAGATGGCTTCAGGGGGTTTTACAGGAAGAATGGGATGAAGGTTCAAGTCTGAAAAAACATATCAGTTTCAAAATAAAAACAAGTTTTTTAAAAAAAAACTTCTTATTAATTTTACCATCCCCTGATTTCATTTGTTTGGTGTTATTACGGAAAAATGAACCAATCCTACACGAATGCATCTAAACCTGCACCCTATCCCATCAGTCCAGGGCTCCTAAATGTTATAGAGAGAGATGCACATTATTATAGTCAAGCAAAATTACAGGTCTGCTAATAACACTTCATTTTAAATTTAAAGCCCTGAGACACTAGTCATTTTTAATTCAACCAGATGACATGTTGTTAGCGTTCAAGGCACAGCACTCAAAACATTATGAATGGATTGTGCCAAAAGTTGTCTGTGTGAGCTAACTTGAAAGGCATTAATTATCTTGTTCAATAACGGTTACGCTGCTCGGCAGTAAGAAGCTACAGTAAGCACACAGCTAGCAACAGTTATATACTACACAGGGAATGCAATACGTTTAAGAAGGGTAATCCCCTTTAAATGTTAAGCTAATTAAATATTTCATATGTATATAGATTTTTGCATTGGTTGTAAAGCACTTTTATTTCAGGTTTCTCTCTGAAAGATGATATTTTGTGTAATCCTGCATTTCTTTGATGGCTCCACCTCTGAAAACAAACCAGCAATTGAGTTGTATGTGATTCTTTGAGTTTAAAAGGGACATAAAAATGTCTTAATTGCATTAAAAGAGAAACTTTAAGTTTTTTTTTATCAACACTTATAAATATTTTAACTAGATTTGTTAATTTGATCCTTCTCAATGTAATTGTCATATACCTTTTAGACTTCACTTAGGTATAAGAAACCCTCAAGGCATTAGAGTCTCAGATTCTGAAAGCAAACCCTTTCTTCCTGTTCCCTCTTGTGAATGCTGTAACATTTCAAATGACCAATGCAATGTCACTACAGACACACAGTATATCACTCTCTGCTTGCTGTGGCACTGCATTGGTAGTGTGAAGCCTGTCCCGACAAGGGTTGACCTTAGGTCACAAATGTGAAGCATGGCAGAACTCATGAGAGAGAACATGAAGAAATGGGGAGGTTCCAGAAGCTGAGAATGTGTTACTCTGTGTGTTTCATAGTAGTAAGATAATATTTACTATTTGTGATATAAAACTTATTTCAAGATGTATATGTCAAAAAACAAGTCTGAAAACTTTTTTACACTATATGCACTGCATTCTGGGAAACTAGATAGGAGCATGTAAATGAGCTCACAATGTGTACACTTTATTTCAATACCAATTTTAAAATGGTCTGTATATTGTTCATGCTGCTGTTTTGGATCTCATCACCTGGTGCCTAACGCATACATTTTATGAATCTGCAACTAAGTACAAATTAATATAGATTATGGTGAGCAAAAAGTGAGAGAAGCCCTCCACCGTACAGAGTACAGTAAGTGTATAGAACATTTGTATATCTAAAAAAAGTCAAATAACTTGTTTCCAGCTGAAATTCGCAAGAAAAACACGGTATAAGCAACAACAAGAATTAAACACCAAACTGTTTTAAATTGCTTTAAAAAAATTTTCACTTAATTTCCATTTTTGGTATTGCCTCCACCTACATATTTTTGTTTCTGAAAAAAAAAGTGTATATTGTTTTTGAGCCAATTATATCAGACATAAAAATATTTTTTTTTTTCAACAGAGATACTAGAGGCACTTTATAATCATTTTTAGTAACAGCCAACATGTGTAATATTAGATTGATGGTATGTGGTACATAGACAGAGCTTGAAGTGACAAGGCAGATAAGCATCACTTGTTGCATAGTTCTGGGTATTATGATTAACAAACAGGAATATGCCTAAAGGTGCCGTTGTCTTGGTGCGTTGAACTGTACAAGGTCTTCTTTGTCTGTTCAAATTGAAAGCATTGACAAGTTCCATATGTACTTGAGTACAGTAGTTTTGAGTGGCTGTGAACAAGATGGAAGTAGATATCTTGTAGAACGGGATTGGAACAAATTCATCAGGTGCCTACAGAAGTTTGTCATTATTACAGGAGGAGAAAATACATAGTAATACTACTTTATTTTCAAAATGAGATTAGTAAATTCATCAAGATCAAAATACTTTTTTTTTCAATGGAACAACCATCTAAACATACAGCTAAACGGTGTCCTAAAGAAAAGGCATTATCAGTTATTTATCAGGAACACATATGTATGAAACAACTGGCATATCACATAACAATAGTGATGTAAAGCTTCTTGTGGCTTCCAGAAATATGGAGAGGGTCCTGCTAATATAGTAGAAAGTAGAATTAAAATTAAAGAAGTTGTGAATTTTAACGCTTTAATACAAAATGTAGAAGCAGAGCTACAGTGCAGCAGCCCGGGGCCCAACTCATATTTACTAAATGATCCTGTTTAAACAAATTTATTTTCACGGAAAGACAAAGTGAATGCAGAGTGGAAGATCTGAGCCGTCTGCTGCTGCTCACACTCTTTTATACCTGACAATCAGGTCAGGAGGACGAGGAGGGGGCTTGAACTGTGGGCGCCATCATGAGAGAGGGAGGCCAATAGATCTACAAATGAGCGTTTTTTGGAGAGCAGATAGAAAGATCAAAGGCCTAAAGAAGGAGCCGTCCTGGAACCATCCTCCGGCTGACATAAATGCAGATTTCACTGCTCTTTTCATCCTACTTCCTTGAACACTACAATAGATGCAACAGAGATATCTCATTCATTTCTAAATGTAAAGGAGACACAGGAGATAAATATCTTCCTTGCTATACAACAGGCGTTCAACAAATTTTCAGCTTTATAACCACGTGGGGTGGTATTATATTCCCTGGCACAAGAGATGTTACTGCTCACCCGGGATAGAATTTGATAGGGATTGCTAAATTATACATGTGACACTTTGATGTTCTTATTACAACTAAATAATCACATTACAAAGGTGTAAACATTCTGCTATTTTTTAAAATTTCTGGGTCATTTTCCTTCCTCTGACCTTTACAGGACTGTACATCCCAGGTTGTGGCACTGGCAATTATGTTTAAAGATATACTGCAGTGGGTTTGTGCCACCGTTTTTATTTTTTATTCATAAGAAGAAAGATGGGCATTCTAGACTCATTGGTTGATTCACATAAGCTCTTAGCATCCAATGTCTTCCACCATAGATGCAGTCACCCTGCTTGTCCTGCTCTTTGCTTTTCCATGTCTTGAAAATGACAGACTCTAGTAGATTTTGCTCAGATGTCACTCCTCCTGAAAATGTTGTTGTGTCCAAAGCCAACCCTTATCATGCATGAAAATAAGGATGATATTCAGGAATATTATATTTTGGCCTCAAAAATTAGCTATAGTCCAATCATATTCTCTACCTACCATTTAGCTTTTCTCTGCAAAGCCTTCAAGTCACAGCTTCTTTTGAACCAATGAAACATCATGGCTTGAAAATGCTGATACTTGTAGGTTATAAGTGTTTGAAGGGGGTGAAAAGTCCTCCTTACGTAACCACAGATGATAACGGACTATTGATATTAAAAGGTTTATAGATTTGCACTGAAGAGAATAACAGTATGAGTTAAAACTGAAGGTGACAAACTGACCGCAGATTAATATAGGTTATTTTGGAATATCCTTAGGCAAAAAATCTTTTGTGTATTTATCCTTGAATACCTGTAAACTTTATAAGATGAAACATCATATTTCCCTCTCTAAATGATGATATCATGTCTTAAAATATTAATCCCTAGAAAAGCAAGGCAAGTCAGTGTTTTCTACCTATGGAGTGAGAACTAAACAATGTCTATGAGGACATAAGAGGATAACTATGTATTACTTTGTTCTGTTCTCTGTGTTTTTCTATAGGGCTGCATAAATCAGTTTTTGCAGCATCTTGACACACCCTAGTACAGGGGTAGACATTAGGCGATGCAGGGTCCCTTTCTTCTGGACTGACATTATTACATTTATTATGACACATTCAAATTCAGGCTATCATTTACATGGTGTTTTCTTCCTATGTCTCTTTTACAAAGTTAGCTGTCTTCCAGTGCACTTCTGAAAGCCATCATATTTAAAGGGCCATTTATCTTACTATAAGTGCTCTTCATGGTGTGAAAGAGCACAAGATTCTATGTTAAAAATATCTTTTTTGGGAATTAAACTAATAAATCCAAAACATCTACAGTCTTAGGTCTGTTTACAAACACACTCCTGACTATTCCATGATTAACATCAGCCGACACCGAACAGTGAAGGCAATGATTTATAGTTTTTCACTGAACTTCATAAATGTAGCAGGACATGTTAACCCTTGATTCCAGCAGTCCTTTCTCTGCTCAGATGAATTTGTGAAGGGTTATCTCTCTTTCTGCTTATGCTCCCTGCATAGAGCTGTTGCTGTGAGTTTGTCTGGGGGAATGTCATGTAGTCTCATGTAAACAGACATTTCATTTATAAATTTCTCCATGAAAAAAATGTTTTGAATGTATTAAAAAAAATCAAAAAGTATTTCAACATACTTTTCAGAAATCTTTTCTTTGATGTGGTCCAAACTGTACTGAATTAAGTGGCCCTGTGACATGACATTGGCTTTATCTTCATGAATTCATTTGGACCTTGGTAAATTTTGTAACAAATAATTGACTGCCCATATCCAAGAATTTCTCGAGTCATTGTTGCAAATTGCAGAAGCCTTTAAAGTTCAACTGTTTAACCTTTGTAGTTCTTGCTTATGCCTAAAAAAATTAACTAACAAAACCTGCACTTATAAATGAATTCTTTACAAACACAATAGATATTATGATGCATGGAAAAAGTTTGTACAAAGCAACACAACTTAAAAACGATTAGGTGGATCTATACAAGAATGTGACTAACTATACAATTAGCCACATTAAATTCTAAGCCCGTAAGTGCAACGTGAGACCCACAACGGCTGTGGGATTGAAATATGACAGTTACAGAGCGATTAAATTAGATCATGGCGTAAATTACGTGTCGGAGACGCAAGCCCATAAACCATTCTAGCGCCGTCAGATTTGCGGCCATTCACACGATCAATTAGTCAAACCCGTAGATACGGGTTAAGACTGAGCCAATGGTAAAAGAGATTGTCAGCATTACGCCACTGAAAAATGGGAGTTAGATTTTAAAGTCTTACGGGCTTCAATTACGAGTTGCGATCGGACCCACATTCCAGAAATAATGCAATATTGATAAAGCCGTAAATATGATATTCTATTACATGCGAGTTCCATTATAAGTATTAACACATTGATTACCGGGATCGATATAACTCAGAATTTAAACTTGAAAAAAATATTTTATATTGCTGATATACGAGCTTCAGAATGTTGTGCTATTCATTTTAATACCTAACATCAGTTATCCTTCACATATAAGTACAGTAGTGTGTTTATATTTGCATTTACAGTGTTACGGATTGAACTTTTCTCCGCATTGCGGGCACTCTCTAGCACTCGTTGGCTTCTTGGCTCCATTTGCGGGTTACGGGCTTGAACGGCAGTGAATTTGTTGCAATTTAATAGCATGTTTGGAAACGTAACAGTTATGGGCTTGACAGATCATAGGATTTGAGGGCACGCAGTTCAAATTTCCACGTCCCGTAGGGTTTTATCACACCTAACCCGCAAGTCGTTAGCGGGTAGCTTTAAGAGGCCATTTTAAGAGCTGTAAGTTTTGCAGGCTATGTTACTGGCTACTGATTTCAACGTTGAGGGAATTTAAAAAGGCTAAAAAAAAAAAATTGTTATTCAGGAAGACAAAATGGATGCCCTCAAATAATTGCACAAAATGCTTGTAGGACCATTGTAGTCCTATATATAATATACTCTTTTGAAAATCTGCACTTTTAACATAATTAATAAAGCACCTCCAGAGCTAATATTGTACAAATAATGTACAAATCAGATATTGAACAATTTATTTTCGATGAACCAGACCTTCAACAGAACATCTGTCCATTCAGACTGTCCTGTTTGATAAGACGGCAGATAGTGCCACTTCAGGTCCATCAAGTAGCTGACAGATAAAAGATGCTGAAAACCCAAAAGTGCTATCTTTAAAATGGCAGCACATCAATAGCAGAAAAAAATGGCTTTATTCTGCTGAAAGTTCAGAGCTCTGCATTTCAAGATTTATCAGTCGATAAGATCGTGAGTTTCCATCTCGGAGAAAGGAGTGCTTTCTCGTTCTTTGAGCTGTTAATGTGTATTGACTGTTTTCCTTTTTGGATGGAAGAACAGAGGCTGATTAAATAAAACATGTTTTTCTGATATTAAGCACTAAATACTTGACAAGACTCTGCAGATGGAAATCTGGTTTCCACTGGGTTCTGAGCGCCAGTTCTGCTCCCTGAGTTCAAGAGCCACACAGCTCTCCAACAGACTTGAATGTCTCTGTAAATTCATATATAATCCTGCAGGGTCTGTACAGCAAGCCTTGTTTGCCCTTCAGATACCCTAAGCTAATACATTATCCATGTGAAAGCCATTCACATCAATTACATCTAATATTTTGCAGAAAAAGTGAAGTATTCAAGTAACAGTCATCCAGCAGAGGTGGTAAATGTGAATACCTTAAAGGGACACTTAAAGTCACCATATGTGCTCTGCTTCCATGGACAGTGGGTACATAAAAGCATGCACGTTTTAAACTGATCAAGAACTGATATTGTCATTTTTAGTTATTGCTTATAAAGCCCCAGTAGCGCTCCCAATAGGAGCTGTATATATAATTAATGTGACTGTAAAACTGATTATTGTTTATCCCTATGAATTTATATACTCAGTGCTTATCATGTGACGATGTGGTGCAGTGGATAAAAGCATATATTTTAGAGCAGTAAGTTTTGGAGGTTAGGGGTCATTATTTTCTTCATCACATGGAAACACATGCATACTGTGATTCAAAACAGTTATTTGGTATTCAACACCACTGATTTGCATAAAAATACAGCATGAACAATCCTGGATTTACCAAGTATGATCTACTTTAGAAAAAAGGACAAATGCAAAATGTCGATCGTTTTTCATACTCCTAAAACAACTTGACTTTGGGGTGACAGAGTGCCTTTACAACAAATACTTTCAAACAACCAATTCATTTAGAAGCAGTTTTAAAAAGAAAAGCACCTTTGCCCCACATTATTTCTACCCTCTATCTGATTGTGAAGAGCACATATGGGACTTTAGTGTCCCCTCTATGCACAAGAACACAAGACACACCTGTTTCAGTGGAAGGATGAATTTTGCTTACAATATGTAGGTTATATAAATGCTTGAAATATGTGGAGTATTAGCAATACAATATATGTTTGTATAAACTCTGTTTTCCCACTGGAGTTAATGTATTAGGGAGAAGAAGAAACCAGGCTCCAATGTATTATTTTCCTATTTTCCTCTGCTATTCACTTCTACATTTCATATGATGATCCACCAAGCTTTCATAAAGCAGGATAACACCTTAATATATCTACTCCTTAGGCGGGGTCTTTGTTCTGTTAATGGACCCTGCAGATAATACCAAGCTTCAGATGATTAATATCCAGTTATGACCCAGAGTTCCACACTTAGACAGGGGTTTATCTGCAGTCTGCCAAATCTAGCAGCAGACACTTTGAGACACTTAAGAAAATATTTCCTCTTTGTGCACATGTAATATCAAGTGAAGATGAGTGAAAAGACAGAAGAAGAGGTGAGGGTCAGGAAAACGCCACACCATATTATTAATTATTATTATATAGTATCTCACAAAAGTGAGTACACCCCTCACATTTTTGTAAATATTTTATTATATATTTACATGTGACAACACTGAAGAGATGACACTCTGCTACAATGTGAAGTAGTAAGTGTACAGCCTGTATCACAGTGTAAATGTGCTGTCCCCTCAAAATAACTCAACACACAGCCATTAATGTCTAAAGCTTTGGCAACCAAAGTGAGTACACCCCTAAGTGGAAATGTCTAAATTGGGCCCAACTAGCCATTTTCCCTCCCGGTGACATATTATTTGTTAGTGTTACAAGGAATCAGGTGTGAATGGGGAGCAGGTGTGTTGACTTTGGTGTTATCGCTCTCACACTCTCTCATACTGGTCACTGGAAGTTCACCATGGCACTTTATGGCAAAGAACTCTGTGAGGTTCGGAAAAAAAGAATTGTTGCTCTACATAAAGATGGCCTAGGATATAAGAAGATTGCCAAGACCCTGAAACTGAGCTGCAGCACCGTGGGCAACATCATACATCAGTTTCACAGGACAGGTTCCACTCAGAACACATCTCGCCATGGTCGACCAAAGAAGTTGAGTGCTCAGCGCTATTTCCATATGTTGTCTTTGGAAAATAGACGTATGAGTGCTGCCAGCATTGCTGCAGAGGTTCAAGGGGTGGGGTGTCAGCCTGTCAATGCTCAGACCATACGTCGCACACTGCATCAAATTGGTCTGCATGGCTGTCGTCCCAGAAGGAAGCCTCTTCTAAAGATGATGCACAAGAAAGCCCGCAAACAGTTTGCTGAAGATAAGCAGACTAAGGGCATGGATTACTCGAACCGTGTCTTGGGGTCCTAAGAGACCAAGATAAACGTATTTGGTTCAGATGGTGTCAAGCTTGTGTGGCGGCAACCAGGTGAGGAGTGCAAAGACAAGTGTGTCTTGTTTATATCAAACATGGTGGTGGGAGTGTTATGGTCTGGGCCTGAATGAGTGCTGCCGGCACTGGGGAGCAACAGTTCATTGAGTGAACCATGAATGCCAACATGTACTGTGACATACTGAAGCAGAGCATGATCCCCTCCCTTCTGAGACTGGGCCGCAGGGCAGTATTCCAACATAACATAACAAACACACCTCCAAGACGACCACTGCCTTGCTAAAGAAGCTGAAGGTAAAGGTGATGGACTGGCCAAGCATGTCACCAGCCCTATGGAGCATCTGTGGGGCATCCTCAAACGGAAGGTGGGAGAGTGTAAGGTCTCTAACATTCAGCAGCCCCGTGATGCCCTCATGGAGGAGTGGAAGAGGACTCCAGTGGCAACCTGTGAAGCTCTGGTGGACTCCATGCACATGAGGGTTAAGGCAGTGCTGGAAAATAATGGTGGCCCCACAAAATATTGACACTTTGCACCCAATTTGTACATTTCCACTTAGGGGTGTACTCACTTTTGTTGCCAACGGTTTAGATATTAATGGCTGTGAGTTATTTTGAAGGGACAGCAAATGTTATATAGGCTGTACACTCACTACTTTACATTGTAGCAGAGTGTTATTTCTTCATTGTTGTCACATGAAAATATATAATAAAATACGTACAAAAATGTGAGGGGTGTACTCACTTTTATGAGATACTGTATAAAGATTTATTAAGGGTTATTTTTTTTTTTCTCATGGACAGCTCTGGGCCCTTCGTAGTTCAAATTCCAGAGAGGTAAGTGAACAGAAATTTTCTGCCATAAGAAATTATAAATATTTTATTTTTTGTCTGTTCCATTCAAAGTGTAAATGTAAGCAGTCTTACCATTGACTTGAATGTAACACACACCCCTGTCACCTGATTGGCTGCATTAATGCCACAGTATGTGGGCAAACTTGCACACACAAACACAGATTTGATTTTATTTCTCAGTGAAAAATGCACATATTTCAAAAATTCAAAAAGTATTCCAATGTGCTTGTAATATATATTTATTGTGATGTGGTCCAAATTGTGCTGAATTAAGTGGCCATTTAAGAACACTGCCTTGGATAGTGAAGAAGTGTAAAAATCCACTCACAGACTGAAGTCGCCTTTATTGGGCTCATCAGTAGGAGATTGGTTCTGGCAACTACGAAATGAAGCTGGATAGAGACTCTGATCAGACACTGAATATGTTATGGTGGGTAGAAAGGTTATAGAAATACACTCCACTGTATACCCAGTAGGAAAGAAAAAGATCATTCTGCGAACACTTACATTTCTTAAGTGGCCAGGTGAACATTTTTGCACATAACTTCTCAGTAAACTGTATTGCCACAGTTGCTAAGGATTACTGGTAGTGACATGCAAAGTAGGCCAAAAATGTATCGCCTTTTTGTCTCCTAACCCATGGTTATGTTCTTAAGCCTGCCTGGGAGCAGGGCCCGCAGACTTAAAGAAATGTTCATGTTAAGTTGGCAAAAAGTTGGTATGTTTTAAGCCTATTTGGCATTTCACTACCCAGAATCAATTGTAACCGTGGAAATACTGTTTAATGAAAAATTATTTAGGAAAAACAGGTCTTCGGGCCTGCTTAAGAAATATAAGAAAGATATTTTATTCCCTTTCAGGTTATAGAGTGGAGGGTATGTCAACCATCTCTCTACCCACAATAACATAAATAAAGAGAGAGAGAAATATACACATACATTGAAGAGGTGTTTCAAGATTGTGACCAAACAAAAATAATATTTCATTGTGTAAGGTCTCTAGCAAAACAAAATCCTAATATAGATGATCAGTAAACCATCATCACTCTTTCTTACTTACTGTTTCTCCTACATGTTGCTTATCCAACTAAATACAACCTCATTTGCTTTACCTATATATTATTGGCTTGCACCTTTTCCTAAACATTATAAATTTGTTGCTTCTTCCAACCATACAATACAAGTGATTTTTCAGCAGTATTACCTTGATGATTCTCCTATGATACCATCTCCTTGCTTCTTCTAAACATTACAATCTTGCTGTTTCTACTACCACTGCACTACTTAGTAGAAAAAGCTTTAGGGTTTTAATGATTTGTCACAGAACCATCTAGCTGTTTCTCCTACACAGTACTACGTTTCTGCTTTACCTACACATTACAATCTAGCTGATTCTCCTACACAGTACTATGTTTCTGCTTTACCTACACATTACCATCTAGCTGATTCTCCTACACAGTACTACGTTTCTGCTTTACCTACACATTACCATCTAGCTGATTCTCCTACACAGTACTATGTTTCTGCTTTACCTACACATTACCATCTAGCTGATTCTCCTACACAGTACTACGTTTCGGCTTTACCTACACATTACCATCTAGCTGATTCTCCTACACAGTACTATGTTTCTGCTTTACCTACACATTACCATCTAGCTGATTCTCCTACACAGTACTATGTTTCTGCTTTACCTACACATTACCATCTAGCTGATTCTCCTACACAGTACTACGTTGCTGCTTTACCTACACATTACCATCTAGCTGATTCTCCTACACAGTACTACGTTTCTGCTTTACCTACACATTATGACCTACCTACTTCTACACAGTACAACTTTTCTGCTTCTCTTACACAGTACCACCTTGTGTTACTAAAAATCATCAATTTGCTTCTTTTTCTACATGTTACCATCTCCCTATTTTGCCTACCATAACCAGTTTGCTGTCCCCTACATGTTTTCACCACGCTGCACTTCCAACAAGTTAGCAAAAAGAGTAGAGGTGCTCATTTGAGAATGAACGATGCCCAAGTAGTTTTTTTTTCTATAGCTCTGGTTACGTACTCAGAGAGTAACCTCTTTTAACTCACTTGTGCCCCTCACAGGGAGAAATATCCTGTAGTATAGTATGAAGGGAGTGATCCTACATGTTACCATGTTGCTGACTGATTGCTTCACCAAAACATCATCTCTCTGTTGCTTCTCCTACATTATCTCCCTGCTTCTCCAAATGCTAATCCTTTGTGCCACTCCTCTGTGTTACCACCTTGTGGCTTTTGTTAAAGGTTATAGTTTCAACAGTACAGAACACAGCGAATACGGTATGAAGATACTCATGGAGGGTGACTCACCGTGCTGAGTTTGCTACAGCAGATCAGGATTCTGCGCTCATACAACATACTGGCATACAGGTGCAGCATGTTATTCACATCGACGGCCACAAAATACTCTGTTAGATTCCTCTGTGAGAGAAGAAGAGATACAGATTCTTATTAACTCTGTATGAAACACTGATACATTTTAAATAAACTGTTTTTTTTATATTTATGATAAACACATTCAACAAAACCAGTTGGCATTCTGTAAATACACACACTGTGTTTCTTTGAATAGTCCTACTGCAATCAGAAGTACCACAAATATTATTATCTGTCCTCATAGATATATAGCTTTATGCACCTTAAGGCACCACACACTGCAACTTGTAGATTGGTAAAAGCATCAAATGTAATAAAAAAAGAACAGAATTTATGCAAGACAGGAACATAAAAAACATTTTAAAGAAACATCTTATATTTGGATGGCTTAGGATTACGTCCAGTTAAGGATTCAACTTAAAAGGATATGGAAGGGTTCTGGATTTTAGTAGGGGTGTAATGTACCTATGTATTCATTTACATTGTTTTATTAAGAAGTGCTTAAAAACAAACATATAGTCACTGCATGGGTCTGCCCACTGCAGCATATAGAGGCGGTCAAGCAGACACATACTCTGTTGGGCAGGATGTGCAATGATATGCCCTAGCCTATCAGGGACCATGTTTCCACAGCATGTTGCTGAACCATAGTCACTGATTGGTTAGTACGAAAGCAAGTAGTACAGAGTCTATGTCTGCATACACTGCAGTGGGAAGACTCATACAGGGACTATTTATTTGATTTTAGATAGTAGCTTATAAGAGCTTATAAGCAATAATATAACGTACATAAAAGTAAGTAAATAAATCTATAGGTACAACATTACATTCCTAGTAAAAATCCCTTTAAAAAAAAATATATATATAGGAAATATGGAAGATGATCACCGTCTAAATGTCCCTCCCTCATCCTTTTTTCTTATGACAACATCCTAGACATGACTGATTGCATTGTCTATGGCATTACAAATACCATAAATGATAACCTCACACTAGATCCACTGACATCTCTTATGATAGAACACTTTTTTTATGTTTAAGTCATGAAGAAATTAACATTACATGTACGTAAAAATGTACTAAAATAACATTGATAAACAAATTGTTCCTCCAACTCATTTGAACCCATATTAGATATACTTACACCCTCATACAGTCTTAAAGGGTGATGCTATAACAAATGTTATAAGACCTGGTATTTCCGTATGTTCGCCTCTAGGGGTTGCCATATCCAGTGCTGGAGAAAACATCACTTAATCACGTGAACCAACAGAAAGCCACAGGCCATTATTATTATAGTTTATTTGTAACGCGCCAACATATTCCGTAGCGCTGTACATGTGCTGTGATCAAGGCCAAACAATATTAACACATTGCAAAAAATGCAGGGCCCTGTCTTTGAGCTTAGAATCCAGTGTTTCCCCAAAGCCCCTTGCAAGACTGAAAACTTACAGACTTATTATATGTGCATTACAATCAGTAATATGGAGACCTACACCTCACTGCACCTCATGCAGTTATAATCTTTGAGGGATAGGAGGACAAAGTGAGCCCAACTCCCTAGATGTGAGCAGAACTTAAATAAAAATAGTACAGGTCCGACATCAATAGTCCGGATTTATGGTTTTGTTGGTCCTCACTGCCATTCTTAACCCTGTGTGCTCCTGTAGCAACTCTAGGGCAAGATTAGAGGCGTGAGGCTGTGTGGGCTACGTGGGGATTTGATCTGGGCACTAACTGATAGTGGGAGCAGTGATCCCACTGTCAGTTCAGTGCAGGAGGGAGGGTGCCGGACCACAGGAGGTGCCGGATTATCTGATGCTGGATAATCTGTGGCTGACCTGTATTATATAATTCATGACTTTTCTTAATTTGTGCTAAAACTGCTTTCATTACACTAGATAATAATTTTGAAAAGAACAATAAAGCTATATGTAATAAGAGATCTCAAAATGGCATCTAATGTGATGCTGTTAGTAATATAATGGATGATGTCATTAGTCACATCATTTGTCATCTCATAAATGGTGACATCAGAAAATCGTTTGAGGTGAGGGGGACACAATGCTATGTTCTCATTTTCTTAGTTTTTTTTTATTCTTAAAGGCCTATTTAAGCTTTATAGATTATGAAAATATCCGATGGAGGAGAATCAGCAGTGTAAGAAAACATCTTTTGGATCAAAAAACAAAAAATAAATAAATCACCAAATAAACATTATTAAACTTACCCTAATGTATGCTAATTCCCTTGAGTTTGCAAGCAGTTGATTTTGAGAGTTAACACCCCTGAAAATTCCTTGTAAAATCAGCACAAAAGTCATAATTCTTTTTGGCCAATCACAGGCAACTATAACAATGTTTCAATCTGTGATGGCAGTTTGCTCCAGGGTTAAAAATGTACCCAAATGCAGTGTTTCTATTGGGAGGTACATTGTGCCTATGTAAGTAGCTCTGGGGTGTGGAGAACAAATTTAATTTTAATAAAATGACCCAATGCAATGTGTGTTTCTGATATAAGCAGTGTGTGTTGGATTAGATAAAGGTAAAAATAGGGAAATTTACATATACCAACAAACCACATATAAAATTATCAGTGTCGGAAACGTTTGCGATGTTGGTCACACTTTTGCATCCCTCGCTGAGCAAGGGACGCCTGCGAGCCTCGCACAGTTGAGGCACGTGGTACTGTGACTGCGAGCCTCATGAAGCGAGGCGAGCAGTTGAGGCATGCAACTGTGAGGGTTGCAACAGCGAGCCAAGCGAGTGACTCTAAAAACCCAAAAAACAAACAAAATAATTTAACAAAAATAATAACACACTCACACAAAGCACAGGGGAGAGCAAGGAAGCCTGGGAGTGAGGTTGCAAGCGAATTTGAGCCATATTAGGGGTTTTTCGTCAATCCAAAAAAGTCTAAGCGAGGAAAAAAATAGCGGACGAAAAACGTAAAAATTCTGAAACTGGATGAAAACGAGGCTTAGCAAAGCCAGGCACGCAGGACTTAAAAAATACACAACGGCAAAGACAGTTACACTTACACCAACAACGCCAGCCATGTGGGACTTTGAAAATAAAATCAACGGCAGTAAGCGCATAACACGCAAACATTCACCACACACAGAGGAGAAAGACAAAGGGAAGGGACAGGGAGGAGATGGTGGAAAGAGACACATGGCATTCCCAAGCACAAAACTTGCAGAATAACGAAACCTGCAATGATCGGCCCATACAGTAGGCGGGAGGAAAGGCTCGCAATGATAACTGAAGGCGTACAATGCGAGCCACGCTCATCGCAGGCCTCACGATGAGCACTGTGAGCAGGAGAGGCTTGCAATGAGCTCCGAATGTGCTCAGCGTGGGGCTCACGATGAGCGTCGAAGGTGATCTGTGCAAAGCAGGAAAGTTGAAGTACACAGGGGGAGATGCTCACAATGAGCGCCAAAGGCGCTCAGCACGGGGCTCGCGATGAGCGGCGAAGGTGCTCAGAGGAACAAAAGCCTCACATTGTGTGGCAAACAGCATTGCCAGCCTTACAATTTTAATCCCGTCATTTTTCGACGGGTAATTTCCTAGTCTATATATATTAAATTATTTTAAATTACTTTTATTGTAATGATGCTAGTAGTATAATAGATGTCATTAGTCACATAATTTGTCATGTCATTAATGGTGACATCAGAAAATAGTCTGAGGTGGACAGAGATATATTAATGCTATGTTCTAATTGTCTTTTTTTGTTTTTTATTCTATTCTTAGTCAAAACTTGAAAGGGATATCTAAGTGAGCTGGATTAATACATTTCTGCATTCTGTAGGAAAAAGCAGCCTATGTGAATGCAGCACATCTCATAAAACATTTTATTTTTATTAATATCTAAATATCCCTCTAATGATTATGTTGACACCCCCAGGGGGTGCCTAAACAACTTCCTGGTTGGCACCCAATCAGCATGCAGCATCCGGGGAGCAATATTAACCCACTATTTACCTGTTCTTGCTTGCTCAGCCAATAGGAGAGCAGCGTGGTCAGCCTCTCAGTCACTGCTGGTATACGACTCATCCCAACTTCCTGTCTATGCTGTGGGATGTTGCCATAGCAACTAATATATTGTTATGTCTCAAATCTTTCATCTAACCGGATTGGCCAAAACAAATTGTAGGGGGGTGTTAAACTTAATTTGAAACTGTCAAAAATTACAATAGATTTTGCTAACTTCAAGGTAAAGTAAATTTAAATGTTTATTTTTGTATTTTTTCACACACTTCTGATTCTCCTCCATCAGATGCATTCATAATCCAGGAAATGTAGATATTCCTTTAACTAAATGTTAATTCAATTGTTACGGTGCCCTCTGCAACAATACACTCTGCAGATACCATAATAATGCACACTGTACCAATTATTATTTCCTTTATTTGTAACGTGCCAACATATTCCGCGGCGATATACAGGGGTAAGTCAAAAACATATTAACACATTGCAAAAGAATGGAGGGCCCTGTCTTTGAGCTTAAAATCAAATGTACACAGTGCTTCCCTAAATACATATAATATGCCACACCACATATATTGCACACAGAACTGCATGCTGTACTGCATCTATATTTACCACATATAAACAATGCCCATAAAGAGAAACTGCTTGTTGCATGCACAGATAATCACCTATATATACATCACATTACACATGTGCTTGCAAAATAGAGACATTAAGAAACCACTATTACTATGATGTAATTAATTATTTCATAGATTATATAGATACAAGGCTAGTGCTGTGCGGACATACTATAAAATGTACAGCTTTATAATGCCACCTGCCATCTCACAATAAATGGAATAGAGTGGCACAGAAAATGTCCAGTGTGAAAGAGAAGCAGGCAGAAGCGGTTAATTAATGGACTTATAATCGTACAAATGCGACATTATGTAGACGGCCCAAGTTACAGCTCCCTAAGAGGAGGTTGTATTCCTGGCACATACCCACTGCCATCTGCATATACTCTCACAGAGGAGCCTGGCATTGCATGGGTTACACAACCCGCACAGTCTCTGGGGCAGGGGACCTGAAACCTGCTTCTGGCAGAGCTGCATGTAAAGTCCTCTATAAACACCACGTTTACTGCGTCCTATAAAAGACCAAGAGCCTGATCTTAAAGAGGTGTTTCACTTGGACGCAGAACGCTTGTTCCAGATAAAGGCCAAATTCTATCCTCTAGCACTTCATACTCCTTAAGAAAACTTCCAGGTGCGATGACGGTTTATAGAAATATAAAAAGAATGTAATTGAGCTCTCTGAAACATACTTACCGCTAGTCTTAAAACCCGTAAAAAAAATGTCTATATATACACACATGCATATGTCTGAATGAGCGTGTGTGACTGTATATATGTGAATGCGCAGACGAAAAGTATCATTTTATACAAAATATTTCAGACTTGTATATCAGCAGACACAGAAATCCAACATTATTATTATAAAATACCTCTAAATTAAAGTACCACTGTGGGCAAATCCTTTCTTTATGTTCTTTTGACAAACATAACTTGATAATAGAAAGTAAAAACAATAAATAAACATGGTGTATGCATTTTAATCTTTTAAACACAATTATTCCACATTGAAGGCATCTATTTTCTTTGGCTAGTCTGTTATATTCATAGTAAAGTGTATCCATTAGATGAATGACTGCACTTGCAGCTGTAGATGCCACATTCCCAATGTGCATAGAGAAACTTCCTGTCTTATCAAAACCTCCTTCCACCTTAGGACGCTGATTAGCAGAAACCAAAATGGCAGGTTCCACAGAAGCATAATTGCATATAAAATGGAATAAAGGATGTATTATTTTATTTTCCACTCTAGAAACATTCGGGAACCTTGTCATGCATAGTTCTTCAAAATTGTATTTTAAGGTTAAGACCACATTGGTCTTATAAACAGACAGAAAACTAAAGTATTATTATATTTGTACACCTATTTACCATCTCTAGTCTGTCGTGCCACATATTTTAGTTAGTATATTGATAAAAACCATATTAAAATGCAGTGTTTCTATTGGTAGGTACACTGTGCCTATGTAAGCAGTTCTGGGGGTGTGGCAAACAAGTTATTATCAAATAAAATAAATCCATATGTGTATAGAATGACTCAATGTAATATGTGTTTCTGATATAAGCAGCACATGTGAGATTAGAAAAAGGTAAAAACTGGGAAACCAGATAAACCTTTAAGCAATTTGCTATAAAATAAATTGGGTCAGGGGTATTTATTATTTAGTAACTGTTCTAAATATTAATTACTCAAATTGTTATAATACAAAGTATATTGCAGATAAGCATAGGAAAATACATTTTTCCAAGACTTCTATTATAATAAAACGGTTTAAAAAAAAGAGTTAATTTAACTGGAATATTTACTTCCTTAACAATTTTCCTTAGGAAATGCTTGTGAAGTCCACTACTCTTCTCAGAGCTCAACAGATTTTGGGCAATGTGTTCTGATCTCACATACTCTAATGTGTTGACCGTTAAGGTTGTAGGAGAGAAGAGAGAAAGACAGTTGGAGAATCTTTAGAATTTTACAATATAATATACCTCAGATTTTCTTGAAAAATGAAAAATAAAATGTGACAACCACTGAACCATATATAGGTCACACAACTTTTCCACGGTCTCAAAACACCTTAATATCTTATGTGAAGTTGAGACCCTTTGTTCTTTCCTTTCCTAGGCAACAGCTTACAAAAGACTGGAAGCTGCACTGGCACAAATTCTGACTTTCCTGTCCATCTGTATCATGACATCATATAATAGTGTATTAACGTTTAAATTGTGACGCTTTGGACTAGCATTTAATTTAAAATAAGTTTTTGGGAGATGCAACCCTTTTTCACAAATCAAAAGCAAAGTATAACACAAGCAATGAAAAGGGGTAAAATAAATTAGAATAAACTCAGAATGAAAGAGCAGTTTGTTTGGGACAGACAAGACATGCAGAGGGTAAAATAATACATTAAAGGAAAAAAATCCACAAACATACACATATGTGCTTTATATGCATATATACATATAAAAACATAGGAGAGTGTAGGGAAGAAGGGGCAGGGGCAAATAAAATTGTTAAAACATGAAATCTGCACCCAGATCACAATTCCAAGAATACATAGAACACACTTCACCCTAAAATCTAAACCATTGTGTGTGTGTATATATATATGTGTGTGTGTGTGTATATATGTGTCTGTGTTCGTTTGTGTATGTGCGTGGGTATGTGCGTGGGTATGTGCGTGTAAAACTGTGTAGTACAGCAGGCGTAAGCTTAAAGGAACCCATGTTTGATAATGGCTATGGATAAGGAGCGAGGCATTTGTGGCACATTTGTGTGTCCCTGCTCAGCTTCCCAGAATGCAGTGTAATAACTGTTTTTCTCGGAACTCTGAGCTGGAAGCAGGTTTTTTAACTTGCTTAAGACATTCAAATTTGAACACAGATGTACTTTTTATTTACTGTACTACTGTACGGTGGAGGGCTTCTATCGCTCTTTTGCCCACCATATTATAAATGATTGTTGTGGTGAACTACCTACTCATAATTTCCACAACACAGGCTGAGATCCCGCTTCATGCTGATGATAGCCAGTAAGCTTGAAACAGCTGTACATGAATTGGATACTCAGCCTGTGTTTATTCCAACCTTGGCTTTGCATTAAAGCTGTGTAATACAGCATGCATAAGCTTAAAGGAAGCCATGTTTGATGATGGCTATGGAATGAAGAGCGAGGCATTTGTGGGCACATTTGTGTGTCCCAGCTCAACTTCCCAGAATGCAGTGTAATAACGTTTTTTCTCGGAGCTCTGAGCTGGAAGCAGGTTTTTTTACTTGCTTTAGACATTGAAATGTGAACACAAATGTACTTTTTATTTACTGTACTACTGTACGGTGGAGGGCTTCTATCGCTCTTTTGCCCACCATATTATAAATGATTGTTGTGGTGAACTACCTACTCATAAGATCCACAACACAGACTGAGATCCTGCTCCATGCTGATGATAGCCAGTAAGCTTGAAACAGCTGTACATGGATAGGATTCTCAGCTTGTGTAAAATCCAGCCTTGGCTTTGCATTAAAGCTGTGTAATACAGCAGGCATAAGCCTAAAGGAAGCCATGTTTGATAATGGCTATGGATTACAGAATTTTTTTTAACTTGCTTTATACATTCAAATGTGAACACAGATGTACTATTTATTTACTATATATATATATATATATATATATTTATTTTTTTAGATGCCGGATAAATGTAGTTTCTGCTTGCTTGAGAGTTACTTTTAAAAGAGGCCTAGATTAGCTACACATAGGATGCTCTGCTAAGTATGGCTTCCATTCAATTCGAGACTCGCAACTTGATCGCAGACAGCCGAATGTCTGCGAGTGAGTTGCAAGCTCCCGTTGGTCTCGGATTGCGATGCTATTCAATTGCTAAGGGCCGCAAGTTACGGGCCCGAAGCCAAGACCATAAACCATGCACTGTTTCGGAGCACTTCAGGGCGGGAACATGATCAATTAAGCAAGCCCATAACCTTCCATGTTGAATCAATAGGAAATGACACTGATGTCAGTATTACGGCAATAAAACATGGAGGTTACATGTCATTCAATTAGGTGCGGGGTCAATATGCGATCATACCTGCAAACCAACAAAATAAACGTTTATGAAAGTGAATGCCATTACTGTTCTAGTCCATTATACCTGAGATCGATTTAACCCCGAAATGAAACATAAAAATAAATTCTATATACTGCCGATTTGAAAGCTTGAGACTGTTGTGCAATTAATTGTAATGTCTACCAATGCTTTCCCCGTTATTTACAGTGCAGTATTGATTTTTTATTTTGCATTTACAGTGCTACGAATAGGTGTTTAACCCCCTTGCGGGTCCTCTCTAGCACTTATTGAATTTTCTCCTTCATTTGCCATTAATGGGTGTGAAAACATTTGTGGGCGAAGGGAAAATGAGCAATTGAATAGCGATTTGTGATTTTAGCCTTGCGAAAGTGAAAGATCAAAGGCTTCTGGATGCTGTAACTTACGAGTTTAACCATCGCCATTTCTACAAGCCCGTAACTCGGAAGTTGTTCCGAGACCACAAATAGACGCCAATTGAATAACAAACTAGCTTGCAAGCTCACTTACGGGCTTCCGGATCTCAATTGGATGTGGCTCTATGTTTGTCAGTGAGGGCTGTTCTAGCAGCAGCAGCTTTCACTCTTCAATTACATACAGGTACATTCGGAGTGTGCAGTGCTAAACTTGAATTTATAGAAACAAAACTACAACACATACATAAACTAGAACATAATTACTACATACAGCTAAGGACCCAACTACAGTTGTATAAGCCAAGGAGAACGCAAGTTTATTTAGATCATTTTTGTAAATATTTACAGGACAGAAGCAGAATTTTAGGAGCACTGAAACCCAGGCTACTGTAATCTTTCCTCCCCTGCTCTTAAAAACATAGATGTGATACATATAAAAATCAAAAGCCCGTTATTATTATCTTATATTTTACTCGCAGAGCACTATATTCTGGAGTGGTGCTAAGGTACAAGAAACTAATGATAATATTTGAGCGTACATTTGAAGGTAGACAAGAGAAGCTAATTGTACTTACAAAGTGATAAAGAACAAGAAGATGGCCCTGCACTTGTGAAAGATTATAATCTAAAAGATGTATCATTTAGTCTACCGATTATATCTACTTAGAAATCTTGACTTAGTTAATCCTAAAACCAGTACAGTCGGTAACTAGTCAGTAATTTAATGATATTTGATATAGTGATACCGAAGTTCTCTTTATTTTACATTATAACATGATAGTTATACCAAACAACTTTCTGCCAAGAAGGGGTTAACACCATGTGTTTGCATGTCGTCAAACACACTGCTCACATAGTGCCCTGGTCCATGTGATATCACTGCATATTTGTACCACTAAATGTTTCCATTTTTCCTATAATAAAAGTAATAACCCAACAGTTCTTCTTGTAAAAGCAAAGACTGGAAAATGCTGAAACAATTGGATTTCTATGATGGTTTAATCACTGCTCTGCAATGTGTTTGGGGGACGCGGTGCATGTGATGTGAGGACTTGGCTGTTTGCAATGCCTGGAGACCACTTTTATCCCCCACACAGGGCTATTTCTGCTCTATACGTATATACATACTTTTATATATATATATATATATATATATATATATATATATATATATACACACACACACACATATGGTGCAAGCCTTCACACCTACAAACAAACCGTGTTTGAGAGATAATTTATTAAACACAGAATGTGGCAGATAACAGCTGCATGACCCTCTCTGCCCAGCATGCATTTGCAATGTATTTGTTTGCCCCTCCCAACTAAGGGCAGTGACATCATCAGACTGGAGTAAAATGCTTCACCGGATTCTTACTGCAATTATATTTGGACTCTGCTTTCAGAATATATCTAGCTTAAATAAAGGATCACTGAGGTCACAATTTTAAAATGTACTATTTAAAACAACATTTCCAAATATGCAACACTACTAATGTATTACCTTTTAATATGTACATTTTCTGCTGCAGAATCTACCATTTTAGTTTCTAAAGATCAACTTCCTGAGGTGGGAAGAGACTTTGAAAACACAGGCAGTTTCTGTCTACACTATGGGACTGTGTAATTTACAACTGCCAGTTCTCTCACCAGCACTAAAGGGAAACTCATTTGTTTACAAGTACACACTCATCCAAGAAACAGAAAGCGAGAAATCAATGGACAGTAAAGAATAAATGTATATAAAAGATGGAAAATGTAAAAGGTTGTGTTTTTCTTTCTTTATCTATCAAACTATTTTTCCCATTATCATGTTTAGTTAGTTAAAGGAACATATAGAAAGCAGCTGGGCATCATTGGGCTTCATGGAGATTGTCCCATTGAGGAATATTGTGAATCCCAAGCATTTTGTATCTGAGGTCAATTATTAACAGAGAGGGGAAGGAGGCGGCAAGTACACACAGATATGTACAAAAATGCAGATTACATTCTCCACTCTTCTTTGTATTACTTTAGCTTTTCTTTGTTTAGTTTCTTTTCAAAAACAATGCGTTCAATCCTTTATCATAGTGTTGCGTGAATACTGTGGAAAAAACTCCATAACATACTACTAGGAATGTTTAGATATCTTAATATGATATTGATGGTTAAAGTAATCTCCTCGGGTTATGTAAATGATGTTTTAAATGAAAGATAAATATGTCATCCGACGAGATTTCTTTTGTTGTGAAGTAGGGACGACAGGCAGTAACCTGCCTTAAAACGATATTAGTGACACAAAGCCGGATAATTACACCGTTCTGTAATGTAGCTTTCGTTTGATTGTTACATGAAGAACCCATTACTCACGAGGAAAAAACACACACTTACACCACTGCGCAAAACACTTAAACAGACTCAAAATGTAGCAATTATTGAAATGCTTAGATTTTATTCTGCACACCACAGGTCAACTAAGTGAAATCCATTAATATTTATGATGGGGTATCGTCTGAATTTGTGTACACCGAGACTCCCACATGAATGTAAATGTAGGAGAGAGGGGAAACTAACAATTTCATAGCTATAATTCCATATTGGCCATTGAATCAGGGTTGGGTGAGTAGCATTAAAACAACGTACACTTCCGTAGGGGGCAATGGGGAGGTCCTATGGAAAACAAAAGCAAAAGCTTGAAAAGGAAGGCAGGCTGTTAGGTGTGGTCAAAGCACCATTTATTTATAGTGTACCGATATTTTTGTGGCATATTGAGGCCCTTCTTGAGACACACAGAGAGATATTGAGAAATAGAATGAAATACCAATGATTTTACTACAGCACGAGTAATGTAATGAGCCAGGGAACAGTCACGGGACTATCTTAGCATGTATGCTTTTCTTTTTAGCTTTATATGAATCCCAGAATGGGTCACACCCAAGTGGAAACATCTCATCTAGTTGTGCTAATAGATAATCTGTTTATGTGCCTGCACACACTCCACACTGACCAGGCATATATAGTAGAACCTCTATACTTGTCATTAATCCATTCCTGAGGGACCGACGGATACAGAATTGGATGAATATAGAATTCATTTTTCCATGAATTTACTAAAATTGGAATAATTAGTTGCCAGCCCAAAATCGGATACATAAAACAAAATACAAAAGTAGCCAGAACTTTAACTTTACTGAGGAGCAATGATGGCAGAAGCTGAAGAGGAGCAAAGGAATTATTGTTTAAAAACTGTTTAAAATATCGGGTAACTCCAATTCTGGGATATCTGGATCTTGTTTGTCCCTTTCCTGGTGACTCACTAGCACTCTGTTTAGCAAAGAATGTGTCCAACGTTGTCTGTTTCTGTTTTTTTTTTTTTTTTTGTTACATGTATTGGATTTTTGGATCAATATAGGAGCATTTTTATTTGGCTAAATTTGTTTACTAATATTGGATTTAATGAATATAGGGGCAGATGAATATAGAGGTTCCACTGTAATTAATACTGTAAAAAGGAGTGTTAATTTTCCAATGTGATCACCTAAAAAAAACAGAGTTCTATAAATCATTGATTCTCAAACTTTTTAGATCCAATGGTCATGAGGACCAGCTTGTTACCTTCGAATACTTACGGCGACCGGCTTTTGATCCAGAACATATTTAACAGGGTGATACAACATGTGTTTTACACTAATTTGAATACAGTACTGAAAATTAGTTACTCAATAATCTATTGTATGACTGAGACTAATGGTAGATGTATATTAAAAATGTCAGATTTCCATCATCCCCATCATCTTGAGGACTAGCAGCTAAGGTGTCAGGGACTGGCACTGGTTGTAGGGCCGGCTGATGAGAACCACTACTATAGATGAACAATAGGCTTGTCAATCAGACAAATCACACAGCAAAACAAACAAAACAAAAAAAATACAGACAAAAATAAATCATCACACAATATATATATATATATATATATATATATATATATATATATATATATATATATATATATATAAACTGCATGAAAACACACTCATTTATTGCTATTTTATGCAATGCTTCCTATTTGCAATTTCTGAATCTCATATATAGTTACATAATAATTGAGGTTGAGAAAAGACTATTGGTCCATCCAAGTTCAACCATTTCTAGGTCACCTCAGATCTTTGTATTATATGGATTGTGAAGTAATCCAGAGGAATATACTATATTGAAATAATGCTTCCAGGTGCCCAAAACTGGCAAATAGATTATTCTGTGGATCGAAATCCTACCTCAGTAATTCCCAATCCTCTTTCAAGGATACACAGGAAGCAATGATTAAGGTTAATATTGTGTAAATACGGTGTGAATACAGGTGAAGCAATTAGAACAATTTGCCTCACCTGTACTGACCAAGTGTTAAACCTAAATCATGACCTGTCCAGGGGTCCTTGAGGAGTGTGCTGAGAATTGCTGTGCTACCTATTTTAGTTAACCGACAGAACCTTTTATGCGGTTTATATATCCAGCCCATTGTTAAGATTATAGATTACTTTACCAATGGGCTGGATATATAAAAAGTTGGCTTTCACAACATCCTTTCATACTTAGTTCCATGATCTGAATACTCTTGATTTTGTCTTATTTGCTTTAACCGATCATCTTTACAGACTTTTATTTTAGAGATTTGCTGAGCTCCATAAAATCTCTGAAGGAAACATAGATGGTTAATTACACCAAGGCAAACCATACTCACATTCTCTGGTATACTAGGCAGCTCTCGAGGATCAGGCACGGTGAAGTAGGAATGCTGTAAGGGAGGGGGAGTCAAAAAAAAGTCTGTTCAGTTACTAGAGAAAAAAAAAGAGAGAGACGGCAGTATGAGAAGAGAAAGGCATGAAGTAGACAGAGGAGCGAGCCAAGTGTAGGAAGAGCTCACTAACCACAAACACTGTTCAAAGAAATCACACACATGAAAGAAAAATGGGACTTTTCTTTGCAGATTTTTCCTTATAAAATGTGTGCGCTGAACTGCCTTGAGCCAGACACATCTGCCAACAGCTGTGACATCAGAATGACATCATCATGTGACACAAGCGGTAGCAGATGTCTTAACAAATTATTAAATAGATAGGACAGAGACCCACATACCCGACACTTGATGCTCAATTTTATTGCAATATCTAAATTGTGTAAAGCAGTAATGGGCAGTTGAAGGGCCCCATATTCGGCTAGTGAGTGTAAAAAAGGGCCTCAGCGTGCCCTAAACCTTTTTTATTCTACCCAAACCAAAATGGCAAAAATCACTGTTATCGAAGGATATATTGTTAATAAAGGTATAGAAATTGAGAAGTTTTTATGAGTATAACTGTGTATTATTTGCTAGTTTTACAGAGATATAATGGATTATGTACAGTTGAAGAGTACATAGGCTGGGGCCACAAGGGAAGTGCCTGAGGGTCACCTATTAACTACTGGAAGCTGTAGTTCATCTCTCTAACATAAATAAGCACTTGTTAATCATGAAAATATAGAGCTATACATGTTACTATAGATTAAAGGACCACTGTATACTTATGGTAAGCTCTTATGAAGGCCTTGACTTAAAGCACAACATGTTTTTAGATTGCTCAAAATAAATAAAGTCAGTTTTCTTGTTTCTAATAATTGTTAACATTTTTGTTTCCATTGCAGAACACATTTGCTTTTACCCCTAACAGAAGAAAACACTTGGGAAAGCAAGTGAACTTGGATTCAGATAACATATATATTATATTATACTAATATAAACAGCCACTTGATTATAGGATTTAATATATTATGAAGTCCCAATAGGATAAGCAGAAGAAGTTCATTTTTTTCTAGAAATTATTTCATGCTCACAGCTTACGCGACTTCTAATGCTGTTCGTTTGTTACATATTTCACAAACATGTGCAGTTTTTCTAAACTTCAGTTGTCCTTTAATGTATTTAGCTGTTTTGTGACACAAAAATGTTTCTATTGTGACATAGCAGTAGGTTTTCACAATTTTAAAGAGCTTAACTGAATGAGTGGGTTACTTTACTACAATTCGGGTATCGACAGAAGACATTACTATTCAGATCCTTGAGATATGATTGGATATGTCTAGTGGACATAAAACGGACAATGGGCAAAGCAGCCAATATAATGTTGGGTGATGTTGCATCTGGAGATGTGAAAATTGGTGTCCCCGCAGAGTAATGACATTTTGGGGCTTGATATAAGGACCCACATAGTGTAATGCATCACTTTGATAGTAATGCTATTTTGCATGTATTTTAAGTTACAATGCTGGGAGTTATCAGCTTTATACTAGCAAATAATATAGAAAGTGCTTACTTGAAATATCTTGCAGAACAGAGATGAAGCCGTGTATATGGCATAACCTGCAGCACACAGTCTACTTCTTTGACAGGTAGTTATGGGATTTAGAGATGACAGTGCATCACAAAGATAAACATCAAAACACTGGACACAACGTATATGATAGAAAGCAGAAAGCTCTGCGCCCCCAGTGATATCAGTGCTTTGTGAATAGCTAATGTGCCGGAAGAGGCCCAAGCACAGGAGTCCTTGAGCTGTGTCTTTGATATTGTTTTCTGCTCCAGTGCTTGTGAAATGTTGGGGGACAGGAGAGCGTCTGCATTCCTCTAAAGCACTGGTCTGAGAAAGAAGCCAAGGTACGCCAGCAGACATAAAGACGACTAGTCCTGCAGGTCACAGGGACCAACCGGCTCTTCCTGTGACATAGGATGGTCCTGGGCCTTGCCAACTGGTGACTTGGCAATGCCTGACAAACTGAAGTCTGTCATCTAATGTTACTGAGAGGAGCAATGGATGAAAGATGGATGAGACTAAGAGGATCTCACATAGTTTAGATCTCGCTATAGTTTAGAATGTAATTAAAAAACATAATTATCCATTATACATACACACACACATATATTCTGAATGTATGTATATGTTTGTTTGTAAGTCTCGCATAAACAAGTCAGGATCTAAGGCTCCCACTTTTCAAAAGACTGGCATTGCTCAAGAGATATTGCCGATGTTGGTAAAATATGTTGTGTAAGCCATGAAAATAAAATACATTTTTATAGAAATTGAGAATTTTTGAGGAACAATCCGTCTTGTCTTTGTTTTTTTGCTTCCAGTTAGCTAGACCTGGGGTGTGCGTTTTACCTATCATATGGGTAAGGAAAGAAGAGGGAGGTGTGAGGTGGATTTGTTATATGACTACATATCCCCGAATTTGGCACCCTCTTACTGGTTAAGAAGCAAGCTTGCATAAATGTAAATGCCGCTCTAACGCCCCCATCAAAATATCATTCATGCCTCCAGGGTCCAGAAGGGGCACCAGAATTATTTTTTTCATAAAAAGTTAGCTTTATGACTCTTTCCCTTCCCAAACTTTGCCGTTAGTCGAAGTTCTCATATACTGTCTCTAATTCTAACCTGTTTGTGGTATTTGAGAACAAGAGTTTCTCAGTGATATTCTGAAAAGAAACCTTTTCTTGCTTGAAAAATGAGTGACTTAAGTTCAATTACTAGACTACAGATATTTTCAATAAAAACATCTTTTAAAACTGCTCTCTTAAATATATTATAAAAATGGGACTTTACCTTCTGTTAAATGTAAAATACACCTTTTTGTGGAAGTTCAAAGACACCCTAATAAAATGAGTAATTCTAAACAGAAGTGGTAACAAATAACATCTACTCCTTATATCAGGATACTAACATAATTAACCCTGTCACAGCTGGTAATAGTCCACTAAAGGACCACTAAAATCATTAACAGCTGATAAAATTATGATCATAAAAACATTATATTTAGATGACTTTGAATGTGTCATGAGTGACTTAATCTTGCATTGCTAGTCTGACGGGGAGTGTTATTCTACTGGACTTATACTTTTATTGAATTCAACTGTCAAATGGTTATGTGAAGTGGCAGTATTTCAACATAACCGGAAAAAAATAACTGTCAAGCCAAGACAGACATATTGCCAGAAATGTATGGATTTTGCTGTTTTGGATTCTATATTAATCGTTGAGGCAAACTAACACTCATGTGAATTCCCAGCTAACAATAATCTAAATGAATGCAGAGTTTGACAGAAGATGTGGTCTATCGGTACTGTGCCATATTTGGCTACAGTTCTGTAAGTACTTCAGTTACTATCTGACATGGTAGCTAGGCTGACAGTATCTAAATGTATATTACTAGCCCAAATAAAACAATGCCATTAATAAATGAGAGGCACATGACAGGTAGGGTTTAGCATTAGCTGTCTTACCACGCTCAAATGAACAGGAGTACCAGGTTCCGGGACAGGAAGTCTGTACAGAGATTCCAGGAGCTCGCTGCGCTGATTATCCTGAAAACACACAAGTCTGGAGTCACTTGGAGAGCCATACCATTATTGTCTACTGGGTTTTATTGGTGCTGCTTGTGTATGAAAGCACCTAGATGGGCTGATTTAGAATAGAACACCAAATAAGTATTGTGGATTTTTTTAAATTTTATTATAGGGACAAAAATAATGACTGCACTGTACAGTCCTTGCAAGTACTGCTTGTGACTGTACTCTAATATACATCAGCAAAAGGAATCAGTTTCTAGGATACAAAAAAATGTAAACATACTGTAAATCAGTCCCACAGGGAAGCATCTCAGGATGTCTTTTATGATTGGTTGAGAAGTGGAACGTTGAAACCACATTGACAGCGCAATCTCCAGCCAATGAAGAGTATTGTGTTGATATAACTTTGTGCCTGAAATCTTAGCACTGACTACTAGACAAAGCCACCTGTCCTTATTGACCTTATAGAGGATGTGGACTGGCAGCTGTTGAGTTTGATCTTTAAAAGCATGATGAATATTGAATAATGCCTAACCTATTAATGATCAGTGTCTAACTAAAACATCTCCTCATATGACATTACAATGGACCTTTTAGTATACTGGTTAGGTCTTGATGCTTTTGCCAATTCCCTATAGACAAAGGAGTATTACTGTGTCTTTTTAGCTATACCAGAAACTAAATAATTATTGAGTCATGTTGATCCTAAAATATACAATTATGCAGTATATTATATTTTGATGTGGATTTATGTACATGTTTTTGCAAGTGTCCAAATACCCCAGGAAAGTAACAGAAAGCGAGAAACTGTTGTTGGGTAATACCTGGCCTTTCGAGGAGTAATCCGCCAAGATGTTCAGCAGTTTGTAAAAGACTTCAAACCATGGGAGGTAGCTGGAAAAAAGTAGAGATATATATTAACTTACAGAACGGCCACAATCATTCCTCTCATCAAGGGATAAAGAATGCAAACTTTTTTATATTCTTTAAAGGACAAAAAAGAACGTGATGTGGAACAGAATAAGAAAAAGAAAGGATTTAGCATTGAGGGTTCCATGTTGTTCGTTACAAAAAATGGTTAATTTAAATAAAAGTAAATTAATAAATAATATAATTTAGTACATGAGAAAACTTGTATCATAACATTTAAGCTTCACCACCAGCTTCAAATAATTCTTCACAATTTTAAGGCCACCCAACAGAATATTTTAGAAAAAATGAATGAAAAAAATATAATTGCAACAAAGGGTATAAATGAAATAATGATAATACAATATTATTTTTTAAGGGTTAACCAGACAAAATAAAATATAATTTATCTGCAGGGAAGAACCAATAGATCCATCTAATCTGCCTTTGAATTTACCAAACTAAAAAGGATTACATAATCTCAAGGACGCCCCTTCTGGATTATTATTAACTTTGTATTATTAACTTTTATTTGTATCATGCCAACATATTCTGTATCGCTGTACATGGGACTAGGAACAAGGAAAAATGAAATATTAACAAACTGCAGAAAATAAAGGCCCTGTTTTGGCTCACTACCTTGTCATGGTGAAGGGGCTTTTGTGCTTCAATGGAGCTGGAGTTATACCATGTAGGGTCACCAAAGATGGGCAGGTCTAGCAGAGAGGTCAGAAAAACTGCAGTCAGAAGAAACTGGCAACCCACTCCAGTATATTTGCTAAGATAACCTTATGGATAAGCATAACCAACAACAGATGTACCTGATGTTCTGCTGTTCATTGGGTCACTGAGAGTCTGACCTGACTGAATGACTAAACAACAACAAAGGACTTTATATACAAACTAGGGGCCTCATTCAATTGCAATTTGGCCAATTGAATAGGGGTCTAAATAAGCACATAGCATATATTTTTAAAATAAGTTTTTAGTTAGTGAAAGCCTTGCTTTTGGATAGATGCTTGCTAACTAAAAACTTATTTAAAAAAAAATAGGTTATGTGCTTATTTAGACCACTATTCAATTGGCCAAATTGCAATTGAATGAGGCCCTAGTTGTCCTTACATAACCTCCATCCTGAAGATTACTTAAAAGATTATTAATTTGATCAACTACACTTTCTGTAACAATGTATTGTCACACATTATATCCAAATCCTCTCCTGCCCAACTGATAGAAAACCACTTTTAGAATGTAAGCTCTTGAGGTTAGGGATTTGCTTTCACTACTTATTGCTCATCGCATATTCCTATTGTCTAGGGCAGCCCCTCTTTCCTTTTGTCTGTTTTTTGTTTGTTAATACAGTATTTGGTTTCACATGTATACAGTACAAGGTCGGAGCGGCGCCCCTCGGTCCCTTGCGCTCACACGTGCAAAGAGCTGGATTCTGTGATTGAGCTGGACAGATTTTAAAGCTTTTACATGATATGACTGCATCCTGCCAACTGCAATGCAATCCGTGCCCCCATGGTTAGTAGCTGTGCAGCTCGCACTAATAAATGAAGTGCTATGTAATTTACGTGACAGATGACTGAACAGCACTAATGTTTGTCTCAAGCCTGAGAGTACTACTGTAAAATGTAAGTAGCTTATCAAAACATACTGATAAGCAACTTAACTTTTCATGTTTTTTGACAGCATTATCACATCTGCTAATACATTTCAATCAGCCGGAGCTGACTCTTGCTGGATATTACCGCATGCAAAACGATTACCAGTTTAAACAACGTTGATGTGGCAGCGGATATATAAACATTCGGAGAGGATTAAGCAGCAGAAAGGGTCTGTTCTATAAACAAACTTTCTCCAGAATGGAGAATACCCGAAAGTCCTCCCTTTAACAGGACCTCGAGAGCGAGATTAAGAGCCGTTTAGTAAACAGACGGATTACACCGCTCTTATCGCTGAAAAGTGAGAGAGCGAGGGATTGTGTTTAGAATAAAAAAGGACTTTTATGGAACTGGAAAATGTCTTTTTTTTTTTTATTTGAAAGAGTTGAAGGAAATCCTAATTAACTTTTTTTGGAGAATAAAGGGGGGTAAACACACATTTAGAAATGTCTAAACTGCATTTTTTTTTTTTACTTTTTCTAAAGATTTTAAACACAATAATTAGCAGCGATGATATTTTTGTCATTGCTACAATGTTCAAAAACACAGAGCTCTCTATGTAATCTGAAAAAATAATGTTCTAGCAATCCGTCGGAAAAATAGAAACTGCTTTTTATGGTTTCTAATAGACAGAATCAAATCTAAGAAACTAGATAGAATTATTTAATGTAGAAGTGATTTTACTGCAATAAATGTGTCACAATACATAGATTGGTCGGGAATAGGAAGAGTAAAATAATACTGTATTAGTATATAAAAAATAAATAATAAGAATACATAAATATTGCAAAACTACTATTATTTACCCTAATATAGTAACATAGTAGTTGAGGTTCAAAAATATTTTTTATTATGTCAAAGTTCAACCTTTTTATATCTCCTCTGACCTGCGTACAGTGGAACTTCTATAATCATAAGCCCCTATATTCGTCAAATTCAATATTCGTCATATTTCTTCAGATAAAAACAAAACTGCTGATACTTTACTCTAAAAATCCAACATTTATAATGAAAAAATCCAATATTCGGCATGGAAAAAAAACAATATTCATCATGAAAAATCTAATATTTGTCAAAAAAAATATTCGCCATGAAAATTCTATATTCATCAGATTCCGTATTCGTCCATCCCTCGGGGACAGATTATTGACGAATATGGAGGTTCTACTGTATTATGTACATTTTAATTTATCCAGAGGAAGGCAAACAAAAATGTAATTACTACCTAGATCAATATGTCTTCAATTCTATTATATTCAACATAACCCTGTGTGCCCTTTTCATTCAGAAATATATCCAACACATATCCTTCCATTTCTTTGGTTATAAAGTAGCCTCCTACTTACACTATGAGTTGGTCCAGAAGATGTCAGTGTAAGTTGAAAAACGGTGTAAACTGAATAATTGTTAAATGCAATGCATTTATAGACTTATTCATGCACATAATACAATATATTAGCATAATTATAAGCAAACTAACTATATTTACAGTACTGTTCAATTATTTGTACCACACATTCTTGGCAATGGATTTTTTTTGTCTGATTAGACTAGACAGACGTTTTTCTCCAGTATTCCCTACCTAGAATGAATCAGCGGAAGTTGAAATCGTGTACGTAGCGGACGTAATATATTTTTCAATGGGTAACCGTAGCAGTAATGCAGATGGTGAAACTGTCTAGGTATGCAGTGTTTGGTGCTTCAATACCAGGCCTAATAAGAAGAACCTATAGCCAGACTTTAAATGGGCCCTATAATCTAATATTTAAAGCATATTCTTCTGAAGAACAAGACGTGATAATGAACGAAATCTTTTTAGAGTGTAAGTACCTGTTATTTGCAATTATTCTTTACCGGGGAAGTCACAGCCATATATGTTTTTCTGTTTTATAAACTGTAGATAGCTATGGATACTGATGATATTCTACATTTCAATAGACTCCGTAGCATAAAGATCCCCGTCAATTTATAAAAAAGAAATAAAATGGCGCCCAAGCTGCAGCATAATTCTAAACCATTTTGTACATTATATTAATTTAAAAGAACATTTTGTAAACATGGCGCTACAGTTGTCCTTTGATGTTCAGTTTTGACCAAATTAATTGTCACGCTCTTCTTTGCATAAATGACACTGCATGTGTGAACTGAGATGTGCAATGTCACTGAGAGAATGGGTATGGTATGTATTGGCATAGGGCAGCAGGTCTAAAGGTGTGAGTGTGTATATAATGAAGTATGTGTAATGTGAAGCTAGGATGCATGGTAAGGCTATAATATAACATGTGTGGAGTGCCAGAATTAGGTCTAATGATGGTAGAGTATGCATGATATAGTGTGTATCTATATGAAGTACCTGGGGCAGATGTGTGCATTTGTGAATGATGCAGTGTTATGATGAAGTGTGTGTGATGCAGTGTGTCCAGTACCTAGAACAGGACCAATGATGACAAGACATGTGGCAGGTAGTGTGTGCAGTGCTCTAGCCAGGTTTGATGATGGCAGTGTTTGTGGTACCGGGAGCAAGTCTAATAATGGCAGTGTGCATGATGCAGTGTGTGTTTAATAAGCCTACAGTGTCGTAGTACATCTAAAGATGGCACTATGTCTGTGATGCAATGTGTGTGTAGCGTGGAACGGTTCCAGTGATGTAGTGTGTACACAGAGTGTGCAATAAAGTGTGTGCAGTGCCTGGGGCAGGTCTAATGATGGCAGTATTGAGGTGTGTCAGGCTGTTTTCTAGCGTTCACGTGCGGATTCACATCTGAAAGAGAAGTAAGAGCCTATTTTACTGAACTTTTTCTCTAACCTTTTCACTGCCAGAGTCAACACACTGGGAGCTCGGGGGATTCTACATAGAGATGGACTGGATTACCCCAGCAAATTGCTGAGGAACTCAAGGACTATATGGCACAAGTTAGAAGACATTCCTGTGCAGAGTGAAGACAACGAGCTGGTATATAGTGAGTGTAAATTCCAACTTTAACCACGCTCAACTACATGTCATATCTCAGGGTGGGTGACTTTTCTCCTTGAACTCATGTTCAAGGAGTGAGTTATGAGGAAGTATTTCGACCTGCCTTCTTTCAAGGATAGCTTAATACTTTGAGCTGTTTGTATATATAGAGATTCCACTATTATTTAGAACTATTACCTGATTTTTACTGGGGTAAACATTATAGAAAGGAGCTGTGATAAGCATAAGATCTGCACCTTACAGAAACCAACACGTCAGAAAATATAAATAATAATCCAAAACTTCAATATTTGTTAATGGCAATTACTGGCAATAAAGGGTACACAACTAGCTAGGTGACTGCTCTGCTCCCTCTGTGATTATTGCATACGTCCAGCAGTACAGTAGCATAAAGCCAACAAAAATATAATATAATCAAGTCTTTAACTACTATTTGTGATTATTGGGCCCAGTGGGTTTGTGAGGATTTGGTGTGTAAACCTGGCAGAGAAGGGGTTAGATGTCTATGTATTCCCATGTCTCTGAACAGCTGCTCTCTTTCAAGAGAAAGATTTTAGATGTCCAAGTCCTCGCTTATCAGAACCCGCTGGGTGTCATTGCAAAACTATGCAGCTATTATCTGAACTGAATGATGCTGTGCACAGGGACCTTGAGCCTGCCCCTATAACCCAAACACGCTGCCCCTCTCCAGCAGCATAGCTCTAGCCCTGCTGCGGCGATTTATGGCTTCTGACTTGCTTATATTTAATTTGTAACCAAACACTTCCCCTTCCTCTTAGCTGCCTTAGAACTGCTGATTAACTCTTGTATTTTCAGGTCAGAGGTTAAGCAAAGGAAGGGAAGTGCTGCATACGGAGAATGGCCAGAGTCCCCAGTCTCACTGTATTCCCCAAACACCATCACCCCGTGCAAAGAACATTAAAAGTGAGAGGCCAAATATTGCTCAAGACAGGCCAAGTTCAAAGAATCCGGCTAGAGTATTTCAGAGCAGAAAGAGACCATGGCAGACAGGGCCTAGCAGGCCAGGTCTGCTACCAGTTAGAGCGGTCAGATGTGTGCCTCTTAATATACAACAACACTTTTATAGCTAAAAGCTCCATAATAAAGGTGGGATAACAAACAAAATAAAAATGTGCTCAAATTAACCAGAAAGAACAGGAATATTCAGCTGTTCAAGATTAAGCCAAACCAAAATGGCACCATCAATACAGTCAACCAACGAAAAAAATATCCTTTCACCCTGCATGGCTTATACACTTGTCAGCTAAAGGGTTAAGGTATAAAGAAATGTTCCTCTAACATGGGAAGTTGGCTTCCTATATTGTGGGACGTTGGCTCCTGAGTTACACTTGGCAGGCGTGTTTAGGGGCTGTAGTAAAGAACGTGATGACATACAGAGGCTGAATGGGCCACTGTGGTGTTGAGTTTATACAGACATCAAGTGTTGTGTTAAAAAAAAATCTGGCTTTATGCATTTAAGTTTATTTATTTTTATAACATTGCCCTGTTTATTTCTCATGTAAAGAAGCATCCTTCACTCTGGCCTGGATCTGATCCAAAACACGTGCACAGGTTCTCACACTCCGGCTTCATTTCTTTCCAGCGAAGAATAGGCAGAGAAAGAGGAGTCAGGAGCTGGGAAGAGGGACAAGCAGCAATGAGAGAAGAAGAAAGTGTTTATTGTCTAGAACCAGAAGGGTTGTGGTAAACAGCAAAGGGCTTGGAAATGGAAGAAATGAAGGAGTGTGTAAGTTCTTGAGGGCAATGCTGACACCTTAGATGATTTCAATACCCCAAAAATAGATCCTCTGCTTTTTCAGCAAGTCGTACATAGTCATTTTAATTTTGTTTATTAGTTGTATGTTTTTCGCTTTATATTTATTTATAATAAAGGACTGTCCCATTGTTCAAAAGCACTGTGATGGAACACACACTTGAATGTCCATACAGATATTTATCTTCATTCTCTACATTCCAATAATGTAATTCACTGTACCTAAACTTTTTATTTCCCCCTTTCCCAGACACCTCAACATGCTTCCCTCCCTGCCTCCAACACTTGAACTTGTTTCCCTTCCTGCCTCCAACACCTAAACATGTTTCCCTCCCTGCCTCCAACACCTCAACTTGTTTCCCTCCCTGCCTGAGATCCCTCAAGTTTTTCCCTCACTGCCTTTGAGACCTGTGGGTTTGCTTCCCTCCTAGCCTCACCTCTTTTTACTCCTTATGTCAAATGTCTTCACCTCATCACCTTCAAGTCCCAGGCACCTCAGCTTACTTAACCCCACTCCTAGACACACTTGTCATAATCCCCACACCAGACACCACTTCTGCCAAATACTTCACCCTTCCCATAGACACCGTAGCTTGCTTCTCTCCCCTTCCCCAGACACCACAGCTTGCCTAGGTCTCTACTTCAGACTCCTCTGCTTGTCAAGCCTTTTTACCCAAGCTCCTCAGCGTGATGTACACCATTTCTCTCTGAACTTTAACTTGCTTCCTATCTTCCCACATGTGCCTCAGCATAATATATTTCATTTATGAAGAAGCAGTTGACATATTCCCAAGTTCCATTCAAGTTGGTTTCTTTAGCTTCTAGACCTACAGCAGGGGTGTCCAAGTTTGATGCTGGTGTGCCACACACAGGCCTGTATTTGAAGATTTCCTTTCTGTGCACTGGTGAGCCAATCAGCATGACTCAAGAAGTGATAGTATCACCTGAGTGCAGCAGGTATACCCTCAAATCCAGGCTTGTGTGGAGCCCACCAGGACTGAACTTGGACACCTCTGACCTAGAGTCACACACACCACCACTTTTCTGCCTCTGAACTCATATAACATGCCCTCCCATTTACCCTGTCCACACCCACTTGATAGTTTATGTTAATTTATTGTGCAGGTTTTGCACCATCAGGTTTCACACCATACATCCAAAAACTTAAAGGGCAGTTTACCTCTCTATGGTGTGAAAGAAAAGATTATATGTTAAAATGATCTATTTTTTAATTACATAAATAACCACTAAAAATCTAAAGTTTTAGGTGTGTTTACATACAAGCCTATCCTGCCTTCTGGCATGAATAATAACATAAAGCCCAGTCCAGCGCGTACTGTGGGTATTCTCTATGTGGAAGGCAGTGATTAATAGCAGCTTTTTCCTGGACTCAGGTTAGACTGCACTAACCAGTTAACCCATAGCTTTCCTGTTTAGATGAGTCCAGTATTCAATTTCTGCACAGATAAGATTCGTTAACGGTTATTTTTTTAATTTGATCTCTACACGAAGCAGAGCCCTAACTCCCCTAAGCTGACCTGCCTTGTTCAAATTCCAGAGAGGCAAAAGAGCAGAAACCTGGATTTTCTATCAAAAGAACAAAAAATAAACAAGGTCTGTTCCCTTCGTCCTGGAAATATATACCCTTGCAACCTGATTGGATGCAGTACTGAAAATACATGTATAACAGACCACCCACATGCTAACACAGATTTGACTTTATTTGATTTTCTCAAAAAGCTTTTTAACATGCTTTTAGGATATCTTTACTATGATGTGGTCCAAATTGTACTGAATAAAATGGCACTTTAAATACTAATTAACCCTCTACTCTATGAAACTACTTGCAAGCCCTTGTTTCTCCCTTCTAGTTAAGTCACCTTTTGTTTCATTAATCCCTTTAGATGGTAAATTTGCGAATTTTTAATCTTATAAGGTGCTTTGAAAAAAAGCACCATGTAGGTAAAATAAAAAAAATAAAAAAGTACAGGGTCCTCCACTTGTTGCCATGTGTTTAAAATTGTATTTTTATTCATTGTACTTAACCCCTGTATAGCGCTAAGGAATATGGTAGAGCGTTAAAAAAAAAAAAAAAAACAGATAATAATAAATGCCCCAGACACTTAATTTTGTTTCCCAACTCTCACAAAAAATCTTTGCTTTCCTCCCACCCTTCCCCATATCCATCATATAGCTCAACAATCCCACCATATAACTCACCTATCAGTGTACTGTCCTCAGTTCACATTTACACCAATTTTTGAGACCCATGCATTCTTAGAGAGAGAAATATCTAAGAGTAGCAACTGAACACTATAACGGGGGAATGAAGAAAGTGTACTGATGTGTGTTAATAGTAATTCCGCAAGAAACAAGAGGTACTGCATCACTGTACAGAAAAAGTTGATATAACTTATTTCTATTGACTTATTTGTGTTTCTGCCTTACTTATATTATACATATATAAATATGTGAAAGAAATTTGTGTGAACCCACATTTCCTCTTTATTTTGAGACAATACTAAATATGTGATCTTCAAACAGCATTAGAAAGAAGAGCATAGGCAGTTTGGTGAATGAGGCAGTTTTGTCCCAACAAATAAAAAGTATTATTGTGAGAGGCATCTGAAGAGAAAGCAAACAGTGCTTCTTCAAACGAGCGCCGTGGAGCTCAGACCACCTAGTGTGAGCGATCTCTAGGAAGGATGCTCAGGCGTGCGTTTAATGACAGGTAAAACTTATGCAACTGCACAATGTCTTTATCCCTGTATGCAACTATTAAACTAACAGGTTAAGACACCAGAAATGTGCGTTAATGGAATAAGTGGCCTCGCAGGACTGCAGGATCTATAAACTGCACTTGTGCTCCCAAGGGAGCGAGACATGCCTCAAACTGCGAACACAGGGCATGTGGAAATATACAGAAACACCACAAAAACACACACAAATCTAAGACTACAAAGTAATACATAACTCAAGCTGGAAACAAGATGCACATGGAAACACACAGAAGCAACATAAAAAGTACTCTTCAGTTTGGAAATAAAGGAAACATAAAAACATACAGAAACAAAAAGAAGAGACATCTGGGGATGCAAACTAACACGCACCTCAAACGGAAAATAACATACAATACAACTACACGCAATGGTTGTGATGTTGTGGGACTACATAGCTTAAACCAAAACACAAGGAAGGAAACAAACATACACAAAAATCAACATAAACTTCAAATTGAGAACACAAGGAAATATGGCAACCACAAGCACAAATCTAATGTACCTCAAACTGGAGAAATTAAAGAATAAACAAACAACATAACCACACACACAAGCCAACACACACTTCAGACTGGAAAAATTGCAACATGGTGTAAAACAACCACAAAAACTAACCAACACACAACTGCAAACTGGAAAAATTATATAATATAGCAACAAACACCAATAAAAGCGTACTTCATAATGAATAAGTTTGCAAATAGAGAACAGCCACACAAAGACATAACACAATATCATGCTGGTGACTGCAAACCAATTCATGGTTTAAACAGAGAGCATAAGGAAATACACAGAAACAAGAGCGGAGAGAAGAGTAATTATAGGAAAGGGTCAGTAGAAACACTGGCACACATGTTAACACCATCTTGGAGCCTGTGGTCTTTTTCCTGTTGCTGCTTCAGAAGAAGGTGTTGTAGCTATCTCCTTCCCATGGCCTCTTGTTACCGAGCAATCTCCGAAATAATAAGGCTGGGGCATGGTCTGGAGTTCCCTTCTGGATCACTACCTGGTTATGAAGAGGCTTGTGTCCTTCAATGAAGCTGTGAACTGTACCATGTAGGGTCACCCAAGATAGGCAGGTCATAGAAGAGGTCAGACAAAATGTGGTCCACTGGAGAAGAAACTGTCAACGTACTTATGTATCTTTGCCAAGAAAACGTATGGATGAGCACGGCCAGACACATAATGATAGATGTTCCTGGCGTGCTGTGATTCATAGAGTACGAGATCTGGATATAAAGAAAATGGGCATTGTATACCAGACTGGAGCTTTATCAAGAAGAAAATAAGATGGCTGTTTGAAGTGGATGCACAGGATGATAAGGTCACTGAAGGACAACAGATTTTCCATATTGTATCTTCAGTGTCTGGACATTACTGGACACATAGTGGATATAATTGAGTGAACAAATGCCTATAATTTAATTAAACTATAAGACAAACTCACAAAGCAAAAAAAAACGACCCATAAACACAACACCCAATATCCCAATACACTAGCTAAATAAATTAACACTAATGCAACACACAACAGTACTCATCCATAAAATAAACTCTACACAAATCATCAAAACATTTTTAAAGAACAAATATATGCAAGTAACACACTCATGAAGGTAAACATAAATAAACAAAAATATAATCAACAACAAAACATCAACACACAAACCTCAGTGACACAAAATTTACCAACCCAGACACTCCCTATAACCAACACATATAAATAAAGATACATTGGCACATACACATCAACACACAAAACTCACAAACACACAATCAAAAACCTTGCTAACAACCACTCATACATTCAGGTATCAATTCATACACACCAGCACACACCACAATAACACACAAATACAACATTTAATCCAAAACAACAAAAACACACAGACAGAAGGAATATTTCCTTAGTCACACACATAGATCCCCTCACATACGGCAAGACCCCCAGCACACAGGTCCCAAACACACACACACACAGGCCATTGTGCAGATGGAAGTGTGGCTATTTTGTTATGCGGCAAATAAGGTTGCCTGGTGATTTATATGTCTGCCCTGGTAAGGGCCAGTTTGCGTTTAAAACAATCTCTTTCCCGATGATGCCTCGTTTTCTCAGTCTGTGCCGGGCTGACAGCATTTTTATATTTTTTAATAATATTTAGACTTTCCCCGAGATGGAAACTTTATTTCAAAGAGAGAATTAAAGCATAGAATAAAAAGCAGAACATAAATGTGTCAGCAGCCTTTTTTTTAGCTGCTTGTCAATGAATGACTCTTTCAAGCTGAAATGCCAAATAATTCCATATGCTTTTCTGGCTCGGTTTTGCTGTGTGTTATTGTTTTAAGTGAAATAATTGAACGAGACTTAAACCTTAAGGATTTAGTATGTTCTACTAGTGTAAAAGATTGCAGCGGTAACGAGAGATATAAAATCTGTCATTACACAAACATGCAGGAGCTAACAATTTATCTTTAATAAAAGCCTCAGCTTAACTTTTATTGGCAGTGCTATTTTATAAATAACTAATTTTTCACGGCGTTTCACAGAAGCTGCAGACAATTAAATGGATAAGCAAAGAAGCAATGAGCTTTCCAGTTACAATGCTGTCCCACATACTGAGAGGGACAGAAAGATGGCAGCACTTTGTAATGGTCATCATCAGTGAACTTGGTTATCTAAATTACTAGATAGAAAAAGTCATGGAACAAAAGAGAGTTAGCGGTAAATAAGGATACTGGGAAAAAGAAGGGAATGCAAAAGGCAGGAGAGTGAAAGAAAAGAACTGAGAAAAAGAAAGAGAAGAAATAAAATAAAAAATAAAAAAAATGAATAAAAAAGCAAAGAGATAGCAAGAGAAAATGAGGTAGTAGAGAGAGAAAAAGCCGAGCGAGAAACAGAATGAGGAGAGAATGAAAAAACAGTGAGAAATGGAGAAAAAAGCAAAGAGAAGGCAAGGGGAAAGAGGCAAGAGAGAGAGAGAGAGAACATACAAGGGAGAAACCGAATGAGGAGAAAGAAAAAATAATGAGAAACGGAGGAAAAAGCAAAAAGAAGGCAAGGGGAAAAAAAGGGAGTGAACAGAGAAAAACAGAAAAAGAAAGAAGCGAGAGAGAAGCTAGGTGAGAGAGTGTGAGTGAAGGAAAGATGCAGCAAATCTAAGATAGAGAAAGTAGTGAAGGATCTGAAGAAATAATTATGTATAGGAGAGAATGGGGAAAAGAGAGATGTGAGGAAGAAAGGGGTGGAAGAATAAGAGAGAGAGACGAGGGATCGTGCATGATACAGAGATGCAGTGTGAAGTTTGTTCAAGCCTTGTGCAATTACTGGTTTTGGATTAATCTGTTAATATACATTATTAATATAGTTTTGAATTCTTTCAAAGTATAATAATAAATTGTTGGTTCTCAAAAAGAAAGAATTACAGACATTTATAAAGTGCTGTGTTTCCTCAAAGGATTGCCTACCAAAGGGGAAAACATGATAACGGTGTATTAACAAAGTAGAACAATATCTTGTTTTGTAAATATATATGCAAATAATTATTTAGTGTTAATCTTTGCAGCGTAAAAAAGGAAATTAATTTGCATTAAATGGCACAGCTGAAGTTCAAAACAGGGTATGATTCAAACCTAATAATAACAAGTACTTTAACAACTACAGTTTTCAAAAAAGTTTTTAAAACCACTACAGTTTTCTACTGTAAAGAGACATTGAAGTTTTGAAATTTTAAGCCATTAATCAGCCTTTCTGATCCACCAACAAACAAAAATATATATCTTTTGTTAATGATTGATCATTACCATTAGTTCTGGATCCATTGTCTGGAATACAGACATCACGGTCCCAGCACACTTAGGCCCTCATTCAAATGCTATTTTGGACAATTGAATAGGGCTCTAAATAAACACATAACATATTTTTTTTTAAATAACTTTTTACTTAGTAAGCATCTATCTAAAAGCAAGGTTTGCACGAACTAAAAACTTCTTTAAAAAATATATGTTATGTGCCTATTTAGAGCAATATTCAATTGGCAAAATCGCAATTGAATGACGGTCTCAATGTTTTTCTTCTCTACGGGCACTTGACAATGGATCCAGTGCCTCAGATGCTAATATTCTATAAAAAAAGGACTAATCAGTAATTAACGATAATTACCTCATTCAGAAAAGCTTAATATTTATGTGGACGGATCAGAAAGTCTGACTTCAATATTGGTTTACTGTAGGAAGATTACAGTTTTATATAATATTCAATTGACAATCAACTAAAGATTTAAATTATACCACAATCCCATCCTGTTGTGTCACCTTAATCTATCTAAACTGGTCCTTAGCTTTAACCTATCTCCAGCTCTATGCTGTCTTAAGCTTGTCTACCTCTTCTTATTGTGTAAGCCGCTACCAATCCTGGTCTAATCAATTCTGCTATTAAACATCCACTCTTTCTTCAAGCTACACGGTCAGAACGGAATATGAAGCAACCGAATGGTTCGCAATCGGAAAAGGTGTGTGACAAGGTTGTATATTGTTACCTTACGTATATGAGGAGTACATCATGTGTAAGGGCGAAAAGAATCCAAAAACAAAATTAATATTGCTGGGAGAAATATCAACAACCTCGAATATGCAGATGATACTACCCTGATAGCTGAAAGTAAGGTGGAAATAAAGGACCTACTGATGAGAGTACACAAAGAGAGAGCAAAAGCTGTCCTGCTGCTCAATGTTAAAAAGATGAAGAACATGCCCAACAGTAATCCTAGTTCCTGGCAAATAGATGTGGAAGAAGTGGAGGCAGTGACCGATTCTTTTTTTCGGGGGCTCCAAGGTTTCTTAGATGGTGATGGCAGCCATGAAATAAAAAAATGTTAGCTTCTAGGGAAAAAAGCTATAACAAGTTTAGATAAGCTATGAAAGTAAAGATATATCACCATCAACAATACAATAAAGAAGTCTGAGCGCTGTAGAATTGACGCCTTTGAATTGTGGTGTTGGAGAAAACTGAAAAAAACACCTGATGCAATACAAAAGTAAAGAAATTACTTCACGAACACCACTGGTAACCACGGTTCCTGGGAAATTTCTACGCATTATAAAATTCTGTATATCTGGGGACTTCGGAAGGAATCAAACGTGTGTTTTTTGGGGGCCCTGGGTTTTACTTTTGTTCTTGAACCCCGATGACTGCCCTGTCTCTCCTGCTTGTGTGGTGTATTGAAAAGCAAGCATTTGCTTGGATACTATATTCACATAATAAATTATACATTTAAAGCATATTTAGGAGACCTTAGCTCACAAATGTTCCTTCCTCCAACCTTGCCATATGAAGTAGCACACATGGATTGTTGTGTCTTCTCGTACAAGTCAGTGACTGCACATCCACACCAAGATATCAGAGAAATAAAGTGAGCGTCCCCTCCGCTGCCCACATTCTAATTAAAACACAGTCAGCTAACGAGTCAGACACCTTGCATTTGGTCTTGAAGGCTAAGTATGTAGGGGGTAAGAGCTGAAGATAAAATATGCCAAAGCTGATTGCTACCAAGAGCAGCTGTTTCTTTTCTACTTATGAAGGAATCCTAATGAATTTGGGAGCTTTATAATAAATAGATATTTTTTCCTTTGAAATGCTCAGATCCCGCCATTAAAAACCCTTTTGATATATTTTTAAAAATGCTCATTAGACAGAGGATTTTATGTGTGCTCTACTAAATCAGAGGCTATCTCTGCTGTACCAAGTGCTCAAGGTCAGAGATTTGGAAGCAGTAGTTTCGCCTGGCCCAGGATACGGAGGGGTGAATTACATCACATGTGAACACCTTGCTAGGTGCCCTGGGCATTGTGCCCGGCTATCCAGAATGTAAAACAAGAAATATTCAAGTTCTTTGCTATCACATTAGGATCATAAACATTTCAAAACTACACTTGAGAATGTGAGGCTCAGTGTAAATGTAAAAAGATGTAGTTAGGAAACAAAAAAGGCTTAACATATAGAAATCAAAGTCTTAAGTTGTATAGTAGGTATGAAAATAACATAAAACAGATGTGTGTGTTTGTCGGTTTCTGCACTGACTGAAAGGAAACTTGTCTGATGTGGGATACCATAGTGGGTGAGAATCTTGCTAAAGGATCAATCAATGGATGATTAATAGAAAGTACAGAACTCTTCTTAGGAGATGTGTATTTAAATTAATTTTTTTATATGTATATAGCACACAGCAGAGTCACCATTCATGAAGTCTCTGCCATATAGTTTCTTTGTGCACCTAGGTCCAAGTCACAGCTGATGCAGCAGCTGCTTTTTACTCTATGGCACTATTGTGAATACATTTGGAAATATACACGTGGGCTGAAATTAGGTTGTGTGGAGCAGAGTTCGATTCTTTTTCTTACCCCTATATTTTTGGGGATGATGTCCCTTATGTGCTATCCATTTTTTAATTTTTGTAATCTAGTAAAGATTTTTATTGGACAGAGATTTTAGAATTTAGGTTAACCTGAAGCTATTTTCCAACTATACATTATCATTTTATATGTTAATATTCATTGTATTTACAAATACAGATCACATTTTAATTTCTATATATATGGAAATTATTATTATTTAAATCCTCTTAATATATATACATAGCGTATTTATAATGTATTAAATGTGAAACATGTGTTGGTCTGCTAATTCTGGATTCTATACAGAGGGAGAGAGAAAATCCTAATTAGTAACTGTGTCACTGAAAGGTAAAATATTCCATATTTTATTAACTTCTAAATGAATATATTCTCATTCTGCCAGAACAACTGTGGGCTTCCAGCTTCTCATAGCGACACATATTCTAACACTTAAAAGCTTAAATACATAAACACATATACACATTTCCATAGCAACATCTGTTGGTTTTATGGTGTACACAACCAGCACGACTGCACATCTAGAAAAGCAGAATCACATTATAGCAGCTTCTGTTCCCCTGCATATAAGATCAGGGATCCCCTCCAAGAAGAGCCAAACAATCTACTAAAATAATAGTTTTAACTTGAAAATGATTACACAGCTGTGATGTTGTTAATTTGCTATATAATTCACAAACATACAACGTTTTTTTCCCAATCTACACTGGTTCTTTAAATTACAGTAATATACATCGCCAAAGTTCAATGATTTGTTATATTCATGACAATATAGGTTGTAGAGATGCATACAAGGTAAGAAATGTAGTGGTACCTTGGTACTTGTCTGGCTCAAAAGTAGTAAAATTTGGTATTCCACTCATTCTGAAGACCAAAAATTGCATTGGCACTCGGCGCTTGCTCGGCACTCGTCTCACTTGCTAAGACCTGTATGAGTCAATTTACATTACTCCTTATGGGAACTCCTTATCGTTTGGTATTCGTCATGCCTTTTGTAACAAATTAGCGATGAGTAGCAAGGAATCACTGTTAACTGAATTAAATATTGTAAAAATTGACAATTAACGCTCTGTTGTACTCTGGTAACTCATTATATATATATATATATATATATATATATATATATATATATATATATATATATGTAACAGTTATTGTGTTCAAAGTTTAATCATTTAGTCGTGCCCGACTCTCCGTGCGTGTATAGACCGCATCATTCCAGGCTCATCTTGTGTCTAGTTGTGCTAAGCTATAAGGTTTTCATGGCAAGGATATTGGGGTGTGTTGCCAGTTCCTTCTCCATTGGACCGCTATTTGTCTGACCTCTCTGCTATGGCCAGCCCATCTTGGGTGACCCTACATGGTATAGGTCACAGCTTCACAGAGGTACATAAGCCCCTTCACCACGACAGGGTAGCGATCCAGAAGGGGAGCAGTTATTGTGCTGCTACATCATTACTGGTGGCAGTATTATATGACATTTGTTTAATACATTTTGGGAAACTCTAATATGACAAGAGCTTTACACGTATCTGTCCCAGTACCATTGCCGAGGTTCTATGTGCATTATAGCCAGTCAGGATCTGTCTTGACTCAATTCAGCTGAACATGAAAACAGACCTGGATGGTGTGAAAAAAACACATTGTTCTTACCCATCAGATATTCTGCATTAGTTTGTTGAAATATTACACACTGAAGAACCACTGTAGATTTGGAAAACTTCAGATGTTTGTGGAATTTGTAAAAAAATAAATAATTAACAAAATAAGCTGCTGGTTGACCAGTGGGGGCATGAATCAGTTGGTAAAATATTTTTATCTTTAGCAGACACTATTTGTGCCTCAAGGATGCAATGTCCACACTCCTTGTTGGCTTAAGACTAAGTAAGTGTATTCTGCTAATTATTATTATCTATTCGCAAGGGGTAGGTAGAGGGAGGAAGGAGGGGGATTACTTGACTAAGACTCAGATACAATTTCATATTGAACACTGTCCCTTCCCACAGGCTCATGTATACTTGCAAGCCTAGTATGAACTGCTCTGCAACAATGCCTGTGTAGCTTGAAAAGTCAGAATTACTGTCATGGCAGCCTCCATGCACTAGCAGAGTCTCAGAAAATGATTTTATGTTCATAGCTTATATGGCTGCTAATGTTGTTAATTTTTTGCATACTTCTCAAACATTAAGTTTTTGCATTTTAAACATTTTCCTCATTTCTAAATGTTATTCTTATTATGGTTTATATTTGTAACAAGCTAATATTCAGTACTAATTAGAGTTCTAATTAGATGTATTTGACAAAATACTATTGTCCAAACTACCCTCACATTAGACCTGTTTATTTCTCCATATATGTCAGAAACGTGTACGCTCCTTTCAGTTTATATTATTTTTAAATCCTAAAAAATCGGTCATACCAGTCCAGATCATAATGTTTGTTTCACCCAATTCAGATTCAGTTATCCTCATTTACTAATATGATGCAAAACCAAAGTCTTATTTTGTACTTCCAACTTTATTGATTCTCAGGAAAATTTCTTTTTTTCCCCACCCACTTCCCCTTTATCTATTTCCCCCCTCTCCCCCCGTGTCTCTCCCCCGCTCCCCTGTATATTTTCCCCCCATGTCTCTTCCCCCTCTCCCATGTGTCTCCACCCCCTCCCTTTTGTCTCTTCCCCACTCTTTGCCCCCTCCTCCCTTGTGTATCTTTGCCCCCTCCTCCCTTGTGTATCTTTACCCTTCCTCCCCTGTGTCTTTCCCCCTCCCCTGAGTCTCTTCTCCCCTCCCCTCCTCCCAAAGCTGCAGCTAAAGCCGCGCATGGCACGAGGGTGGGGCTCACACCGCGTATACGGCAGCGTAAGTGTGTATGTTCCTTATGGAGCGTTACACACTTGCACTCATTATATTACACATGGCAGTGGTATGTCTTCCCATTCCCAGGACCAGCTGTTGACAACCACTGCTCTACACATTGCTATGGCAGTGAAAGGGTTGAGTTTCCTTGATTTCCACATCCAGCGCCAGCTGCCAAGCCTTCCACACCCACATACACACTCACTGAGCGAGCATTCAAACTCCACATGCTCCATAATGCCTGCTTCATTTCCTTAAAAGATTGCAGAAAAGCTTTTTAAGAAATACTTTCCCCAGAAGCTATTTAACCGTGCACAGAAGGGAGGAGACCAGTAAAAAGGAATCTCCATAGGAGAGAGAGCAATTTTTTTTCTTGGTACCAAAAACATAAAGCACCAATATTGGGAAATAATGTCTGTTGCTTCATATTAATGATATTCAGATACAATGTATGAAGTTTAAAGTGACATAGAAAATGTTCCATTAAAATGGAACATAATTAAACATAATTGCTATTAATTGTAATCAAAAATTCTAAGTGGAAGTATCTTAAAAATAAAATAATAATTAGACATATTTTACGCATAAATTAACTGAAAACTCTATCGGCTGTGCTAATGATTAATCAACCGCAATTCACTAGGACCACTTTACAAGTATGTTTGCGGTGCATAGGCTAAGCTATATTTCTCCTTCTACCTGTGTCTATTGGGGATATAGCCAGATCTTCCTGTGTGATGGACTAAAAAAAAAGTCTGACCAGTCTAGATTCTACTTCAGACTGAGCATGCCCAGTAGAAATGGGGGGCTATGATGTCACATGTACTGCCGCTTAGTGGGGTCCATGGGGCAGCTGCAAGCATGTTTCAATCAAGCTTTTATTTCTGTAGGCAGTGGGGTTAATGAGAGTTAATAATGTCATGGGGCAGGGCCAGTGACATCGGTCCAGCCCGCTACCAAGCTCCATGTCACTCCATCAAAAAAGCAGATGGGCACGTCCCTGATAGACACAGGTAGGAGGAAAACACACAAATTTAAAAGGCTAAGAAATCATTTTAACTGTTATTTATTTCAAATTGCATACTGTTTTTAATAGCCTATTCCCAGAAAACAAAAATATGAGCATTACTAGTAAATACACTACAGTGATCCTTTAAGATCAATAATGGGGTGATAAGTAGATAAAAGGACATAGGTATACCTAGTTTGTATAAACATTAATGTATATTAAACAGAATTATTAAACAACTAAAACCATTTTTAAACTGAGCATGCTTATCTTATCGTCCCAACTACTAATCTTAATTACATATAACATCATTAGTTTGGATGATAAAGTTAACGTATTCATTAAACATACATTCTACATACACATTTTCTGTAATACTAAAGATGCATCGTAATTTTTATATGATATATAAGGGTCCTTAACAGCATACCCATCACTAATATAGTTTATAAAAGTGTGTAAAGCTCCATGGACGGAGCATGTGCACTTTTGTAACTATAGGGCATGCTATGTATTCGCTCTACGTATTCATGCGCGAAAATATGTAGCGTCTGCGTATGTGCGGCAAAGCAGCACAGCAAAGTCGTGCATGCGCATTTCTATAGAAAACCCTGTAGTGCCTTTTGTATTCGCAGTCCTATTGAAAAGGGGAGGGAGGGGGGAAAGACATGGGGAGTGAAAGGAGACACAGGGGAGGGGGGCAGGAGACACCAGGTGGGGGGGGGGGGGCAAAGATACAGGGGGGAGACACACAGGATGGAACAGGGGAGATATGGGGAAGAGAGAGATAGGGTTGAGAGTGGGGGGAAGAGACACAGGGGAGGGAGGAGGGGAGGGGAGAAAGACACCGGAGCAGAAACACAGGGGGGAGACACACGGGAGATTGGGGAAGAGAGATACAGTGGAGGGGGGAAGAGATACAGGGGAAAGACAAAGGGGGAGACACACGGGACAGGGGGAAGAGATATGGGGAAAGAGACACAGGGGAGGGGGGAAGAGACACAGGGGAGCGGGGCAGAGACACAGAGGGGAGACACACGGGAGAGAAGGGAAGAGACATGGGGAAAAATACAGGGGAGGTTTGGGGAGAGACACAAGGGAGGGAGAGAGGGAGAAAGAGAATGAGGGGAAGGGGGGTGGAGGAAAAAATATATATATTATCCTGTCATTTTTGATGGGCAAATGACTAGTATTTCATCTCAAAGTGGACATGGAAGAAGAAGAAAAAAATTACAGGGATTTAACAGAAGCAGATCAGATAAAGAAGAAGGTGGCAGGAATACACAGAAGTTCTATAGAGGAAGGTCAATAACAGCATTGATAACCTCAAAACGTTCAGAGTATATACCAATCCCAAAAAAGACATTTGCAAAGAGTGATCCAATTATCGAACAATTGCTCTCATATCCCATGCCAGCAAGGTCATGCTTCAGCTCCTGCAAGTTTGGCTACAATAATACATGGACAGGAAACCAGCAGATGTGCAAGTCGGGATTTGCAGAGGAAGAGGCACAAGAGATCAAATTGCCAATGTCCACTGGATAATAGAGAAAGCAATAGAGTTCCAGAAAAATAGCTCAGCTTCATAGATTATTATAAAGCCTTTGACTGTGTGGATCACAACAAAATGTGGCAAGTTCGTAAACAGATTGTTATGCCAGACCATCTCATCTCCCTCCTGATGAATCTGTATGTGGACTAAGAAGCCACGGTCAGAACCAAACATGGGATAGCAGAATGTTTCAAGGCTGGGAAAGGAGTGTGACAAGGTCGCCTTATTTATTCAACTTACATGTGGAGTATATCATGCGTAAGGCCAGGCTGGATGAATCCAATGCAAGAATTAATATTGCTGGCAGAAATATCAACAACCCCAAATACATGGATGATAATACTATGATGGCTGAAAACGGGGTGAAAGTGAGCAAAAGCTGTCCTGCTGCTCAACATTAATAAGGTAAAGATCATGGCAAACCACAATCTCATTTCCTGGCAAATAGATGGAAAAGAAGTAGAGACAGAGAAATTTAAAAAAAAGTTTGCTTCTGGGAGGAGAGCTACTTCTAATCAGGCTATTAAAAAGTAAAGATATATCAACAAAGGTCTGCGTAGTTAGGACTATGGTATTCCTAGTAGTAACATACGGATGTGAGAGCTAGACCATAAAGAAGGCTGAGAGCCATAAAAGTGATGCCTTTGAATTGTGGCATTGAAGAAAACTGCTTAGAGCCCCTTGGACTGCAAAAAGATACAATAAATCAGTACTTTAGGAAATCAAGTCAAACTGTTCACTGGAAGGTATATTCATGAGGCTGAAGCTCAAATATTTTGGCCATATCATGAGAAGAGGGATTCCCTAGAGAAGACTCTGATGCTGAGAAAGATTGTAGGCACACAAAGAAGAGGTCTGCAAAGGTGGAGATGGATAGATGAGATAACTGAAGCAATGCACATGAGCTTGATGGAGCTCAGAGGGGCAGTGACTGAAAAGATGTAGTAGTAGTGTGGTCCATAGGGTCACAGACACAACCAAACAACTAAAACAAAAATAAAAAACAAAAAAAACAAATATATATATATATATATATATATATATATATATATTTTACACACACACACTAGGAACTTGCCTGTCAAAAATTAAAGGATTAAAATTGTAAGGGGCTGGCAATGTTGTTTGCCACACAATGTGAGGCTTTTGGTCCTCTGAGCACCTTCAACGCTCACTGCGAGCCTCTCCCTCCGTGTACTTCAAGTTTCCTGCTTTGCACTGATCACCTTCAGGTGACTTATCGCGAGCCCCACGCTGAGTGCCTTCGGTGCTCATTGCGAGCCTTTCCTGATGCTTACTGAACGGGCCGCTCATTGCAGGGTTCGTTATCCTGCAAGTTTTGTGCTTGGGAATGCCATGTGTCTCTTTCCAGCATCTCCCCCTGTCCCTTCCCTGTGTCTTTCTCCTCTGTGTGTGTGCTGAATGTATGCATGGCACGCGGTGACTGCCGTTGGTTTTATTTTTAATGTCCTGCGTGCCTGGCGTTGTTCGACATTTCTTTCCTCGCTTAGTCGAATTTGAAGTGACGAAAAACAACAAATATGGGTGAAATTCGGTTGAAACCTCACTCCCAGGCTTCCTGTGTCTCGTCTGTGCTGTGTGTGAGTGTGTTATAATTTTACTATAATTTGAATACATTATTGTTTTGGTGAGATTTAAAAATGACATGCTTTAACAGTGCTGCTTCGCAAGGCTCGCCTAAGTACTGCACCGCTGGCTGTAATCAGCGCTTTCGGTCCAACGTTCTAAATACACGTCTTTCCATCATCAGCAAAGCAAAGCGGACCAGAATATCACTTCTCCAATGTCAAACTGGTATAGGATAATGTATGCACATTATTGTAGTGATGACAGTTTACACCAAACTTCCTATGCATTACAGCAAGATACAGAGTTTGGATACCTGCTGCAGCTGCTTGTCTCTTGTAGGGTCTGACTCTATACAATGCCTGGTCACACAAAGCTACCCATTAATTTTGTGGCCAAGCCCATATCCTTATTATTTATGAGACTAAGTACTGGCTTCACCAACTATGCAAGTAAAAATTTCTAATACTAAGTGCATGCTTAATTAATAAAACAGCTTTGCCTTATAATTGTCAAGGCTCTTGTGATAGATATCATGAAAACAGCTCTGCTCTATGTTTCTTTACAAAGGATAGATACGCATATACGACATTGCTGCTGTTATTGAGTTGTTCAGTCGCATCCGACTCTCTGTGACACTTTGGATCTTAGCACGCCAGGCAGATCGGTCAGTCACTCCTCTCTGAGCTACGTGGCATTAGTTTTCTATTAAACCTCAAACCATTCCTATATGGCTGACGGAAGTAGAATAAAGTATGGAAATTTCCACCTTGCCCTCTATCTTCAATGAAGAACTGCAAAATCAAATTAATTCAAAGCCTCACAAAGTCCAACTCTGAAGCATGACCTCTTGTTCAAGCATTTAAAACCTACTTCCCTCCTGAATACTTTGTTGCGTCTTTAATGTAGGTAAATGTCTCGATCATATGCCCCCTCTCTTGTGAAGGTACTGCTTTAAAGAAATTGTAATAGATAAGCAGAATAGCCTTCAAGAAAAAATATCTTAGAATTCAAGGCTATCCAGAGGATTTATCAAGTCAAGCTTTTTAGGTAGAATGGACACATTCAGTGGGCATACTGGTTCTTATTCTACAGTTAAATGTGTATTTCCATGCGTCTGCCTTTCTGTGGCATAGCTTACACCTAAGAGGCGTAGTAGATCTACAGTGCCTTGTAAAAGTATACACCCCTTGACTTTTTACCTATTTTATTACATTATAGCTTTAAGTTCAATGTTTTGTTAATCTGAATTCTATGTGATGGATCAGAACACAATAGTCTAAGTTGGTGAAGTGAAATGAGAAAAATATTAACATAAAACTATTTTTTTAGAAATAGAAAACTGGCATGTGCGTATGTATTCACCCCCTTTGTTATGAAGCCCCTAAAAAGCTCTGGTGCAACCAATTACCTTCAGAAGTCACATAATTATTGAAATAATGTCCACCTCTGTGTAATCTAAGAGACCTCAGGTAACCCTGGAGGAGCTGCAGAGTTCCACAGCAGAGACTGAAGTATCTGTACATAGGACGACGATAAGATGTACGCTCTATAGAGTTGGGCTTTATGGCAGAGAGGCCAGAAGAAAACCATTACTTTCAGCAAAAAAACTAAATGGCACGTTTTGAGTTTGCGAAAAGGCATGTGAGAGACTCCCAAAATGTATGGAGGAAGGTGCTCTGGTCTGATGAGACTAAAATTTAACTTTTCGGCCATCAAAGAAAACGCTATGTCTGGTGCAAACCCAGCACATCACATCACCCAAAGAACACCATCCCCACAGTGAAACATGGTGGTGGCAGCATCATGCTGTGGGGATGTATTTCAGCAGCCGGGACTGGGAAACCGGTCAGAGTTGAGGGAAAGATGGATGGTGCTAAATACAGGGATATTCTTGAGCAAAACCTGTACCACTCTGTGAGTGATTTGAGGCTAGGATGGAGGTTCACCTTCCAGCAGGACAATGACCCCAAACACACTGCTAAAGCAACACTTGAGTGGTTTAAGGAGATACATGTAAATGTGTTGGAATGGCCTAGTCAAAGCCAAGACCTTAATCCAATAGAAAATCTGTAGTCAGACTTAAAGATTGCTGTTCACAAGCGCAAACCATCCAACTTGAAGGAGCTGCAGCAGTTTTGCAAGGAGGAATGGACAAAAATACCAGTAAGATGTGGTAAGCTCATAGAGACTTTTTGTCCTATTTGTTGTTTGCTTCACAAAAATAAATAAAAAAAAAGAACATCTTCAAAGTTGTGGGCATGTTCTGTAAATTAAATGATGCAAATCCTCAAACAATCCATGTTAATTCCAGGTTGTGAGACAACAAAACATGAAAAAAAGCAAGGGGGGTGAATATTTTTGCAAGGCACTGTAGTGCTTTTGTTTTGGTATCAGAATTATGGATGTATTTGTAAAGATGCAAAACGAACCAACTGGATCACTTAAATGATGCTCACAAAATGTACGTTTTTATAATGACTCAAGTTTATTGACAACTGAAACATTATGTTAGTTCCTACAGATAAATAAGCATTTTTGAGAAGTTAAAGGACCACTGTATTTAAACATTGTAAACATTGAAATGCTAGCTGTTATCATTTAAAACTCTTACCCTTATAGGTTTCTGCTTGTCACTATGTGAAACCTAGCACCGCCCCTTTTGCATAATTAGGGGCAAAGCAGTTGTAGTAGACACCTTACTGTCTGCTCTTGCATTTAACTAGTGTAGATTAGGCTTCAGATCTGAGGAATCAGATGATTTCAAGTGATTTCAGTTGGCAATACAGGAGCAAGCAGGATGTTTTTATAAGCCTGTGATAAAGGGAATACATATGCTTTGAAAGAATAGTACAGGTACAATTTTTAGGAGCTTTATTTTGAAAGCTCCTATAAATTGCCACCCTGAAATATAAATAAATAAATTTGTCCCTGCCCGGGTTCCCAGAATGCAGTGTACTAACTGTATTTCTCAGAATTCTGAGCAGGAAATACGTTTTTTTTAACTTGTTTTAAATGTTCTAATGTGAACACAGATGTACTATTTACTGTACTACTGTACGGTGGAGGCTTCTATCGCTCTTTTGCCCATCATAAATTAAATGATTGTTGTGGTCAACTACCTCTTCAAAAAATCTACTACACAACCAAGGATCCAGCCCTACGCTGATGAAACACAGTAAACTTGAAACAGCTGTACATGGTTAGGATTCCTGGCTTGTGTATAAACCATCCTGAGCTTTGCAAAAAAGCTGTGTAATACAGTGGGCATATGCTTAAAGTAAGCCATGTTTAAAATGGGCTATGGATTGCAAGAGCAAACTATTTGTAGGCACATTTGCATGTTCCTGCCCGGCTTCCCAGAATGCAGTGTAATAACTGTATTTATCGGAATTCTGAGTAGGAAATACGTTTTTTTTTAACGTGTTTTAGACATTCAAATGGGAACACAAATTTACAAATATAAATATATATATATATATATATATTATATATATAATAGATATAGTTACATAGATTGATATCTACTATATAATGTAGCTCAGTCATTCGCACCCTGTAACAGCACTACAAGGTTTAATGCGCAGGAGCTGTATTGATATTTGTTCGTTCCAAGTAATGTTACTTTTCAACATCAACAAAAAGCTGGATTAACAAGGTAATTTCTCACCTCCTGCCTGGCTTCCAGAAGGCAGGCTCACCATATCAGATCTAATGGGAGCTAAGAGTGGGGTCATATGGAAAACATTTTGCTTCAGAAGAGACTAAAAATCCATAAAAGAAGTCATTTACTAGTAAAAGTTCTCTGGCTGGAACATTATGTGGCATCATTTTCAGCATTAGTGGAATAAAAGGATGTAGAAGGCTGTTTTGCTGAGAGTGGGAGACGCTGTCAGTCAGCGAGCATCAATACCAAGCCTGCAGAGTGCTCGCTTAAATCAAACCAAGTTAAGAGCCCCTTATTATGAGATTTCCATTAAACACAAGTGACAAAAAAGCTTTGCGTTAACATATGAGAAATACAGACTTATAAGTGCAGGAATAAATGGAGAAGTCTGATACTGTAATCACGGCATCTCTGGAGTGGGCTTCTCCAGCTTGGATACAATAGCTCTTAAGGTTTCTAGGTACCAAGGCTCTTCACAAACCACCACTGCTGTAAGGAGGGTTAGTGCAGTCATGTCCTTATATTCTGTCAAAAAAACTATTCTACCCATTTTCTTAAATCAAACAACTTCTGATCCCTGATACAGGCTCTGTTAGATGATAATATTTCCATATTACAATGTGAAAGGTAGCCAAACATCTGCAGTTGTGAATAAAATGCCTAAAATACAGGGATAGGGAATAATTATTTCTCACAAAAAACAAAAATGTATTTGAAAAAAAATCAAGATCTGGAATACAGACTCTTTACAAATAAAGACACAATAAAGGCACTGTAGGAGACACCAAAGACAAGTATTAATATATATAATACTTGTTAGTAAATGGAATGAAGTAGAAGACGTTCATCATACAGTGGTCCTGATTTGGGCCCAGGTCTGACTACGGACTACCAAGAGAGAGAGAGGAAGGGAGAGAGCGAGAGAGGGAAAGGGGGAAAGAGAGGAAAGAGTGAGCACAGAGAGAGAGAGAGAGAGGGTGCACAGAGAGAGAGAGAGAGAGAGAGAGAGAGAGAGACAGAGAGAGACAAGGTACACAGAGAGAGGGTGCACAAACAGAATTTTTGCAGTGTAATAACTGTATTTGTTGGAATTCTGGGCATGAAACAAGTTTTTTTTACTTGTTTTAGTCACTCAATTGTGAACACAGATGTACTATTTATTTACTGTACGGTAGAGGGCTTCTATCGCTCTTTTGCCCACCATATATTAATTGATTTTTGTTGTGAACTATCTACTCAAAATATCCACTACACAAGCTGGGATGATAGGCAGTAATCTTGAAATGGCTGTACGTGGTGGGATTCCCGGCTTGTGTATAATCCAACCCTAGCCTTGCTCAAAGCGGTTTGATTCAGCGGGCATATGCTTAAGGGGAGCCATGTTTCATATGGTTCTGGATTGCAAGAGTGTAGCCTTTGCAGGTTCCCAGAATGCAGTGTAATACCTGTATTTCTCGCGCTACGGAATATGTTGGCGGATTACAAATAAACAATAATAATAATGCTATGTAGTCAACCCCCTTGCCTAAAACTGACCAATGTAGTGTGTACAGCAGAAAAATATATTGCATCACTTTTGCATTAGTACCATGCCACTGCATGCAAAGTGTCTTCTTCTCGGTCTCCCTTAGCCCCTCGCTCCATAACTGAAACACCTTTTTTTTTTCATAAACACTTCAAATGTTGCATCTTATAAAAATAAACCAAGCAAACCTAGATGTATATTTGGTGCTGTGCGGCATGTTTAGTTTTCGGCTGAGAGATGCCATGTGGGAATAAAAGTAAAAGTAGTAAATCCTATTCAATGTGGCTTAACAATGATTTAAAGATCAAGATACAGTGTAAAAAACAGGCATTTTAATTACACATACAAGAGGGGACAGAGACTGCTTTACGTAAGTACAAGGAAATCAATAAGGCTTGCAAAAGAACTATTAGGCTGGCTAAAACAGAAAATGAAAAATTAGTTGCAAAGGAGAGTAAGACTAACCCTAAATTATATTTTAAGTATATTAATGGGAAGAAGGCGAGGAAGGAAGCTATAGGACCATTACAATGTGACACAGGCCATCTGACAATTAGTGACCAGGAAAAGGCAGATGAGCTAAATAGGCTATTTTCTTCGGTATACACAAGGGAGGTACCAGTGGTTGGGACACTGCAACAAAATGGGGCAACACTACCTTTACCAAATAATTGGTTAACGCAGGAAGAAATCCAAAAAAGGTTGGAAAAAATAAATGTTAATAAAGCCCCGGGTTCTGATGGAATACATCCATGGGTCCTGGGGGAACCAGGCTCTGTAATAGCCAAACCATTATATAAATTTTTCAAGATTCACTCGACACTGGGTCGCTAACGGATGACTGGAGAAAAGCAGAGGCGATACCTCTATTGAAGAAGGGAGTAAGAGCAAATCCAGAGAATTATAGACAAGTCAGTCTTACTTCGGTAGTGGGAAAGTTTTTAGAAGGGTAAATAAGGGATAATATACAAGAATATGTCTATTCAAACATGATTATTAGTAGGAGCCAACATGGATTTATGAGGGATAGGTCATGTCAAACAAATTTAATTAGTTTCTATGAGGAGGTTAGTAGGAACTTGGATCAAGGCAAATCAGTGAATGTAGTCTTTTTAGTCTTTGCAAAGGCTTTTGATACAGTGCCACATGGGAGACTATTGTGCAAACTAAAGGATACAGGAATTGCAGTAAATATATGCACATGGATTGAGAGCTGGCTAAAAGACTGGAAGCAAATGGTTGTTGTAAATCGAACATAGTCAGATTGGACTAATATGGTAAGTGGGGTTCCTCAGGGTTCAGTTCTCCTTTTTAACATATTTATTAACGACTTAGAAGTAGGACTGTAAAGTATTGTCTCCATTTTTGCTGATGGCACGAAGTTGTGCAAGGTAATTAAATCAGAAAATAATGTACTTTCCCTCCAAAGTGATTTGCATAAATTAAGAAAAATGGGCGACTAAATGGCAGATGAGATTTAATATGAATAAATGTAAAGTTATGCATCTGGAAAGAAAAAATAGCCATGCAACTTATAAACTTAAAGAAACAAATATAGGGGTATCAGATATTGAAAGGGATTTGGGAGTGCTTGTGGACAACCACCTGCAGCTGCAAAGGCAAATAAACTATTAGCATGTATTAAGAAGGGTATAGAAGCAAGGGAAGCAAATATAATTCTGCCACTATAAAAATCCCTTGTACATCCTCATTTGGAATATGGAGTACAATTTTGTGCACCACTTCATAAAAAGGACATTTTAAAACTGGAATAGTACAGAGAACGGCAACAAAACTAATAAGGAGAATGGCTAAGTTATGAAGAAAGACTAACCAAATTAAACTTATTTTCTCTAAAAAGGCATCTAAGAGGAGATATGATTACCCTATATAAATACACCCAGGGTGAGTATAAAGATTTGTCAATGGAGCTTTTTGTGCCAAGAGCTTTTCAATTGACAAGAGGACATCATTTGAGGTTAGAAGTAAAGAGATTCCACCCTAAAGAAAGAAAAGGGTTCTTCACAGTAAGGGTGGTTAATCTGTGGAATTCTCTACCAAGGTAGGTGGTAACAGTGGATTCAAAAGATACCTTTAAAAAGGGATTGGATATATTTTTAAATAATAGGGTATTCAGGGTTATCCTGGTTAATTTAGGGAGGGAGTATTGATCCAGGAAGGAGTCCGATCGCCAGTATCTGGGGTCAGGAAGGATTTTTTTTTTCCCTTTTGAGACAATTGCCAAAGTTTCACTTTGTTTTTTTCTGTTTGCCTTCCTCTGAATCAATTAACAACTAATCTGCATATTTCAGATCAGAGGAGATCTTAAAAGGTTGAACTTGATGGGCTAAAAGACTTTCTTCAACCTCAACTACTATGTAACTATGCCAAACCTACTGCATCAAGTTGTGAAAACAACTTTTTTGCACTTTTTGCAAGAAAAGCAATGCCATAGATCTCTCTAAATTATTATTACTCAATACAACGATCAACACTAAATACTTTCCTCATTTCAAGTTTGTTTATATCTAAATACATCATGTTGTTTTGACTTTTCTAAAAAAAAAAAAAAAACTTGAACTACTATTCTATAAAACTTTAAACAGACACAGAATATGCAATCTGCATTAATAGTGCATGTTTTAAATTGTTTTGATGTATTGGCTAATACAATAAGACTAGTTTGAAAACTGGATCACATAATCAAAGATCCACATGTCCTAGCAGCCAAAATATAAGAAAAACAATTTGTATTTATGAAAAATTCACATTAATATTACAGATAAAAAAATGTTGTCTAATAGTTCAAATAGTTTGTTTTTAGACCAGGGGGGGGGGGGGGGGGGCAAACCCCTGCCATATTTTTCAAAGTGTGTGTTTATGTGTAGAGAAGCAGTCGTGTGGTATTTTTATATTATATGCGGTATCCCCCCGCCCCCTCAGATTTTCTTTGGCTCCTACACCCATGGTTCCAGCCCCTTAAAGTGCCACTTAATTCAGCACAATTTGGACCACATCACTGTAAAGATCTCCTAAAAGCATGTTGAAATACCTTTTTAATTTGTTTTTAAATATCTGCATATTTTACTGATAAATTAAATTAAATTTGTTCTAAGTTCCAAGTGGCAGGAGCGTGTTCCCCATTCAAGTCAATGGTAAGACTTCTTACATTTACAGTTTGAAGGGAACAGACCTTGTTATTTTTGTAATTTCTTAGGACAGTAAATTCAGGTTTCTGCTCTCTTGCCTCTCTGGAATAATGTAGACCAGTGCTCTGCTTCTCCGTTGCTGTTCGTGTAGAGATCAAAAGATCACACCATGAAGAGCACACACAGTAAGATAAATGGCATTTTAACATGGCCTGGGAGAATGCAGGCAGAATAGGTTTACATTAGGCTACACAAAATTCAAATGTGACCTGTAAAAATAAAAAAATAAAACTGGAGGTATTTTGTTTCTTATAATCCACAATATCCAAAAGAAAAATTACATTACGGTGAAAGCACACAAAAGTACACAAAGATGAATACAAAGTTGCATTTTATAATGTTTTTAGGTATACCTTTATTTTTTCTACATCCTTACATATGATGAATACATTGAAAGTAAGCACTGCATAACAGGCACATTATGTAATACATATACCCCTCTTAGAAAACCCATAGTGGATTAGATATGCATTTGGTGAAAACTCTTTCTACTTGTAGCTCTCCTACATATTAACCCATCTTTGTAGATCATGGCTATGGTTGAAGGATCTGGGCCAGTTGCTAATAGCGAATCTGCTAAGTAATGGGAATCTAGCTTGTTAAACATTGCTGGCACCTGTAGCTGGGGAAAAACATTTGTGGAATGTATAAAACATTAACAAATTATATATCTATGCTTTTTAGAGATAAAAAAAAAGCTACAAACACAAAGTGTAGTCGGGACTGTGAGGGCTGTGGGAGCTGAGAGCTCACCTGTGAAAAAGAGTTTGGCTTATGCATTGGATTCTGGGAGGTACAGCTGGGAAATCTTGGCATTTCCATGAATTCCCATGTGGTTACTGGATGGGCACCAAGAGTTCAATATCAAATTATTAAGCTCTATGAAGAAATATATTCAAGGGATCTGCACTACAGAAATAGTATATTTCAGATTAATAAAACTGATGCATTTTAAACAAGCTGTCTTCAAGTGTTTTTATTTAATCTCTTTGGATCGAACGTCGTCACAAATCACAATCACATTTCATCTAAAAGAAGTCAAACAAGATGTCTGTGTGCAAAGGGTCATCTGAAACAGAAATTTGTATCTCAAAAAGTAGAAGTTTATTTAGGAAATGCTAACTATTTGTTTGCCAGCTCCCTGACTAGGCAATCGGTAGCATAAAATAAGGTACCCACTCAACTGTTGAAACTAATATGGAACATTGATTTTGTGTGGCATCTGCAAAAACACTCTTAACCCACTCAGTAAACGTTGCCAAAACCTCTCCACTGAGCTGTGAACCTGCCAGTCTCCTATGTTGAGAAATCCAAGGAGTTAAGTGAGAGCATCAAGACGGAAAACATCCTTTACTTCAGGTTCTAGAACAACGTTTCAAAGCATTTTCCCATCACACTCCTCATAACTCAAATCTCCGCTCAGGTCTGTCATTGTCGAGCAGATGGAAAATATTAAGGTAAAGGGGCCGGCTGGATTGGTCAGCCTCTCGTCTCTGCCAAAAGGCCTCATGCTAACTACAAGCAGATTTGCAGGCGGCCTCTCTGCTCTGTTACAATCTGAGATCTGGCACATCCTTTGCCCTGACTACCAGCAGGAGGGCATGAGGCCAGCTGAGCACAGCTACTGTGCCAAACAGACTGTGCAAGGCCTTGCTGCTTGAATGCTTCTACAGAAAGACTCAAAGCCTATGGCCCCCTTTGTAAACAACTCCTTGTACTTTCTGCATGCTACTGTGCCAAACCATCCTGAAAGCTCAGCATCAAGAGGTGGCACAGCTTAATCCTTCTACAAGTGAGGAGGAGACCGGGGGGAGTCTGGAGAGTTCAACGCAGGGGGAAATAACGGCTGGATGTCAAGATGTACAAGAACATGGCTTTGCTTACACATGTTACATAAACTCAAAGACAGCCTAGTGCCAAGTTGAGTTAGGAGTTTGGTGCAAATCCGTTGCAGCATTAACCACTGGGCAGTGGTGATGCGCACAACTGGTTATTACTGCCAGAAGCACACAGATATATGTGATTTTTTTTTTTGTTGGTGGGGGTTAGCAATTGATAAATGTAACTATGAAAAATAAATTAATAGATAGATAGATGACGAAGTATTAAAAAGCTAAAGAACAAAAAACTAAATATAAAATGTGGCTTAATTCGACTTAACAAAATTAAATGCAACATTGTAGGACAAAAAATACTAAGAACATTAGGGGGCATGTACTGTATATCTATTTAAGTTGGGAATAATGGAAACTGTTACCCCTCAGCGACTTGAAACTTGATTTCTAAACCCATGAAAAACATGGAAGTAAACTGACAGTCCATAGTCTGCTAGCCAAGTGAAGCTGAAGCACTAGCACGTTTCTAAAACTGACCAAAGAATAACAGCACTAGTATTTTTTCTAAATAAATTTGTGTACCAATATTTCTCAAATGCTTAGAGGTAGGAATCGTATTTGATCTTCAGTAATAACTATCACATCCCAGAAATTCAAAATGGTTCTCATGGATCCCAAATAATAAACTCCCAAACGCTCTCAAAATGGATTTCCAGGCTCAAAACTTGCCCTGGACCTCATTATCGCTACTAGAATCTAATAATCTGTTTCCAGAAGTCCTTCAAGGTTAACACAAGGATTTTTACAAACTGTAAACCTTTGGAGCAATTCTCTTGTGGAACCCCTGGTGACACCAAATGACACCCCAGGGCTCCAGAGAACATAGTTTGGGAAATATTGTACTAAGGCTTTGGTCAGGCTCGCCCATCTTTCTAGATTATTCAGTAGAAAACTACATGTGCATTCCTACACGTGAAAATCGCTGCTATGTTTAACTTTTTTGAGAAACTCTGTTTATTGAGGATTTAAAAAAAAAAAAAAAAGTATTGTATGAAACTGCAGCTGTGGCTGAAAAAAAGAAACGTAAAAATGTGTAACATTTAGATAACATTCTATGCACATTTAGTTCTTTTTTTATATTTGTGGTTTTGTGTTTCTTTTTTTATTGCGTGCTGTATACATCATACCAAACTAGATGTTGGCTATCAATACCATTATGTACTGTAATTACCACTCCTAGAAGGAGTAAAGTCTAAATCTGGTTCCATGTGTAAACTTTGCAATATAGTTTATAGATAACAGCATCTTGGGGTCACAAGACATTCTAACTCTCAAACCTACTATTTATATCAGCATATACATCATTGTTAGGAACCTATCCCATGAGAGGGTTTGTTAGTTTGGATTATCCATGTAAATTATTGTGTAGAAATGTGCATGGAAATGTGAAATTTTCCAAACCAATGTAGTGCTATGCAGTTTAGTGAAAACAAATGTGTATCTATCTGAATTCAACACCTCACAAATTGAATTTGTTTACTCTCTCATTCAAGCAGAGTGAAGTCCATGAGTACCTCTATTTTCCCTTTTGAAGGTTAATTCTAATTCTAGGCCATCTCTAATGGAGGCTGGGGGAAGAAGGAGAATGTCCCCTGAACGGGCAGAATTGTCCCTTACTCTCTCTGGTGCTTTTCATAAAGGAAAAAGAGAGCGGATCAAATATAAATTACTGGAATAAGGGAACCAAAATAGAATTTATCACAATTAAACCAAACTGCAGACTCGTCAACAAAATGATTTCATATGGCTGCTTGCTCACTCGAATCGTATTTCTGAAAATAATGTTTAGTAATGAGCAAGTGTGATCCATCACACAAATGTTTTTTAATTACATTACACCACATTATAAAAGTGAACGTTTACATTAACAGACTCTGTGAAAGCACCAAAAAAATTAGGCTTTTTCCTAACATACTAGCAAAAATTCCTGGATACGCCATGAATATTTTATTTTAGTTTTGTATTCTTACAGTATAGTGAAACAGAAGCCGACATCAATCTATTGTGGTTTTTGACTAAGGTTACCATCACATATAGAAACATAGATTTGATTATAAAAAAAAATCTGACTTGCCCATTAGATCTACCTAAGCCTCAGGATGGCCTAATGCTTATCCCAGTCATGCTTAAATTCCTTTACTGTGTTTCACTTTACCACTTCACCTGGAAGGCTGTTCTACTTTTCTACACCTCTGATACTAAGCTGGACTTCTTACCTAAATCCAGACTGCGTACCTAGGACTTTTTCCCTGGCAAGCTCTATTTTGGGAAGAAACCATTCACCTGAAGTATGATGGCAGCATCATTCGCTTATCAAGTTTCTCAAGGAAATGCTAGGTTAATTCAGGAAGAATTTTACCCAAACTGAAGCTGGTCAAGAAAAGATTATTCAAGTTCTAGCTCCAAAATAGGTAGACTTGAATGATTAAAGTGTCAATTTCCATTCAAAAGAGATGATTTCCTCACCTCAAACCAGCAGATAAATAGTCTCCAAAAAAATTAAAAATGGAAGATTTCATATATATATATAAAAAAAAAAAAAGTCAGCTGAAAATTTAGAGTTTTTATTTTAAATTATCATGATATATAAATAAGTGACAAAATGACAGTAAAGTGCTCTGAGGCAACAGTAACTACAAGCGCCCCTGGATATGGTCCTGTTTAAAGAGACAGTGTTCCAATGACACCTGGAGATAACAGCGAAATCCTGGCTGATGACATTAGCTGAACACAAGAGGGCTTTGCAAGTTAAGGGTATCACAGTCGCTCTGTTAAGTTTCTTCAGTGTGCACGCTAGTAATGGTACACAAGTCCCTCAAGCTGCTCATCCTCTATGCATCAATGCTCTGCCAGTTGGCAACCCCAAGCCAGGAAGCTGTCAGTGTCAATTGAGCTGAGGCTACGTGGTCCTATTAAGAAGTTCTTGCGGGTGAGGGGCTGTCCTCTATTTCCAAATCATGGGAAAAAAGGCTCAGCTCCCCTTTCCTTCGAAGCTGGCGACTTGCACTGACTGCAGTTTGAAGGAGCTGTGAATCGGCTCCGAACAAAGACACTCTGTGCCGCAGTCCTGGCTGGGACCCATGTCAACAGATTCCAGGGTCGCAGGTCACACTAACTAACATCTATTCCCAGCAGACCCTGCTCCAGCGCAGCCTGGAAGTAGTACAAATTTGGAATTTTTCTCTAATCCCCCGAGATATTCCTGATCCTTCCACATGTTTCTGCTCAATTAGAAACAATTCTCACTTTGCACCACGTGAGAGGCCCCTTCGGACATTGTGTTCAATGAAAGGAAAGTAAACTCGGAGTCAGACGCAGAGAGATAAGCAGCCAAGTATATTCGTTATGTCTGTGCGTGCCGCTGCATATATTTATAAGTGTATTAAACTAACACATATATAATATATGGCAGAGAATTCAATACATGCCATAGCTGGTTATCTAATATTTTCTTCATCAATTACCCCTTTTTCTTTATTATTATTATTCACTTGTATTTGTATCGCGCCAACATATTCCGTAGGGCTGTACAGGGGATGAGAACAAGGAAAAAGACAATGTTAACAAACTGCAGAAAATGGAGGGCCCTGTTTTGAGCTTAGAATCTTTGTAGAAAGTACTTTTTTCCAAAGCACCCTACAAGACTGGAAACTCACTACTTACAATCTATGTATAGATGTAGAAAGATCCAATGTCACAGAAGGCAAAATCCATTTGAACTATGCAGTGTCATTTACAAGTCCACTGAACTGTGATATCTATAGTATGCTCTTATGAAGCAAATTCCTTGATAATGGGATTTAAAAAAAAAAAGTTAAATAAATAAAAATAACCATTCAATTATAAATATTGTATTCAGTCTTACTTTAATGGCATCAGACACTTATTGAATAGCAGTGTAGTGAACAATAAAAACCTGCCCTATGCCGGCTAAATTTTTCTGCCCAAATGAGTAACAAAGCAAATCACTAGGACTGTGACTGGCAGCACCCGCCACACCCTTGGGTGGACATATGACTTAAAGGGCCATTGTAGCGCAAAAAATTCTAGCATGCATCTAAAAATTCATTTTTTAAATACTAGAAAAAACATTTTTTTTTAAACTAAGATTAATGTGTTTAGAATGAGTCAATGTAATCTTTATTTCTGCTGTAAGCATTATGTGTTAGATTAGAAAAAGGTAAAAACAGGGAAACCTCCATATACCTTTAAATACAGACAATTTGAGATTGTTTTATCTTCTTTCCTGATATGCGACATGAAACAGAGCGACAGTGAGTCTTATGGATGTATAAATTGCAACATATGTTGCTTTTTTCTAGTACGTTTTAATGAAATGCTGGGAGGGAAAACACTATTAACAGGGTTCCATGTTTAAACGTCCTCTTAGGTCAATGGCAAATATAAGACCCATTATTTTTTTTATCAAGCTGCCTGTTTTAGTGTTTATTTTCTTCAATTAATACAATGAATTTTCATTGGGCAGAAAAAAAAATATATAAAACATGAACAACAAATTGTCTTGAAGATTTTTCAAAAGCTGCCATTGCAAGGACAATAAAAGTACATTTGCACGACTTTAGACTACACATTCTTTTATGGGGGAAAAAACTTCTTAATGTTTAAAAGATGCCCTATACCAGGGGTGGGCAAGTTCGATGCTGGAGAGCTCCATACAGTCCTGGATTTGAGGATATCCCTGCTGTGACCAGATGAGTCAATCGATTCTTCAGTCATATTGATTGACTCCAAATCCAGGCATGTATGGGCACTCCAGGATCAAACTTGCCCACTCCTGTCCTATACTAATCCTCTTCTTCTAGCCACGATCTTGAGGCCCAACTCAATAGTTAAGCATGTTGGCAGAGCACAAAATGAGCAAAAAATGCACAAAATACCCAGGCACTCACTATTAAAAATCTACAAATACAGAAGCTGAACTAGGAAATAATACAGTATAAAACATTTCATGTTGATTATTTTTGCCAAACAACTGTAGATTGTTTTACTTTTCAAATGCTTGCTCTGTAAAATCAGGGAATAGGCAGAAATACTACATTAGCATAATAACAAGCGACTGCAAACATTTGAAAATTGATGACAAGGTTGTTCAGAGGTATTGGATGCAGTTAGGATGATTTTTGCATTTTTGCAGATGAAAGGATCCTAGTCGAAGTTTATTTGAAAACAGGCAGACACATTGAGAAATAAAGAGGGAGAAAAGAACATTTTGTCCCCCCACTGTAAAGTACCCGCTATTTGATCCTCGGCCCTCTTTTATTCTGTGAGATTACTGGCAAAGCTATCCCAAACGTGTAAGAATTGCTAATCCTTAATTGCTATGTTACCTCTGCTGACACGGTGCTCCATTAATTGATCATAAGCACGCAGCACGAGAGAAGCTGTCCATTCACAGCACATGTTGTTGTTCAACTGTGTCCGACTCTCCGTGACCCTATGCACCGCAACACGCCAGGCACATTGAAGTACACAAGCTGCTTCACCACGACAAGGTAGCGATCAAGAAGGAGCACTATATGACAGAGGTTATACACAAGGACCACTTGAAGGTGCTGAGGGTGCCATAGACCACATGAATGCCTGGCAGACTTTGCAAAACACTTAAAGGACCGCTGTGGTCAAATGTCTTCAATACATTGAATTAAATAGCGATGCCTGATATTGGGCAAAACGTTTTCGAAAAGCAAACAAATTCATACAATCTTTAAACTTTTATATAAATATTTTAATGTAATTATCTCTTGATGCTGGGTTGCTTTTCTTTTTCTCATCAGACTCTGTCTGGTACTTTTTTCATAGGGTGTGTCCTTGTAAACCAATTAGCTTTCCATTTAAACTAATGAAAGCACTTGCCATTTTAAGGTATGTGGAAGTTACCATTTATTTTCCTTTTTCTAATCCAACACATTTTCACAAGACAGACTTATAAAATATCTGAGGAGCCAGTGGCTGATGTTCCACAGGAAGAAGATGTCATCAAAAAGGGTTTTCCTTGGACTTGGTATTTAAATATACAATTAATCAGTAAATATCCTACTAAGGCCTGAGCTGGCCAATCTGAACCATCCATTCTACACTCTAGAGATGTGTACATGCCGCCATACTGGTCCACCCACTTCTGCGTGGTTCATCTCTACATATCCTTTACTTCCTGTTCATGTTCAGCGGATACAGAGCCACGTGAGGCCTTCCAGTATCACAGCCCAGAAGCATCACACTGACAGGCTATGCAAGGTCCTGCGAACCTCACAAACTGCAGCAGCCTCATCACCCTCCAAAACAGGCACTTTCTAAACTAAAATATACAAAAGGGAGATAAAGTTCTGACAGCCCCAGATAAGAGGCCTCGCACACAGTATTCTGTTTATATTCTCCACACTTCTTAAACTGTATACAGGATGCGACCGAAGCCAAGAAAGCAGCAATGGAGGTATAATGTAGATGCAGAAAATTACAGGATGAGATGAAGCAGAGGCATTCAGCTTAGGAGCCAGGAATGTTTTATAAGAGCCAGATTGGCTTTGTTCCGGACTCCTAGAAATCAGACTTTCACAGAGTTGCATTATACTTTGGAAATATATTTAGGAGCCAGCCGTACACATTTTAGCATTATGGCTCCCAAGCTTGGAAATCCTGACCACTGTATAAAGGCAGTTTTACTTGCAAGCTGCCGGTTTATCCACATGTGTGAAAGAGGGAGGTGTCAAATACTAAATGATACAATTATTTAACAAATCTCCACCACTCGCTCTCTCCTTCTATCCACTGCTCAGTAGATTAGTACATGAGCTCAGACTCCAAGATATTAGAAACTGCTTAAACCCCCAAATCAGTTTTTAAGGTTATTCGAAAAAGACCATGAAAAACTGGCTATACATTGTATTAGTAATTTTTTTAAGTGGACCATTTTATTCTTGCAAAACTCACTATCTGTGCAGCATTTTTATGCCAACGACCGGCTCCTGAAAACTAATTAGTTGCTTTGAAGGGCTAATTAGAATCACATTCTGCTTGTTTATATGTGTGGTGGCCAAAACAATGTCCCCTAATATTGTCATTCAATTAGAACCCCTCTCCCACCCTTATCACGTACAGTACTCAGTCGCGGATTGGCATCTTGAGCCCCAAAACAATGCTGTATTTCTCAGATATAATTTACTATAGAAAAAGCAGGCTTGTACAATTTATAGTCAATTTTTCATGTTCTTTAAGACAAAATGAGAGTCCTTTTAAGCCAGGCAAGAAGAACACTTTTTATACACAAATTCACGGACAAATATGTTGTTGTTTAGTCATTCAGTCATGTCTGACTCTACGTGACCCTATGGACCTCAGCACGCCAGGCAAATCTGTCTGCAATGCACCTCTCAGCTCCATTAAGTTCATGTTCACTGCTTCAATGACCCCATGTACCTATCTCCACCTCTGCCATCCCTTCTTTGTGTGCCTTACATTTTTTTACAGCATCAGAGTCTTCTCCAGATAATCCTGTCTTCTCATGATATACCAAAATATTTACAGCCTTAAATTGCGAATCGGCCAACTGAATAGGGCTCTATATAAGTACATAGCATATTATTTTTACAGAAGTTTTTAGTTAGTGAAGACCTTGCTTTTGGATAGAAGTTCACTAACTAAAAACTTCTGTAAAAAAATATGCTATGTGCTCATATGGAGCCCTATTCAATTGGCCGAATCGCAATTTAATAAGGCTGTTAAGCTTCAGCCTCATGATCACTCCTTCCATGAAAAAACTAAATCTCTCAAAAATAATTTTATGTTTATGGCTCTTACAGCTGTTCTATACTTTACAAACATGTTAGGTTTTTCCTTAACTACTGTGGTCCTTCCTGATGTTTCTTATCACCCACATTTATAACTTTTCCAATTTTCATATAACTGCTCTATATAATAAAGCTTATTTCTAAATTAAAATGATATAGTTCTTCTCATTACTCCATATATTATCTCTATAACCCTTGCTGTTGTCCATATAACCCCCCTCCATAACCTCTCCTACTGCTACATATACATTTTCTCTATTTGTTCTTGCTCAATACATCACTTCCTATGACTCTTTTTTTTTAGTTCCCTGGTGGTCTAGTGGTTGCGAATCAATGCTTCCACCGCTGTGACCTGGGTTCGATTCCAGTCAGGGAACCAAGAGGTCACAGCACCCTGAAGCCATGCAGGGTTAAGTCTGGTCAGTACTTGGATCAGAGACCACTTATGAATACCAGGAGCTCTATGCTGTGGCCCACTGGAGAAGGAACTGCCAACCAACTCCAGTATCTCTGCCATGAAAACCAAGTGGATCAGCATGGAGTGTTGTGGTATGTGAGGTCACGGAGAGTAGGACACGACTGAACAATGACACTTTTTACATTTCACACTGGACTGGTCCAGAGCTGTAGATGCTGCTTCTCCAGTCTCTACACACAGGTTCCTTGCACCCTTGTACAATGTGCCCCTGATCACCAAGGACAATGACAGTAATGTGGGAGAGCACGGCCTGACATCTCTGACCTTACCTTAAGATACAAAAGCAGCTTTTAGTGCCTGAAGATAACCGGCAGAAGCCAAACCTCTGCTTGCTGTCAATGTCAGTCAGGACAAACGTGAAGTTCTGTCCAACTTGGCTGGCTGAGAAGCTGCAAATCAGAGGACAAAGAGAGACATAAGTATGTGGAGAAGACATCAAACAAAACACAGGCACACATTACTAGTTAAATATTTGCTCAGCTCTACACTGGGACACACGGGTTAAACGCATCTTATAAATCACAAAACAAATCCGCTTAACAAATAGGGAAAGTGATTAGATGCTTAAATTCCTCCCCTGGTGAATAGCGTCAGACCAGCCATGTGTAATTAGCTGTGGGCAGAGACTATGGTAATATAATTGCTGTGAGTGAGTTTGTCTGTCTATGTGACCGTACATTAAGAACATGATTTAAACATTACAAAAATCTTTAGATTAGTGCCAACGGGTCTAAAAAAACATATTTTAGCAAAAGGCAGTTTATGAATTCAACCTATGACTTCACATAAATGCTTAAAGAAGGGCAGTCATAAATCACTACTATTAAACATGCAAACCACCAGATTGCTCTGTTTGTGCATATAAATAGACAATAAAAAAACATGTTTATTGCTCATATATTCCTACTGTCTAGGAGGGGTGGTGAAGTGGCTCTTCCATCTGTTTTTAAAGGATCACTGTAGTTCAAGAAAAATAGCACTTGTTTGTGAAGTATGTAACAAGCAAGAAAATTAGCAGCTGCGCAAGACAGACATAAAACATTTTTAAAGAAATTCAGAAGACACTTTTAAGGAGTAAAATAAATTAATGTTGTTGTTGTTACATCACTTCCTGAGATATGGGATACGAGGGGATGTTTTTATCAGTGGAGGAGAGGGAACAGGATTAGAACAAACAAATGTAGATGCCCCTCTCACAGGTAACTTCCACCAGGGTATCTTTGCTTGAGCGCTAAAAGAGGTATTAACATTTGTTTATCATTAAAAACTAACTTAATTAAGTTTTTCCTGTTTAATTATGCTCTTAGTCAGGCTCATAGTTTTCAAATATGTATATTCATTGTGCTGCGGTACTTTAATCTGCAACTGTACTTAAAAAAATATTTGGTCAGATTTTTTGTTATTCTAATACAGATTAGAAGCTTGTAACGCTTTAATATAGATTATATATGGGATTAAATGAAGAAAAGCCTGTTTTATTAATAAGCTCAACATAAAGATATAAAAAAACAAAACAAGAACGTTTTTCTTAAAAGAGCCGCAGGGTCCTATATTTAAAATACACTCTTTTGAAGAGTTATGGTTATTTACCTTTTATATGCAATTATGCTACTGAAGAATCTACCAGAATAAAGTAAAGAATTTACATTGTAGGAACATTACACATATTTTCTAGTGTAGTTCTTCAAAAAAGTATATCCTAAATATAAGGTATCAGTGATCCTTTAGTAACAGAATATTTAGCCTTTGCAGTTACTTTAACTTGTACATATCTATGTGTATTTGTTTTCTTCTGGTAATACATCATGTCCATATACAGTATCTTTGGGACGTTACCAAGGAAAGTAAATAAAGTGATCATTTTCCAAGTGATTCCACCAATAATCCTTGATAATACAGGACATTAGAAGAGAAGGGCATTAAATAAACCTTCTATTTAGAGACAGAAACAACAACACTAGCAGCTAAATACTACATCACGTCTTCCAGAGCTGTTCAATGTCTTGAGGATGACTGTTGTGTTTTACTTGTACTTTGTATACTATATGATTGTACTAAGGCCTTGGTGCTTCATCCAAGAATATGTACAAAACTCTAGGCTGTGAATTTTGGAGTTCTAGTACTATTTGAACCCGTCTGTTGGGAATTAGTATTATTAATGTTTATTAAAGGAACAAAGTGACACCGAAACATAGATCTGGCAGCAAGTTAAGAAACAAAAATTACCCATACTATCTGCCCATTCTATCTACCTAAAAGCTTGCCTAAACTACATGGTAGCCTTATGCTTATCCCAGCCATACTTTGTCTTCCTTAACGTTTTTTGACTACTACTTCCACTGGAAGTTTCTTCCTCTTATCTCCTAATCTTTCTATAAATTAGTACTTGCTCACATTACCCCTAAATATTCCATCTTCATATATTTGCCGGTTTCTAATCATATCACCCCTCTCCCTTCTGTTCACTAAGCTGTAGACAATGAAACATATTTTTATTTTATATATATATATATATATATATATATATATATATATATATATATATATATATATATTGTTTTCTCTGACTATATTGTAATACACATTTTTGCAGCTTGGGTGCGCTATACCTATTTGTTGCTGGATGTGACGGTTACATGGTTGGGTAGCTTGATATACATAGTATTGCCTGCAAGAGCCATTGCACTGCAGCACTTACACAAGAACATGCAGCTGAAGGGCCAGGTATTGTACTATGACCTGAAGATGTAATTATTCAATGCAATGTATATACTTTTTATGCTGTCTATAATTTTATGGATACATTTTAGTTAATAAATGAGTCCTGCAATCTGCACAGCTTTTGTTATTTTTATTTGTGAGTATTCCTTTAATAGCACTGTAAGTGTACATGGTGGGAGCACTGATCTTACCTGTCCAGGCAGAAGGGGAAGCAAAACTTTGGGACAGTCTGCAAGAGCTCCTGTGGAGAGACAGAGATAGTTAATTAGACTGCTAGCTCTGAAGGACATATAAATGTTGCCTCAGAATATATTGATGCATTAATAATGTCTTAATAGGAAAGACAAGATTATATATAGATTAGCAATCCTATCAATAACTTAAAGATATAGGGAAGTTTTCCTGTGTTTACCTTTTTCTAATCTAACACACGCTGCTTTTATCAGAAACACACATTACATCGATTGACATACATTCTGCACACGTATAATTTATTTTATTTAAAAAAAAAAAAAAGGTTTCCACACCCCAGAGCGGCCTACACAGGCACCTTGTACTAACCAATGAAAACACTGCATTCAAGTATGATTTTTTAACCCTGTACTAACTTTGCAGCCAAAAGCAACAGAACGTAAAAATCCCCATAGCAATGTCTGAGCTCCTCCTTGTGGAGATTAAAAAAAAAGGTCTGTGCAGCAAAGCAACATGGGATGTGTAGTCTGACTTCCCAGACATTGAAACAATGTGATAGCTTCCTGTGATTGCCCAAATCGAATTATGAATTTAATGCTATTTTAACTAATGATTTCATGGGGCATTCCTTTTCAAAATCAACTCCCAGAAAACTGAAGAAATTTGCAAACGTGAGGGTAAGTTTATTAATGTTAATTTGGGGATTTTTTTTCATACAAAAATATGTTTTCATACCCTACTGATTCTCCTCTATCAGATCCTCTAGCAGTTAAAATCAAATAGAAAATGTATAAAAAAAACAGGTACTCTACATGATTTCCATGACCACTCAAAAACTTTCTGTTATGCATTTAAAAAAATCATATTTTACAGAAAGTTTCCCACATGGACAATAATATATGTTAACTGAAGAAAACTAACCCCAAAACAACAGATGGAAAGATAACACAAAATAATGTGTTTGATCAGCCTTTATCTTACCAGTGAGTGAAGAGGGAGAGTAAAAAAAATTGTGTTTTCTTATCTAATTTACATTAAAACCAACAAGAACAAAAACATAATATGCTGCATTTCAGACATCCATAAGGCCACTCGCCCCTCTTTTTCCTGTAACATATCAGGACAGAGGTGAGATCACACACTGTTTAATATACAATCTTTTTATGGTAGATCACTTATTCCTCAAAACAAAATAACTTCTTGTAATGGTAAAAATGTGATCTTACACAATGCATGGTAGAAATGTTATGACTCCAGTGGCCCTTTAATATGAAAGGCAAAAATCTTCTTAGATTAGCATTTCAGTTTCAGTGACAGACTCCCCACTTCAGGGGTCTATCAAAGCCCCCTCCCCAATAAACCAGCTAGACACACTGTTGTGAAATAATGAACATGAACAGGTCTATGTCACACAATGAGGAATTAATCAGTGAGCAGGAGGAGGGAGAGAGGAGGAGGACCGATGAGAGTGATCACCCCTCTAGGGACAGTCACCATGCACAGCATATGGAGTATGGAAGAGCTGAATGGGCCCTCCTGAGCCCTGTCACTGGTGTCTGTAACCTAGAGACGGAGGGCCCTGGGAATGTACCCGCACACCACCAGAGTAATGTGTCACAGAGACACACGGGATGCACAGAGCAAGTCACACAGTGCTTCCTACAATATGACCTCCCTACACTGCTAACTCATTCTCATAATGTCATTTATTCCATTCATTGCAGGCCCTCTGACCTTAACATATACATATTAATGAACACTCCCAATATGGAGACAAGAGTGATGGTGGATTTATACTTGGGATTTATTGGTAAACCCCAAATTATACAGAAATAAAAAAAAATAAAAAAATACAATTATAAATTGATGTTTTGATCATTTATTCCTGGCCCAAAAACATTTGTTTGCGTATATGAAAACTGAATAACCTGTTCCCCAGAGACATTGTTACATCTCTACCCGACAGGTATGGCTACAAGGTCCTACAGCAGTGGCTCTCCACTTTTTTGACCTGGGGACTGGCTGACTACCTTGCAAAGCTTGCGTAAAGTACATTTTAATTACAGATATATTCATCAATAATCTCTATTACAGTGACTAATAGTAGTGGCCACTCTTTGTTCATGAGAACCAACAGATACAGTCTAGGGGCCTCATTCTATTAGCGGCCGCAGCCGTTGCGGGGCCGCAAGGACCGGCCGCAAGCTATTCGGCTATTCTATTCCCTTACGGCCGGGGATTCCGGCAGGCTTGCGGTCGGCGCCTTGCTATCTCTTGCGGTCGCTCGCGCCAGAGGAAAGCCTTTGATCTAAAATGGCCGCAAGAGTTTCGGCCGTAAGAAAAGCCTGGTTGCGATTCTATTGCTCCGGGAACCCTCTCTGCAAGGCTAAAAACGAGCCGCAGCTTACTTGCAGGAAAGAGGTCCCGCTAGCACCAATTAAGCACATAAAATAGCTCAAATAAAGCCATCCTGCACTTTGAAAAGACTATAAAGGGATTTTAGGTGTTAGAAAAAATAGCACATAATTACCCTATACTCAAATCCGTAAAATATTTTATTTTTAATATCCGTAAAATATCCATGTAAAAAGTCCAGAGTGCTTGGAGCACCTCAGACACGCCCACGCCGCAGCCGGAAAATAAACAGTTAATTTGAACTTGAGTTTGGGTTGATGTGCAAGCTTAAGAGTGGGTTACTTTGAATCCTCATGTCCCCCAATATGATCCCTAGCATTTACAGAGCTGTACAGTGCAGGCTTGAATTTATTTTTGCGTTTTTATATTTCAGAGCTTACGGCCGGTTTCAAGATATGCGGCCGGCCGTAAGGGGAGATCCTTGCGGGGCCGTATAATAGAATCGCGAGTTAACTGAACCCCCGCAAGGAATCGCAGCCTTACGGCCGATTTACGGCCGCTAATAGAATGAGGCCCTAGGAGATCAGTACCAGCCCAAGGAGGCTGGGAGCCACTGTCCTACAGGACACTGTATGGGTTTCCTCATTGGTCAGTCCTACAAGGAAATAATGCTGAAATCTCATCTACCTCTGCATGACTGTGCCAGACAAAGAATCTTACATGATGTATAATGTTGTTGTTTTTTTTTTTATAAAGGAAGCATTGGGTTCCCTGTTGGTCCAGTGGTTAGGATTCGGTGCTGTCACCTCTTCGATTCTAGTCAGAGAACCAAGAGGTCACACCACCATCAAGCCAAGCAGCTTTGGGCCTGGGAAGTACCTGGGTGGGAGACCACCTAGGAATTTCAGGAGCGGTTTGCTGCGGCTCACTAAAGAAGGAACTGGCAACCCACTCCAGTATCTCTGCCATCAAAGCCAAGTGGATCAGCATGGTGTGTTGCTGTACATGAGATCACGGAGAGTCGGCCACAACTGAACGACGCAAACACACACACACTCACAGTTAGCTGTGTTATACCACATTTCTAAAAATGGTATGCATCTTAGAACCGCGGGTGCGTATTAGAATCGCATAATGAAGATGAAGACGACTCTGAAGAATCAGATAAATCAGACTTGGTAATTGACTCATAAGAAAGCGATTAATTAAATTCCGTTGGGGAAATTTGATATTACAGTATTGTTTTGTGTACATTATTTACATTTAGTGCGTTTCCCTATCGTCATTATTAAATTGCATTCTATTATAATTATAATATAATAGCGACTTGCCAGTCAAAAATTACAGGGCAATAACATTTCAAGCCATGGGAATGCTGTTTGACACATAATTGAAACCGTTTTGTACAGTGAGGACCTTCGGCGCTCATTGCGAGCCTCTCCTATTGTGTACTTTTGGTCCTCTGAGAGAGATATATATTTCTATGTATATGTAGTTAAGTAATAATGAATGATTTGTAAAATCAATTAATATACTTTAATCATTTATAATTGATATATGCAGCGAGCAATAGGCTGAAGAGCTAACAATCTGTTTGTATTTTGCGTCTGCATAGAATATACATTGTGAGTGTTAGTGCTTATAAAGTGTAATGAATGTTTGAAGTGTGCATTCTAAATAGGCTGCGTGCGCAAGGTAAAGCCGTTGGCTTATTGTGTAAAGCGGCAATGTATAGTCGTAATGTTATTAATGTGTTATGCTTTTCATTTTTCTCTGCAGACATTTTTTTCCTCGCTTAGGCGATTTTCAAGTTGAGAAAATCATCTAAATAGAGTTAAATTTTGCGTTCCACCTCACTCACAGACATCCTGGCTGTTGCCCCGTGCTGTCTGTGATGTTTTTGTAATTTTTTGGGGTGTATTTAGTGTGTTTTTAATTTTTTTTGCTTTTCGTCATTCGGTGGCTAATCTTGTATTTTTTTGCGTCTCGTATTTTTTTTTTCTAATTCCCGCGGTTGTGATCCGCTTGCAAGCCAAGGCGATCCCGCGTTTATGAAGTGTTTTTCAGCTAAGTCCTGTGCGTTGTAGTGAGTTAACGGCTTGCAGCAATGCGCACCTTTGGCGCTCACCGGCGATGAGCGCCCATGGCACTCATCGCCTAACTCGTACACACCTCGCAAAGCGTGACGACGTCTCTCACTTTGACAACTATTAAATGTAATTGTAAGAAAGAAGTTATAAAAGATATTCTAATAAATTTATTTTTTTAGATTTTTTTCTGTTGGTGGTACTGAAATTAGTGTGTCTTACAATTGGCGGCGTCTTAGAACCGACAAAATGCAATAATATACTATTTTGTTGAACAACAAATAAAAATGCTTTCATGTTTTTTTAAAATGAAAATAAAATGTCCTCAAGATTTATTACTTTTTAACAGTCCTTTAACAGTAATGGATCGGTTTTGCATTGTACAAAATAATGAATAAAGTAAGGTTGTTTTGATTTTGGTAATTTCCTACACATATCTCACTCACTTACAATTCTGTAAATAGTCAGTGTCACTGTAAATTCTGGCGATTAAGTTGTCACTCCCGAAATTAGACTAGAGTATGACTTTTACTTCATGCAGACCAGATTTGGTTGAATATCAGGTTAGCTCTATCTATTCTATGACAATCACTATGTCTATATAGCACTTCAATAAATTCAAAATCACTTGTTTGGCCCTGCGGTCCATACATAACAAGAGGGTATGTGTGTTTGCTTTAGTAATGGGCACCAATCTGTTGTAGTCCTATTAAGAGTTTCCCATTGAAGTTGGATGCATTTTTGTCCCAATATGCAGCCTGCAAACTAATAAACAGGTCTATTCTCTATGCCGCACACAAATTAAGACCAAGCTTGTGTCTTTGACCTTGAATACGTTTCTTTAGTGATTGAGCAGTGGGTGATAACCAGCTAATTGTTTGTTATTTTATTTTTGGGGGGGGCGTTACAGATTATAGTGCTCCACACTGCAACAAGACATGCCTGGAGCATAGTTGGGAGCATGTAATAAATTAATCATCAGCTTGCACAAGAGCACTCACATTATGCTTGATCAATGCTGTCTGAAAGGGTGCCCCTCACTACATTTACTTCCAGACCGCCCCTATTGTTCCCAAGACAAGAGATATCAGCCCAATAACCTGCTCAATGGAGCAGAAGGATTCTGGATGCAGAGCCCATCCCAGCCCGGGGGGCATGTAGCACGCAGCTTGTTGCAGGTACCAGGAATCCCCAAAGCATGTACAGACCACTCAATGAGCCGGACCACTCAGGATTTATCAGTGCAGATACACTGTACTCCCACACTGTACTCCCATTCTGCCATATCTGCTAGTGTAAGTGAACAGTCAGATGAATGGCTGTGTAATCTGGAGAGGCGGCAGGAGCAGTCAGATGTTTCATGTCACCCTCCCAGGGAGGAACTATCAGCCCTCCCCTGACAGCTTGCAAACTTCACCACTCTTCACCCTGCTTTTATAGTGAGGGGGAGGAAAAGGGGTGAGCGGCTCGCCTTACAGTGTCCGGGACGGCAGGGTCCTTTCAATGGATAGGTATAACAGTAGCTATTATTAATATGATAATGAAGCATTATTATTTTATTATCCTTTAATATTCCATAGCGCTATATAGGGGATGCACACATTTTTTTAAGACATTGCAAAAGAATGGAGGCTCCGTATCTTTAAACTTAAACTCAAAAACACATAGCGCTTTTCCTCAAAGCACTTTACAAGATTGAAAACTCATAAACTTACAAGCTAAGGACCAATAACACAAAGTAAGGCAAGTTATAGAGTCTTTCTATATGGGGAACATATATAATAAATTGTTATTTAGTACAAATTATAGAGAAAACATTCATGGTTGCATAAAGCACAAAAAAAAGTTACAAGAATGACTTAGGGATAGAAAGGGCAGTAGTTTCACTCTGCATTAGATGACATTATTATTATTATAGTTCAGGAACCTGGAGCTCAGTTTGACTTATATCTCTAATTATGGAAATAGGACCTAGGTGCCCAATTTGAGTCTCTGTAAAAATACGAACCAAGAGTTTACAGCGGGTCACTTTGTTAAAGTATGAAGTTGTCGGCCACTGTGAGCCACGTCTCTCAATATACCAACTTTGAGCCTAATATGAGGAAAATCTCTCAAAAGATGAAACTTTAGCCTAATGTCAGTTATGTCTCTCGAAATAGGAAACTGGTGACAAGTGCGAGACTTCTCTAAACATAGTAACCTGGAGCCAAATAAGAGCCATGTCCCGGACTTATGTGAGCTATGTCTCCCAGCTGAGGAGCCATGTGTGAGCCATGCATGTCGGCATATGAACCTGGAGCCTAATAAGAGCCATGTCCCGGACCTATGTGAGCTATGTCTCCCAGCTGAGGAGCCATGTGTGAGCCATGCATGTCGGCATATGAACCTGGAGCCTAATAAGAGCCATGTCCCGGACCTATGTGAGCTATGTCTCCCAGCTGAGGAGCCATGTGTGAGCCATGCATGTCGGCATATGAACCTGGAGCCTAATAAGAGCCATGTCCCGGACCTATGTGAGCTATGTCTCCCAGCTGAGGAGCCATGTGTGAGCCATGCATGTCGGCATATGAACCTGGAGCCTAATAAGAGCCATGTCCCGGACCTATGTGAGCTATGTCTCCCAGCTGAGGAGCCATGTGTGAGCCATGCATGTCGGCATATGAACCTGGAGCCAAATAAGAGCCATGTCCCGGACCTATGTGAGCTATGTCTCCCAGCTGAGCCATGTGTGAGCCATGCATGTCGGCATATGAAAATGGAGCCTAATAAGAGCCATGTCCCGGACCAATGTGAGCTATGTCTCCCAGCTGAGGAGCCATGTATGTCGGTATAGGAACCTAGAACCTAATAAGAGCCATGTCCCGAACCTATGTGAACTATGTCTCCCAGCTGAGGAGCCATGTGTGAGCCATGCATGTCGGCATATGAACCTAGAGCCTAATAAGAGCCATGTCCCGAACCTATGTAAGCTATGTCTGACAGCTGAGGAGCCATGTGTGAGCCATACATGTCGGTACAGGAACCTGGAGCCTAATAAGAGCCATGTCCCGAACCTATGTGAGCTATGTCTCACAGCTGAGGAGCCATGTGTGAGCCATGCATGTCGGCATATGAACCTGGAGCCTAATAAGAGCCATGTCCCGAACCTATGTGAGCTATGTCTCCCAGCTGAGGAGCCATGTGTGAGCCATGCATGTCGGCATATGAACCTGGAGCCTAATAAGAGCCATGTCCCGGACCTATGTGAGCTGTCTCCCAGCTGAGGAGCCATGTGTGAGCCATGCATGTCGGTATAGGAACCTGGAGCCTAATAATAGCCATGTCCCGAACCTATGTGAGCTATGTCTCTCAGTACAGGAACACAATGTCTAATTTGATTCACATTGCTCATAATATGAGGTTTATGGTGTCCAATGTGAACCACGTCTCTCACAATATAGGAACAGAGAGTTGATATGAGCCACTCCTTTCAAGTCATTAGCATGGACATTTTTACCAGACAGAATTATCGGTTTCTCTGAGCCTCCTTGTGACACTGCATGTCTGTTCACTGCACTTCTATCTCATTTATTTTTGGAAACTTTACCAAATATAATCAATGAGTGTTGTTTTAATGTCAATATACTGTGTCTTAAATATATTGAGCGTTGGAGGTTCCAGCTCAGCTACATCGAGCCTTCCAAATGTCAGGCGGTATCTGATTATGTGGAGGCTACAACCTTACGACACGGAGGCAGGTGGTGGATGTCCCAAGTCAGCGGTGACACACAGAGGTCTGTCCTCAGGGGGACAGTTCAAACTCTGCACTTTATCTGGCAGGTCTTTATATGGATCCGCTTCTCTTCATTTATTATAAGAGGGTTTAGCTTTCAAAAAGCTAAAACTCTGCTACCAGTTTCCAATCATATGCAAAACAGAAAGAGAGAGAGACTAAAGGATACACTCATGTCTATGCACAAGCCCATTAGCCAATAATATACATATTCCACATAATGACAATAATTTGTCAGCAAAAAATACCCTTGTGTCCACAGAGTTTGCCCATTTTCCTACAATAATGACTCTAATCTTATTTCTTCTATGTGCAGGGTACTTTATTGGTAATCTCTTTTCAGTTTGCATTCCCTTATTGTGTTCAGTTCTTCAGTCATGTCTAACTTTCTATGACTGCAGTACCTAGGCACATCTGTCTGTGTTTCTAGTTGTGCTCATCCATATGGTTTTCAGGGTAAATATACTGGAGTGGGTTGCCAGTTCCTTTTCCAGTGGACCACAATTTGTCTGACCTCCCTGCTATGACCTGCCTATCTTGGATGACACTACATGGTTTAGCTCGCAGCTTAATTGAATTACACAAGCCCCTTCACTGTGACATGGTAGCGATCCAGAAGGGGATTCCCTCATTACAGTATATAAAAAGGGACACCGGCATGGGATGTTCTTATGCAAAGTATGAAAAAAATGGAAGGATGGGAAAATATGTTTCTGTACACAATTAGAGCTAAATAAGGCTATATAAGCTAGCATATTGCATTTTTAAAATGTGTAATTTAATTCAAGGGTAATATATGGTACCCAAGCAATGACACTGCTAAATGAAATTATTAATACTTAATCATTAATAAATAATAATTATTATGCAGTTGCATTACCACTTTATTTTTAAACCTTGCTTTGCTTCAAGGCCTCTCTTCTTTCTTTGAGTGTGTTCCTAAAATATTAGTTGTGAGTCCTAAGAAGTTGTTAAAAAATGATTGTCAAAAAGTGTAACTGGCTCACCAGTTTTATATATTTTATCAATAAATGTATATTTGTATTAGATGACAAGCCCATCCCTCTTTAAAAAGCCAGACCTTTTAGATAGTCAGGTTAGTGGTCATACAATTTGTTTAGCAAGAAGTATTAGAAAAAAATAATTAAATGCTTGTAAAACTTAAATTAGTCCTACGTGTCCAGAATGTAAAAACATTTTAAAAATTACTCTTAAATTAAAAAAAGACATTGAAGACTCTGTGTTTATTATTAAAATAAATTACCTATGTGTTTTTAGTCAATACAACCTTCTAAACAGTGCCTGCAAAGTTCCGGCGCGCGCGTAGGTCATGTATACAATGCATCTATATTACTAGATGTACAAGCCAATTAAAGACTATCTCTCAGCAGACATAACAAGCTGCCGAGACATAGGGCCCTATTTTATTAGAAATCTGTAAGTGACTCTAACCCATAATTCTGTCTGCGGGTGTTTTATTCTCTAAATGTTTAGATGTATTCTATTGACTCCAGGTCGCAAATTTACCTCCTTAAGCCCAAGCTCGTAAACCCTGCCTTTTTAAGTAGGGTTTCAGGGGAGTGATCATATGATCTGACTATATTTAAGCAAGCAATTTACTTCTTAGACAGCGTCATCATGGTATCAGTAAAATATTGAAGTTAGATGTAACCTGCAATCAGAGGCTAAAAATTAATTAATGCCAATAAGTAACATTTTCCGATTGGGCTCTCAATTAAACTATCTATAAAATGCATTAGATCATCTGTTCTGGTCCATGTAGGTTTCATGATATGTATTAACCCCTTGAGTCACAGGATCAATATTACTCAGATATAAAAATAATATTTTTTATTGCATATTTGTGGGTTTAACACTGTTGTGCAATTAATTAACCTGCCTTCCCATACTTTTAAAGTACAGTATTGTGTGTTTAATTGCTGTTACAGCTTTAATTAGTATACTCATAATATTTTTGACAGAAACGTAATACTTTTTTCATTTGTGGGTTATAGTTTATTTGCGGTGTAGCGCTACGGGTCTAATAGAATATAGAATACAGATTTTGTGTAACTTTAATTATTTAGAGCTCCTAATATTCAAGCTGTGCTAAAACCTATCAAGTCCTAAGGCCAAATTTTTGTTTTTTGGCTGGCCCACAGTGATTGGGGGCGGGGAGCTCATAATATTGAGAGTAGCTAATACAATATGCAGCAATATTAAGAGCGATTTTGTGTGTGTATAAATTTACAAATAGGGCAGTAGAATAAGGCCCATAGTCTGTGACTGGCTCTTACAGTTGTTACTATAGAAATATTAAATGCATGACCTACAGGGGCAGACCTTTGCAGACACGATAATGACGTTTTCATTGAGTAAAAACACTTTTATTTTAATACTAAAAACAGTGAATTTTCAATATCTCTTTAATTTAAAATACTAAAGTACTAAAATATTTTTTAAAAGTTCAACCAAATTGAACTTTTTTCTTCGATTATTGATTATAGTATTAAATAAGCCAACAAAACTATTGCATGAGCACTTTTGTGGTCCTATAAGTGGTAAGCTAATGCATATTCATATTTCAGATTTGTTTTTTTACCTTTTTACTGCCAACATGTTCCTTTAGAGCACTAAATTAGTAACTCATAGATGCTAAATCAGAGGTAATCTCAATAGACAAGTAGAAAGGTCTGCAAATTCTGGACTATTGTTAGCCTTTTTTTTAACCAAGTGGCCCACCATCACTATAGAATGTAAGTGATGTGTTTGTATCATTCAGTCGTGTCCGACTCTCCATGACCTCATGTCCTGTAACACACCAGGCACATATTTATGTCCATGGTCATGCTGATCCACTTGGTATTCATGGCAGAGATACTGGAGTGGGTGGCCAATTCCTTCTCCAGTGGGTCACAGCATACAGCTCCTGGTATTCCTAGGTGGGATATTCCTAGGTGGTCTCCCATCAAAGTACTGACCATGCACAATGCTTAATGGCTTTAGGGTGGTGTGACCTCTTGGTTCCCTGATTGGATTCGAACCCAAGTCGCAGGGGTTAAAAGCAAGAAATCCTAACCACTGGACCACCTTAGAGATACCCCACCAGTGCCTGAAATAGTATCCTTAGAATTTAGGTTCTCGCCAGCAAAAACATCTACTCTTTTGGTATCGACATGTTTTAACGATACCATTATGTGCAACATATTCACTATCTTCAGTGCAAGCGATGGACTAACAACCAAGAAGAATAAGTCTTTTGAGACTGGTATGTTCTCTAAAATAAATTAATCTGCCCCAATTTTTCCACAGGAATTCAGATTACCATCAGCTTCTCAGTGGACAGCAGTTGCAACACAAACTTCTTATTCGTACATGTGACGTGTTTCGTCTTGTGAAAAGTTATAGGAGGATAATTCTTAGAAATGAACTGGTTGAACATATATAAAAAGAGGCATTAACCCTCTAATACCCAGTGGATATAGAGGGCACAAAGTTCAAGTGAAATGAAAGCTCATTACCACAGTCATCCTGAGCCCTGCCTTGGGCGTATACTGAATGCTATTATTATGCTAAAGGTGCCCAAACCCATTTTGGCAACATGGGTAGGGAAGGAGGTGTCGCGAGGGGACAGTAAGCATGAGAAACAACTCCTGCAGGTTTATACAAATGCTTGGAGATGCTGATTTTCTTAAATATGGATGCACAGACACAGCAGAGTGTCTAAGTAATTGCAACAGTGTAATCTGTAGTAGACATTTCATTTAAGCTGGTCTTATTATAAGAAGAGTATGCCATATATACATTTTAATACGTGTAGCACAGCATACTGTACATACACAAATACAAAGTGCCTGTGTAGGGATGAAAAAATAACAGAGGCCCTAAATACGCACATTTTACTTCTTGCTCCCATATAGCTTCATCAATGCACTTCCTTTAAGGCTTCATAAAAATAATATGGCTTTTAAGTTTAACATAGTTTTGTCCACTCCTGGCTTTGACTGCGTCTAAATTCAGGAAGCCTAGAAGCCCAGTGTCCGATTTGTTTTAGTTTTTGCTCCTCATTATTTTATCCACCAGTGTAATTATTATTCTTTATTTGTAGTGTGCCAAAATATTCTGTATTGCTACACAGGGTTAAGTACAAGGCAAAAACAATATTAATACATTGCAAAAGAATGGAGGGCCCTGTCTTTGTGCTTAAAATCTAACGTACATAGTACTTTCTCACAAAGCACCTTACAATATATAAGGTTTTGGGTGTTATAGAAGAGGATGATAGATGCAAGATGGCAGTGCATAAGGCAATAGATCAAGCAAAACCACTGGAAACTCCATTAATATTATAAATTAAATACATTGCAGCTCGTTTCCAAAGCACCTTACAAGATTGAAAACTCGTAAACTTGCAATACATGGACTCCTTGATGGCTCTCAGAAACATCCTGTCGGACTCCTAGAAAATCAGCCTGATATATTTTTGTTCACACCTGATATATACACAGACACCCAAGAACATGAAAAGTAGGTGTCTACAGACAGATTCTACATCTCTATCCAGAAGAGCTTGCAATCTATTTGAGTACACAACAACTTGCTGAGAATTGTGTGACGATGTAAGTGCATTATCTGGCATTGTGGTATATACATCTCACAGATATATTAGTAAAAGTCCTTTCTGCTCTTTTAATCCGCCTCTCTGGGAACCAGACTGCCAAACCTTGAAGGCTGCATTCTGTGTCGTTAATTGGGATCAGCAGTAATGAGAAAACTGCCTCGTATTCATCACACAGAAGAGGAGGAGGCTGCGAGCAAGCTGACAAATGCTGCTCAGGGATACTGGCACGGCTCCCTGCATCCTGCCCCTCTCACAGCAATTACTGATGAACCTGGCAGTGCAGAGGTTAAGCCAGCTCATAGTATTAATACTGTATTGTACATGCAGCAGAGTGCAGGGAATTTTACACTGAGTAGTATACAAGTGGATATATCACACATATCTGCACCAAAGTGTATCCACACGACTCCGTGTTACCTTCCCAGACATGCAATGTTATTTAATGTCTTATATTAAAGTAATTTAGAGAAGGGCAGGAAAAGAAACGGACTTACTTGTACATGAACAAAAATAGAGAATTCAGATCAGTAGCACACACTGGATTACAATACACATTTTTAAGCATGTTTTGCTTTTATAACCAGAAAAAAAGAAGTTTTCATCAAATATACAATAGAAAAACGTCACTAAGCTACAGATGACCTGCAAAGTGATTTTCTGCTTTATAACATGTTTTTGTTATATTTTTTATATGTAATTTTAATAGCGAAGCTGGATAATGAGCAAAATTATTTTAGAAGGAAAAAAATAAACATAATCTTAATATTTTTAACATTCATATGTAATTACAGTATATTTTTACTGCAGACATCAATTTATTCAGCTGATTCTGTCTGTTATTTTTTCAGAAGGGCGTGCCCCTGTCTAATAAGCTTTCCATTAGTTTTAGATGCCACATTCCTAGTTGGCGCATAGAAACATACTGTGCATTCAAAGTCTTTATTGATCTTAGGGAAATTATTGAGAACAAACACAAATAATAGATTCCAAAGAAACATAATTGAATATAAAAGTTAAAAATTAGAGGCTGGATTATGTATCTTTTCCAAACTAAAAATATTAAGACTAATTTAAAGAGTTGTTCTATTATACACAGAAAAAGTTAAATGTATGGACCCCTTAACTTCCCCCATTGTAGCCTTAGTGTACTACTTTGCAATCACAATCATTAGTGCATTAGGGCCGGAAGTATGAGCACTATCACAATATAAGATTTAAAAAGCAGGGGTGTTGACATCAAATGGTTTAATATTTCAAAAATGTCTGATTGTTAGGAGTCTTGGGTATTTAACAACACAAAGTACTCTATAAATAAAGATTAAGAACAACAAACTATGAAGAAGATACTACCGTTTTGTAAAAATGAAAAAGCTGTGTAAGCAAAAAATAACACACTATGTTATAACAACATATAAATACATATATATTTATAGATATATAATATTACCACCTACATTATAATTACTTGCTACCACAGTATACCTGACAATATTGCCAGCTGCAGATATTGCACCAAAAACACATTTTTGGGTAAACAATATCTAAATAAGACAGAATATAGACCTAAAGTAAACATGGAAACCGCCAACATAATTACCATTTCACTATTTGGAGGGCATAAAAACTGCACAGATGGGCATTTTTTCCTGCAAAATCCTTGAATTTTTTAAAGTCAATATGCCCTTTTCATTCTTTGGAATCCCCCCAGGCCAGGTCTCCCACCCCCTGCATGGTCTGAGCACTACATGGGACCCTCTGAAGTCGAGCAGGAATTGGAGGATAATAGTCCATCGCTCGACCCCTCCTGGGACATGGCTGAGCAGATGTGATGAAATCTGTGACAGCAACAAGACTGTACTATGTGAATTAATATCAACTTAAACTCCCATCTCACAACAAAGCAGAACACATCCCTATTATTCACTAACACCAGGATGCCGGCAAATACACACTATACAAAAATATATGTTATTTGGTACATGGGGATATATATTTGTCATACACAGATATATATATATATATATATATATACATAAATAAATAAATATGAATATATATATATATATATATATATATATATATAAATAAAAGTGTAGAGTGTAAGTGAAAGTCCAGTATTCTTGATGAATTGCAGTAAAACACAAACAATCAAACAACAACGCACTCAACAATAAAAAAAAACAACAACAGCATTTTGGTCTCTCATGAAATGTTACTAGCTGGACTGAAACGTTGGATTCCTCTTTCTGCACAATGCACTGTTTAATACACAAGGCGTATGCGTGCTGCCTTCTTATTGTCCATACAGAGGTACAATCTTCCCGAGAGCCTGGGCACCTAAGATTTGTAGTATTGGAACACAAATATTTTTTCAAAAATATAATTAATCTCTATGAAGGTCTTCCTTCCAGGCTCCTAGCAAATAGCATGTCTGATTCCAATAAAATGTACACATAACTTGTATATAAATCTATATAATTAAAATAAAAAAACTATTTAAAGTTTCTCTGTATCTCTGTTGACATTCAATCTAAAAATCCAATGTAATGCCAGTTTGTAATGCTTCATAATTTATCACTCTAAACAAAACTTTTATACTGCTATACTCCAATTATTCATCTATTACATAAATACATTTATATATAAGATAGTGGATTATTCATCTATTGCATATCAGTTATAAGTAAGATGGAGGGGATAGGTCAGAAAGCATAGGTGGGTGAGTGGGCATGTTAGATGAGTTCAGAAGCAGAAGACAAGGTGGTGGTAAGTGTGGTGAAAGAAACTAAGATGAAAGAAACTGGGAAGTTGTCAGTTGGTGAATGGTTCTGCTTGACTGGAGTGTGTGTGTGTGTATATATATATATATATATATATATATATATATATATATATATATATATATATATATATATATATAAAAATATATATATATATATATATATAATATTTCAATCTTAAAGCTGGAAAAAGGGAGGAAACATCCCTCCCCCTGCAAATATTGATGACAATATTCATTACATCGTCTATGGCAGTAGGTGACATCATTCATGACATCACATACGACATCACCCTGGACCCCTATGATGTCACTTAGTACACTTAGATCCCTATGATGTGCACTTAGTTAATCAGTTAACTTTGAAGGTTTCAACATTTCAAAATGGAGCCGATTAAATAATATATGGCTACAAATACTTTTTTCAAGTCATTATAGTCATCTATTAAAATGTTAGCTTTATGTATCTGCTTGTCTAAAACATATTAAAGTTGTATTTGTAGTTGTATTAATTGTTCCACACTTCTTAACTTTAATATCCTTCCATTAAATATATATGTAAAACAGTGTTTCATATGGTATATAAATGTAGTGCATTCTCTGTAGTTGTGGTTCCAACCTCTTCTCAAAGCTCACCAGACAAGCCAAGATCTAGACTGCGTCAATATAAGTGAGACAATTACATTTCAAACTGTGTAACCTTTATTTGTCTCATATTTACAAATTGTGAAACCTCCAACATGTTGGGTCTGGTGGGCCACGAAGAGAGGATGTTTACTGTTTCTATATTTTATGATATATAACTGAAAATTCTTTAAACTTTTTGTCCTCGGCTTTGGGCAACTTTTGAGTTGAGCATTATATGTTTTTTATTAAACGGGCTTCAAACTGAGGTGTAAGTCAAAATCACAGAAAAAAGTTTGATATAGATTGTACCTTTTAATGAATGACAAAGTTAGCCATTAATATATACCATCTCCATCAAATTGATTTCTTTTGTTCTATGGCCACACAGTACCACACCGTACCGAAGTCAAACACCATGATATTTCTATTTAACATTTCTTTCCAGTCACATACATCATCAATGGTTTCAAATATCGATGTTTTCAAATTTGTATCTCATAAAATTAAAAGTAATTTGTAAAATATATCTTAGGGGTCTAGTGTGATCAATAATATCATGAATAATTCCATTATTTGTATCATAAGTAATGCAATGAATGAGGTCACCTGATGTCATGATGTCCTCAGAATGATGCGTGCAACCTTAACTTGTTTTTTCCTGCACTGGCTCCTTAACTATACTTCAATTAAGTATTTTTGCCAATAAATTTCCAGTGGTTTTCTCAAATACATATTAATGAAAATATTTAAGTTCTTTTTTAAATATAATACATTAATAAAATATAGTTTGTTTAGTTTTGTGGATTGTTTGAAAAGCAGAGCTCACACTATCTGTATGAAGGTGCAGAATCAGGGTGCTGTGTGTAGTGTCAGTTCAGGAACAACAGACCTCATACTGTCTATATTAAAGTGAAATATCCAGGTGTTGTGTATAGTGTCAGTGTAGAAACAGTAGTGCTCACACACTGTCTGTATGAAGGTGCAGTATCCAGATGTTGTGTGTAGTGTCAGTAAAGGAACAACAGTACTCACACTGTATGAAGGTGCAGGATCCATATACTGTAGTGACGGTACAAGAGCTCATACTATCCTAGACATCTCCTTCTCTATCTCTAAAAACTAAAACATCACTGGCTTTAATAGAACAATCACAATGCATGGGGTTTGACAGCTGGGCTCAAGCCTCTACTGAGCATGCCCATTACATTATTTTTTCAATTATTATATCTCAAAAATAGATTAAGCAATCTAATGAATTTAATAAAAAATGGCAAATATAATCAGACCCCACAATCTCCTAAAATACAAAATTTCAAATAGTAAGAAGCCCATGAAAAATTACTTTATAATGGTACTTTTGAGAGAACCTCAACTATTACTGTTGTATTTTAATAACGGGTATATGTGAGCATACCTTGTTGTGTTGAAGGGGCTTGTGTAACTCAATAAAGCTATGAGCTATGCCAGGGTAACAAAGATGGGCGGGTCATAGCAGAATGGTCAGGGAAATCACAGTCCACTAGAGAAGGAAGGAACTGGCAACCCTCTCCAGTATTTTTGCCAAGATAACCTTCTGGATAAGCAGAAACAGAGATAGAACAATATGAAACCAGAAACTGAGCTTTCAGGTCAGAAGATGCCTACTACATTACTAGGGGAGAGCAGAGGGCAAGTACAATTAGCACTAGACCTAATGAAAGGCTTGGAGCCAAAGTCTAAAGGACGCCCTGCTGCAAAAGTATATGAAGGGGAAAGGGAAGTTTGCTGCTGCAAAATTCAGCATAGGAACTTGAAACGCTAGAACTATGAACCAAGGCAAACTGGACATGGTCAAGAATAAGATAACAAGATTAAACATTGATATCCTGGAAAGTGAATGCAAATGACAGAATGATTTCAATTTGAATCCAATGACAGCCATTTACCAACAGCCATGGATGTTAAAGAGGCTGAAGTTGTTCAATTCTATGAGAATAATCAACACTTCATAGATATAACACCAAAAACAGATGTTACTCTTATCATGGGAGATTGGAATGCTAAAGGACGGACGATAAATTACCTAGAATGATGGGCAATTTTGGTCTTGGACTACAAAATGAAGCAGGTCAAAGATTATTAGAATGCTGTCAAGATAATTCTCTGGTCACAGTAAACACCCTCTTCCAACAACCTCAGACAACTCTACACATGGACAACACCATAAATACAGACAATACATAAATCAAACTGCCTATATACTTTGTATACACAAATGGATGAGCTCTATACAGTCAGTAAAAACAAGACCTGGAACTGACAAAGGCTCAGATGATGAGCTTCTTATTGCAAAGTTCAGAATTAAACTGAAGAAAAGAGGAAACAGATATGAGATAAAGAATATCCCCAATGAATATGCTGTACAGGTAAATAGTATGTATAAGGAACTGGACATAGTAAAGAGAATGCTAGAAGTACTTTGGACAGAATATCCCAAAAAGAAAGAAAATTAAGAAGACAAAGTGGCGTGATAAAAGACAAAACTGGAAGGGACTTTAAAGAAGTAGATCAGATAAAATAAGAGATAGCAGCAATACATCGAAGATTTCTAAAGAGTCTTAAAAGCATCAAAAACCTCAATAGTTTGTCCAATGAGCTGGAGTCAGACATCTCGGAGAGTGAGTTGAGATGGGTCATAGGAAGCCTTGCATAGAACAGAGCTGCAGGAGTTGATGGACTCCCAACTGATCTGTTCAAAATCCTAAATGATGTGTGAAAGTTTTGCTTGCATTATGTCAACATATTTGTAAAACTCAACAATGGCCAGCAAACTGGAAAAAGTCAGTCTACATCACAATCCCCCCAAAAAAGCCAGTGCCACAAAGTGGTCAAATTATCAAACAACTGGGCTAATTTCAAATGCCAGCAAGGTAATGCTTAAGATCCTGAAAGCTTGGCTCCAACATTATATGTACCAAGAAATACCACATGTGCAAGCCGGGTTTCGCAGAGGCAAAGGCACAAGAGATTAAAATTACCAATGTTCTCTGAATAATAGAGAAAGCAAGAGAGACCCAGAAAAACATTTACCGTTGCTTCATAAACTACTCTAAATTATTTGACTGTGTGGACTACAACAAAAATTGTGCTGTGTTCTTAAAGAGATGGGAGTGCCATACCATCTCATCTGCCTTCTGAGGGATCTGTATATAGACCTAGAAGCCAAGGTCAGAAGGAAACATGGAACAACCGATTGGTTCAAGATAGGGAAAAGAGTGTAACAAAGTTGTACATTGTCATGTTATTTAGTCAATTTATAAGCAGAAAACATCATGAGTAAGGCGGAAATCCAAAGCCAGAAATACCAATAACCTCATATACGCTGATGAGAGGAGGAACCAAAGGGACTATTGATGAGGGTGAAAGAAGAGAGTGACGAAGATCATGACAAACCTCAATCCAACTTCTAAAATTATATATATATATATATATATATATATATATATATATATATATATAAAAATATATATATATACATATACACACACATATACATGGACAGATATTTCAGTATATCAGTACAGTCTTAAAAACAATTGCACGAAGATCAATAACACCAGAAGATATCCAATCCCCAGATGGTTTCCAGTATAAATATTTCTGATTTATTATTGAAATTCGCAAATGTTTGGAGTATGATATGAAGCCGATACAGTAGCAATAGAAAGAGACTTATTCTATCTCTGACATAACTTAGCAGCTAGAGGTATCTTAACAGGTGTAAAATGTGGAGGGAGTGAATGGAGAAAAGCAAGGAGAGAAGAAATAAGAATTAAAAAAGATATAAGGAAAAAGAGGGAGTTAAAGGAAGTACCAAGAAAATACAAAGAGAGAAATGAGAAGAATGAATGGCAGAAAACCATAGAGGAAGAAGACAAAATTGGTAGGAAAGAGAAGAGGGATCAGAGGGAAAAGGAGGACAAGAGATGAGAAAGAAAGAATATAGTGCATAGAATAGAAAAGATGAATTCGAAAATATACGAAAAGGAAGCAGAGACACACAAAAACGAGAGGGGAGACACGCAACAGGAGGAGAGCAGGCAAGAGAAAAGATCGGAGAAGAGAAGACACAATTAGAGACACGAGGGACAGGAGAGAAAGACATGAGGGGTGGAATAGAGAGACACAAAAGTGGGTGAGAAACATAAAAGTCACAGAATAACATGAGGGTTGCAAAGAGACATGACAGGCAAACAGAAACACAGGAAGTAAAGAGAAAGGCATAAGAAAGTAGAAAAGATTAAAATAAATCATGGTAAGGGGATTGAAAAAGGAAAAAAGAAAAATGTATCCATCACCGTAACCAGTCAGGATTTTACTTGAAGATAACATTACATGTGCACTACTTTGCAGGCTTTATTTAATGCTCTGGTTTTGAAAACCTGCTGCTTGAAGTAGCCATGAACTTATTGAAGCAGTGATAACATTAACTCTCAATACTGGCCACCAGGGAAGAGCTTTACACTTTGTGCCGAATAAATAAATAAAAATTAAAATAGTCTCTCAGTCACAATCTGTGTCCTTTGGGAGTTTACTGCTTGTCTGCCTGAAATCCTTATTGATTTGTTCTCTGTGTGTTATAAAGTACTTTATCTTAGCCAGTGTATCATTAACCCCCACACTGCTGATGCATGAATGCGTTCCAATCCTGCAAAGGTGAACACTAATTAGTTGTCTTTAGAATAATCCATATGAGATGGTGAATTATATGGGAATTATCCTATGGGATGGTATTCAGGTACTAAAAAGTACTATATATTTTGTATATACTTGCCTTAAGTTGATAAGTTCCCTTTGACCTTTTAACTACTGAAATAAATGTTTTTTTCCTGCCAGGGGAGTAGTCCATGTAAAGATATCTCCTTACTAGAGTATATCAATGGCAAACTTATTTTGCTATCTTTTGCACTCAAACAAAACTGAAAAAAAATAATTAGAGGATGGTTCTGTTGTTACGAGTATATATATTTTTGCTTTAAATACAAATAAAGAAATAATAAAGATGTTATATTCCCTTCCCACTGGCTATTAGCTTTTTTTTTTAGCTGCTGATAATGTCAAACCTTATCACTAATTGCTCACAATGCTTTTCCCTGTTAATCAACATATTGACTTGTGTTATAGTTGGTAGAAATTAAATTGAAATACCATGAGCAGTACATACAGCATATAAATTGATAAAAAAACAATGTCTAAAAGAATACAATGCTTAGTGGACTATCGTGCTGCTACATGTTGATCCATATTTGCATGTCACTATCCAGACTCTTTTGGGTTCCCTAGTTGTCCAGTGGTTAGAATTTGGTGCTTTCACCACTGAGACCTGGGTTCAAATCCAGACACAGAACCAAGAGGTCAAGCCATCCTGAAGCCAAGAAGGGTTGGGCCTAATCAGTACTTGGATGGGAGACCACCTAGGAATACCAGGAGCTATATGCTGTGGCCCACTGGAGAAGGAACTGTCAACCCACTCCAGTATCTCTGCCATGAAAACCAAGTGGAAAAAAAGTCTGCATGATCATGGACATAAAGATGTGCATGGTGTGTTACAGTGAGCCAAAAATTACTGCACAACACGGAAAAATAAATAAATCCAGACTTTAGCAGCAGTATAAACACACTGTGTACCGTATTTTTCCCTGTATAAGACGATATTTTTTACCAATTTTTTTAAGTTTAAAATAGGGGGATCGTCTTATACACGGATGTTGCAATTACATACCCTGGTCTGGTACTGTAATGCTGCATCTGGCCACTAGATGGTGTTGTGGCACAGTTTTATGGCAGGAGAAAAGATCACACTTGGAAATGCATTGGTTATTAATGCAGTGCTTGTGTCCACAGAAATGTGTATTTTATAACTCCTTATTGCGCTACACATATATTTAAGTGCATTTTCTGTCATGATTTTCACTGACTTCCATTCCAGCTCAATATCCCTGTGACCACATCACTCACGTCACGCTATGCATGGCAATTTTCCGGTTTAATACAGTAATAAGTGATGTAGTCACGGGGATATTGAGCTGGAATGGAAAAATCAGTGAAAATCATGACAAAGTGTACTTAAATATATGTGTAGCACAATAAGAAGTTATAAAATACACATTTGCAATAAACTTTGGGCTCCAAAAATAGGGGTCGTCTTATACATGGGGGTGTCTTATACACAGAAAAATATAATCATTCTGTGGGAAAACAGGTCTGCTGACTTGCTTAACATATATAGGTGTACTCGGAATATCTTTTTCTTTACATATCTAATAAAAATTCATATTTGAACCCTTGTCTTGCCCATTTAAAGCAGCCTGCATATTAAGGAGTAATCAGAGTGTAATAATGGATTAGAAGGACTAGGAAGTTATTTGTCATCAATTAGTATCCATACGCATACTGTATCACAAGACAAAACTACTGTGAGTAATAAAGTCTTAGGATTTCCAACTAAACAGCAGTAAAGATGTCAATAGAATCTCAGGAAATACATCACCCAGGGAGAGAAGTTTTGTTTTATACAAATATTAATTGACTTTGTAAGATATTTTCTTCTATTTCACACTTTTACAGCATTTGTGTCTTGCTTTTATAATACAGCAATGTGTGATATATTATCACGTTACAGTCTGAGTTGAGGTCTATTTCACGGAGTGTGAGGGTTTGACACTGCACTGTAAAGGTTGGTCTAAGAAATTTTAAGAAGCTGGGGGTATTGGAAGTCATGGTTATATGTCTGGATCTGTCACGTGATACATCCCACTTTGCTCTGTTTTCCTATGTTGTATAAAGTATAAACTTTTATATTAATCCTCAAAGAAGAAAGCTATTGAAGTACATATTTTAAATATTAAGTAAAAGGCCTTTCTAAATATCTTGTTTTAGAACATTATGCCCTCCTGAACTTTACTTCTATATTTTGACATTTCTGTATCATCAATTCTATCCATTCTCTCTGGGGATCTATACTTATCTAGGTCATGAAATGAGTCTTACATGCCCTAAATAACAATATTAATTTTATTTTATTTTATAGGGCAGTAATGTACAACCTCTAGTTGGGGAACGGTTGTTTTTTTGGCCAATGAGCTGGTAAAAAAGGTATATTTACATTTTTAAATAAATAAAGATTATATATATATATATATATATATATATATATATATATATATATATATATAGAGAGAGAGAGAGAGAGAGAGAGAGAGAGAGAGATAGATAGATAGATAGATAGATAGATAGATAGATAGATAGATAGATAGATAGGATATCAAAAAATCTACACACCCTTATTATAATTGCAAGTTTCGGTGATACAAAGTCAGCAGTCAAGATGAATCATGTCAGACATTTTTCCATCTTTAAAGTGACCTTGCAAGCAAATAGATAATTAATGTTTTGTTTGAAAAAATTATTGAAATTAATAAATATACAACAGGCTTACATAAGTATGCCCCCCCCCCCCCCAATACTTTGTGAAAGCACTTTTTGCAATTATTACAGTTTGTGGATACAATTCTATGAACTTTGCAATTTTATCCATTTCTTCCCTTCCAAAAAAAAGTAAAAGTTCCTTCAAATTGCAAGGGGATCTCCTGTGAAGAGTCCTCTACACGTCATTCCATAGGTTTTCTATGGGATTGAGGTCTGGGCTCTGACTGGGAAACTATTTTTTTCCGAAGCTATTCCTTGGTTGACTTAATGTGTGCTTTCGCTCATTATGTTTTAAGATTAAATTCTTCTCCATCTTCAACTTTCTGACAGAGGCCAGGTTGTATGACAAAATACCTTCATATTTGCAGCTAGTCATTATCCCATCTATCATGACTAGAGCCCCTGTCCCAGCTAAAGAAAAGCAGCCAAAATTCTGCCACTCCCATGCTTCACAGTAGATATGGTGTTCTTTGGATGATCGGCTGTGTTTTCGAGTCAAACTTATCTTTTAGAATTAAGGCCAAAAGAATAAACGTTTGCCTCATGAGACGTTAAGACACTTTCCCGCATAGCTTGGGCTGACAATGTATTTTCTTCCAAAATTGAAATGGGCTTGAAAATAATTTGAATTGTTTCTCCAAATAATTATCTATTTTTTTCTCTTATATATTTATTTATACATACATACATACATAACAACCCTGATTTAGGTCATAGCTTTAGTTGACCTTATTTGAATGGATTCTAAATAAGGGCTTGGAGAACCCCCGGAGCCATTGTGGCTAAGTTTTTCTTCTGATTCCTAATTTTTTGGGGGTAATTCTACAAATATCTGTTTACATATACAATTTCATGGCTCCTAAAAATGATTGACGGCCTCCTCAGTACTTTAATGAATTTGTATAGGGGAAAGAAAAGTACAACTTTGGTTTTAATAGTAATTATAACCCAAAAGATCATCCAAAGTTTGTTATGGACGGAAATAATACCAATCATATACCATTTTGAATAAAATATAAGTTTTATTGATACATATAAAATTAATACAGGGGACTTAAAATTAATATTAAGATTGTTCTTCCAACAAAAGGTTGTCTCCCAATTTTAGACAGATAACGGTGTTAATTGATGTAACACAGAACAAAAAAAAGTCAAATGACCGTCTTGAATATATATACATTGCATTGAGGTAAAAAAAATGTTATTTATGCACTGTACATACAGAGATATGTGGGTATATTGTAACTTAATAAGCATGTGTAAAGTAGTATCATAAATAACTGTGTATAGTGGATTGACCTACAATCTCTAACTCTGCTAGTGACAAAAAAGGGTTACTAACTAGCAATATTTAAGCAAACATTCAGCAGTGTAATAATGCTGGTAAATAGACCATTAATCCTTTACACATGCTGATTTAAGCTACAATATACCCACATATCTCTGTATTTACAGTGCATAAATAACATTGTTTTTACCTCAATCCAATGTATATATATGCAAGACGGTCATTTGACATTTTTTTGTTCTGTGTTACATCAATTAACACCATTATCTGTCTAAAACTGGGAGACAATCTTTTGTTGGAACAATCTTAATATTTATTTTAAGTCCACTGTATTAATTTTATACATAGCAATAAAAGTTATATTTTATTCAAAATGGTATATGACTGGTATTCTTTCTGTCCATAACAAACTTTGGATGATCTTTTGGGTTATAATTACTATTGGAACCAAAGGTGTACTTTTCTTTCCCCTATACAAATTAATTAGTCATTTTACACTGCTGATGGTAATTATGTTGTGTAATTTACACTTGCTACTATATGCTTTGCATACTCGACACTATTACTACAAGTTATACCCAAGTTTGACTCCCTCTCTATTCTCTGTACTCCCCAGCAGTTTAGCAGGCCTTGTTTGGTACACATTTTCAGCCCCTGTTATGTCGTTTGGAGTATTTGTCATGTGGTCTGGCTGCTGTGTAGTGTCTTTTTTCTGTGGCTCATTCCTCTTTTAAAAAAAAAAAACTATTTTCAATGGGACAAATCAGTTAATCCATATAAGCCAAACTCATCTTCAATCAAAATGTAACTAAACCTGCTTACCTCCAATATCATATACCCTCTCGTCTCCATGATTAGATACCTCTGCCCCTGGCATTTAGCCTCACTCTATCTCAAACACCTTTTATATTCCAGATTTTTACTTCTGAATTATTTTTCTTTTCCAGTCACTTCTGCTGGAAATCTATTCCATGAACCTTCATCAGTGAGTTATTCCTTCCTTACTTTGCCACTTTCCAGCCTGAGGACATGACATCTTGTAACTTCTCCTGCTTCTATGCTTCTCTTTAATACTTATTTGATTCCATTAAAAGATGTAAACATTTCTTCATGTAGGCTCCCATGCAGTCCTTAAGTGGCCAGATCTACTTTACATCTTGGGATTCCCACCTCACAGTGAGAGCAAATTACACTGAGGATATTAGAAGATTTAAGGAGCAGAATTCAGCAAAGCTTCCTAAACGTGAGCAAAGTATTATCCAGCACCCATAGTGTTATGATCATGGTGTGCGCTACCCTAATCTACCCTGCACTTGACTGTTAATAGGTTAGTAAATCACTGTTGCCATTAAATAAATTAAGCAAAAATGTAATATACATTAATCCAAAAGGTGTGCAAATTAGAGCACCACACTAAAATAATTAATTTCAAACTGACAGGAAAAAGAGAGAGAGAGAGAGAGAGAGAGAGAGAGAGTCATCATTACACAAGGAAAGACAAATTTATGCAAATCTTTTACAAACACTCACAAACAAACATTTATTTAGCTTTTTCAAATGGTGCCTCATTTGAATGAGGGAGGATGGGGAGGGGGAGAGCAAAGCTGAGGAGATGGAGAGGGGACAGCTTAGAGGAGGCATAAATATTCACAGGGAAGATTATAGGATCCGTGTTAGCTGGTCTTAGATTTCTCCAAAGTCCATACAGAATAGCAGAAAACAAAACTAACGAGAGGTAGAGCAGATGTCAGACAATGCCAGGGTCCCCTTCACCCCCTCTCGCTTGGATGTTCTTAAGCTTTTTTTTTTTTTTTTTGCAGCGTGCATTCAATATGGTCAGGTCATTGAATGGCTCCCCTACACACTGCGTATTGTGGCTGCAGTCCCATAAGCTGCACTGCTGTCAGCTATCCAAAAGGTCCTCATGAAAAGGCATTATGCAAATTCTCCCTTCCTTTTTGTGTGTGTGTGTGTGGGGGGGTAAGGTTGTAAGGCCTCTCTAGTCTCCTCTCACTGGCGCTTTGGAAGTCCCTGCCTTCATTTCGGGATGGTTGTGGTTTGCCTTAGGGCCATGCAGCTTGTTCTGACAGCGCATCCCCCTAGATAGTTGGGATTAGTGGAGCTTGTTTGGATAAACTTGAAAATCAAGGCTTTTTCAAGGTAGACAGCTAGATGTAGCTGCTGAGTTTCCAGCTGCCTGTGCTTTCATCCCGAAAGGACGGCAGATTCACAGGAGCTATCACTGCCATGGGCTATGTCACATACACAAGTAAGAAATTAAAGGCTGCTAAAGACAGAGCCTTGGAAGTTTTAATGCTAAAATAAGGAATCTGTTCTGCACAGTTTACACGAGTTAATAAAAAAAGGCACCATTAAACATAGGATTGTGACCCTCAAGAGCTGGAAGGCATCCAAGCCAACAAGATGCTGAATTTTACACAGTTTAAGATGATAAAATAACATTTATTCACAAACACATTTTATTTGCTTTTTGTAGATAGTGTCCACGGTTTATAGCAATCAAAAACTTGGTTTTTTTTTAAGCGTGGTTTATTATGCTTTCATCTATGTGCAAACTTTGCCAACAAGTATTTAGAAATATTAATTGCAAATATTTATTAAGATGAACTGAATAATATACTAGTGGCTGGAGATACTCTTTAATGATAAAAATTTAAATGTTTTGTAAATTAAAGTATGCTTTTAAGAACATTTTCAGAAATATCGGGAAGGGGGATTTATCTACTCCAACATGTTACATTCAGGGAATCCAAAGCACCTAATATGATCTGTCTCCCATTGTATTTAATTACTAGTCGTTTACCCGTCATAAATGACAGTATAATATTACATGTGTCTCCCCCTGCCCCTCCCTCCCTTGTGTCTCTTTCCCGCCATCTCCCTCCCATGTGACTCCCCCCTCCCTCCACTGTGTCTTTACTTCTCCCTCCCCTGTGTCTCTTTCATTGCTTCCTCATACCCCTGTGTCTCTTTTCCCCCTTCCTCCCTCCCTTGTGTCTCTTTCCCCCCTGCCTCCCTCCCTTGTGTCTCTTTCCCCCCTGCCTCCCTCCCCTGTGACTCTTTCCCCCTCTGTCTCTTTCCCCTTTCCCTTGTCTCTTTCCCCATCCTCCCTCCCCACTGTCTCTTTCCCCCTCTGTTTCTTTCCCCCCTCCTCTCTCCCCTGTGTCCCCCCAGCCGCCACCCTGCATTTAATTACACAGGTCCCTGGCACATTAAATAATTTGTCTGGCTAATACATTTTATAGAATTTTCTCAAACCTCATTCTCTAGATTACATTCTTATTATTCTATTATTATTATTCTCTAGATTTTGTGGGAAAAATGGCACAACGGAGATTCCAAATATGGTATAATGTAAAACTACAAGTAATAACAAATATGTTACTGAAGGTGAATGCATTTATAAAAAAATATTAATTGATAAACATTGACGTTTGCCATTTTTAGCTGTCAATCAGCTTTTCTGATCCATCAACGGAGATTCATATCTTTTGTTAATGAGAGATCATTGCCATTAATGACTAATTAGTCATCTGCGCAAAAAAGGCTAAGCATACTCAGATCCAGGTGTCTGCTCAAGACAATGGACCAATGTCTCAGGCTAATTTGTCATTAATGGCAATGATCTCTCATTACCAAAAATGTATGTGGGTAGATCAAAAAGTCTGATTGCCATCTCAAAATGGCAGAAATGGCAAAAAGGTAGTTTACTGTAGGAAAATACTTTTGTTTGAATAACATTCAAATTATAAAGTACTTATTATTACCTATAGTTTGTAATTAAACAATCTATGCTGTCACTGTAATCTCAACTAAGCTTTGCAATTTAGTTACTTAAAATGCAAAGGTAAATACATACGTATATCACAGGCGTACAGTTTACACACAATAATATGACACCATAACTTAGAGATCAAATAAGTGCCTTAAACCCTAATAATCAGGTATATAGGAAAGAGAAACACTTCAAGTCCCTATATTAGCTATTATAAGGCATACACATGGACCAATAAAAAATAACCTTTATTCTTGTTCATTAATATTATATACACAACGACGAAACTTAAAACTTAGAATAAAAAAGTTCCTTTCAGAACCTATCTATATGCTACTGCAGGGAAACGGCATGATTGCCCTTGATTTATTTACATATATATATATATATATATATATATATATATATATATATATATATATATATATATACTGTATGGTAAACTCTAGGTGTTTCTCAATTCAAAAATCCCTGGGTTGTTGGCACTGGGCTGACCAATGGAAAGTCCACCACAGCAACCAATCAGAAAGTTGCAACAGGGATTGGTTGGCGGGCTACAGCAGAAGACTTGAAAATAGAGAAGACAAACAAGGAATCACAAAGGATTAACAAAAAAAAGAGGTGTTGACATCTGCCCTTGTGTAATAGGTCAGTCTGTCCTACTGATTGGTTCCCTTCCAGACAATCACAGACCCGCCAACATAGGCCCTCTTGTGATTGGCCACTGTGCTTTAGGGGAGGAATTCAAGGATGCTTTTCAAAAGTTGCCAAACCGTTTTTTATAAGTTTCTTTTGTTTTACCCCCTATAAATGTATTTTGACGCCCCTAGTAAAGCGATATAGCAGGTTTGGACTATGAACTGTCTCTAGAGTGTTGTTATGAAGGTCCAAGACCTTCTTTATTCAACAGCAAGATCTTCCAGCAGTGGGTCTGCAATTAATCCTGGTAAGCTGTCCAGGAAGACCATCCCAGCTCATCTGGAGCAGGGGGCCTCTTGTCGTCACAACAATTATTTAAAGATTTCTTGTTAAGTTTTTTGCACATTAAAAAAAAATAGTCAAATAATGTTGCCATCCATGTCCCTCTTTTAAATAAACTTACCCCTTTACAACTTATTTGTTGTCTTCAAGTTAAATTGACTTTTACTGGCATGTAATTGTTTTGTACCTTGTCTCTGTAAAGCTCTGCACACAATGATGGTGCTATACAAATAAAATAAAATACATAACTTACTATTCTTACTCCGATTTTGCATATTTAACATATCAGAGTAAAAATACCCAATGCTTCTTTTAAAGGACTCTTGCCCAAAAATCAAGTTGTTATTGAAGTTATTCTTAAATGTGAACTAGCTATAAACCAAACTAGCCATTTTATTAAAAAGTGAGCCATTCCTGAATTAATCAATTTTTTTTTCTATTGTATTCTTATGCAAATGAATGACGATGCAATAAGAACAGTGCATTTTATATGCAAGCTTATAATAATCTCCAAAAGAGAAACCATTTTGTTCTGCATTGTTCAGTCGTTACTGACTCTCCGTGACCTCATAGACTGTAATACACCAGGACATCTTTATGTTCATGGTCATGCTGGTCCACTTGGCATTCATGGCAGATATACTAGAGTGAGTTCCCAGTTCCTTCTCCAGTGGGCCACACCATACAGCTCCTAGTATTCCTAGGTGGTCTTTCATCCAAGTACTGACCAGGCCCATCCCTGCATGGCTTTAGGGTGGTGTGCCCTCTTGGTTCCCTGACTGGAATCAAAGCCAGGTCACAGTGGTGAAAGCACCAAATCCCAGCCACTGGACCACTAGGGAACCTAGAGAAACCATTACTTTACACAAATACTGCATTTATTTCAATGCTAAATCCCACCTTAATGGTATGTTGTTGGGTTTTTCATTTCTCGGACACTATAATCTTTAGATACCACTTTAAACTTGAATATGTTAAAACCTCACTATTGTCTAAATCAGTGGTTCTAAACCATTTTTTGGTCTAGGGCCCAGATGGTCATCTTCCAGTTCTCATTGCTGTGATATCCAGATCATTTTTAACATGTTGATACTTCTTGTGACTTACTGTATTTCCATATAGCTTTGCATTGATTTGAATAGAATATAGTTTAACGGCTTATACATTTCTCTATAATATATATAACTTTGACTAATGGTGATGGTATGTATAAAGTGTTAGGCTCTCCCTGAGGACCAGCATATAAGGTCTCAGTGATTAGCTCCGGTCCCAGTATTGGCTGTTAACCACTGGCCCAAAATTAGCTTATATCTTTAAGAAAAGTGAAATAAAAAAGGACTAAATTTCCCAAACTCTGAGTCATTTTGTATTTACTAGAAATTGCCAAGTAAATACACGTGTAAAGTATAAAAGCAGCCATATAAAAATCCAATAAATAAATAAAAAAATTAAAAGAAGAGGGGAAGCTTCTTTGCACAGTGGAAAAGTGGTATGAACAACAGACATTTCTTTCATGAGGTCTAATGGAAAGTTCATTAGTTTACAAAGACACATCCCCATGAGACAACAGAACTAAGAAGAGGCTACATAAATCAAATTAAATCCTCCAGTAAACAAAAATTACACATAAAAATGAAATATAATAAGGCTGCATTTATTTATTTGCTTTATAAAATGCAACTGTTTTAAGTTTTGAAAAACATTGACCACGTTGGCCTTTAAGTATCTTTTTTTACCACTGGTTCATATTCAAAACAAATTAAGTCCTGCAAAAGTGGGGATATCATTTTTAGTGAATACCAATATCCTTTAAGGTATTTCCTAACCCCTCCAAAAGCTCAGTAAATATTCAGTGCTAATAAGAGTGCAATTAATTATTTTTCATATATACGGTATATATATATATATATATATATATATATATATATATATATATATATATATATATATATATATATATGCATTCGGCTTGTGTATAAAGTGTGTCAGGAAAGTTCATTTATAGTTACAAAAAAGAAACTCCACTACATATAGATATTTTTGTGCAATTTCAGGTCAGTAAGCTGGGCCTCAAAGACCTAGACAGATATATGCCACTGTTACACCTACATATGAACTAATATATATATATATATATATATATATTTTTATATATATATATATATATATTTATATATATATATATATATATATATATATATATATATATATATATATGTGGCAAATGTTCTCTAAGGATACAGATAAATATCTTTATAAACTTTATGAACTACTAATAGTTTTGTTTTTTGAGTAGATATCTATTGTTACATTGTGCTATTTTCAATTTTGTATTACATTTAATATAATGTTGTTAAATGGACACTGTAAAAGGTTTTCCGAAAGAGGACATTTAATAATGTGTCACAGTGTATTTTCTTTTGTTCAAATGACGCTCTCAAAGGTCATAGGTTCTCTGTTTTAACATTAAAATACACTACCTACGTATTCATTATTTAAACATTATTTTATTTACACATGTATTTACTCACTGAAACCTTCCAATCAGTCCCTGCAAAAGTCTGCCCCTGTAGCTCATGCATTCAATGTGTCTATAGTAACAGATGTACTAGCCAAACACAATCTGCGTCCCAGAGTAGCGAGGCGAGCTGTTAAGCACAAAGGCAATAAGCACCAAATCGCATTAGCCTACAAGCACTTGACAAATACGGGACTTAGGGGGGAAAAAAATACGAGGTTAACCCGCCGAACCGCGAAAATCCAAAAAACACAAAGAAAATAAAAATAAATTCAACAAAAAACATCACCCACAGCACGGGGGAACAGCCAGGACGTCTGGGAGTGAGGTGGAACATGAATTTAAGGCGATTTAGACGGCTTTCATCACACAAAAATCACCTAAGCGGAAAAAAAAATATCCACTGAAAAAAATGAAAACGAGGCTACCCTCGCGCACGCAGCCTATTTCTAATGCACAGTTGGGACATGCATTACACCATATCATCAGGGCACCAACACTCAAACTGTACATTGTGTGCGGACGGAAAATACTAACAGATTGTTAGCTCTTCAGGCTATTGATTGCTGGATATATTAATTACAAATAGGTAAAGTATATTAATTTATTCAAGAAATAATTAATTCATTATTGATTAAATTAATATAGATAAATATATATCTCTCTTTATAATGAGTGACGAAGGTGCTCAGAGGAGCAAAAAGAGACGAGACAAGAGGCTCGCCATGAGTGAGCACCAAAGGTCCTCAGAGTACAAAAAGGTTTACATTGTGTGTCAAACAGCATTCCCATGGCTTCAAATTGTATTGCCCCGGCATTTTTGACGGTCAAGTCGCTAGTTTATATATAATTATTATTTTCCTTTATTATAATGCACCAACATATTTCATAGTAATATATAAGGGTTAGGTACAAGGCAAAAAAATGGTGTCTCGTCCTTTGCGCGCCTGACAAAAGCGTGCCGTCATCAGCGCTAAGACAAATGCGCTCACCGACTACTGCTCGCCGGACTGCAGGTAAGGTGGCCTTAGGGGTGTTAGGGTTAAAGTTTTTAGGGTTAAAGTTTTTAGGGTTAGAGTTTTTAGGGTTAGAGTTTTTAGGGTTAGAGTTTTTAGGGTTAGGCTTAGGGGATCTTAGGGTTAGGGTTACAGGGCTGAGGGGTAGGGTTAGGCTTAGAGGTCTTAGGGTCATGTTAGGGGTCTTAAGATTAGGATTAGGGGGGGTCGGCATTACTAGCTTACATGCTGTAGTCGGCGCGCTGTGGTGTGTAATTGCCCTGTGTGCAAAGGACCAGGTGCCCAAAAAACAATATTAAAATCTTGCAAGAAATTGGAGGGGCCTGTCTTTCAGCTTAATATCAAACGTGCATAGTGCTGCTTTCCAAAGCACCGACACAAGATCGAAAACTTGCAAACTTACAATCTAAAGGATATTTATAAAATGATGTGAAGGAGTCATGTTTACAATGGTTATTGGGTTTAAGAGTGGGTTTTGGATTTAAGAGTATATACATATAATTCTACCGAACCAATATATATATAAAACAATTCACCTATTGTTCCTACGCCACATCTACCAACTGTTCGAGGTTACAAACGAACCACGACCAAAAACCTCACCCGACCATAATTCATCAACCAAACTTCATGAAATTTAACTTCAGGTCACGTGCACAAGTCTCTGCTGTGCATGCTTATTACATTAAAAATGTAAACAAAAATGGCTTAAGATACCTAAAAACTTAAAAAAATAAATAAAAAGCAGGGAGTCTTCCTACATCACTAATAAACCGCCACATTCTAAATAAATACAATCAGTAAAATGTTCCCTATAAGTGAGCATAAACCCCCATGGGAAAAGCATTTCATCACTAATAGAACAACATAAAATTCTATGGATTGAAAAAATGAACATAAAAAAACAATACTATATAAGCGGTACATGAAATTAAGAGAAAAACTATTTTTTTTAATCAGCCAGGGAAGAGTGTATGGTTTTAGTCACACACATACATACACAGCAGCGGACGAAAAGTTAAATTCTGTACAGATTAAATATGCTATGATTTTGGGCGCACCACACCCTTCCATGAGCTGTGTATCAGTACTACAGAACTGTACTAGGGAACGTGATAGTACTGAGTGCGGTTATTGGCAGAGTGCAGTACATAGTATATTCAGTCACGCTCAGCTGGAGACAATCTGATGTGGTGCATTTATTAGACAGGGTGTAACTCAACACCCTTATAATTGCGGGTGTTATATATGCAGATGAATAAATGGTAAGCACTAGTCACTGGTCCAGTGTGATCTCTATATATCTCTCCTCTTAGCAAAACCAACCACAAATTTTAAAGTTAGTGCTATCTATATGAAGACATCCTCTATGTCAATCTTTCCTCTTCAGTGTTTCCTGCTGCCTCACCACATACTATAGAGGCATATAGTATTCTGGGCATAATGATCACATATATAGTTGTCAGTGTGGGTAACGTTTGCAATGTTAGTCACGCTTTGTTAGCCCGGTTGTGGCCCATAGGGCCGCAACTGCGAGAAGCGAGGCAAGGAGTCGACCATGGGGGACTTAGGCTGCAATGAGAGTCTCACGAAGCGAGCAGTTGAGGCACGCAGGACAGCGTGCAGGTGAGGCATGCAGGACCTACGACCCGTAGGTCTGAAACCACGCAGGACTTGGGCTGCAATGAGCGCCAAAGGCGCTCATTGCACTGCGAGACGTGCAGTTGAGGCATCAAGGACAGGCTGCAATGAGCACTGAAGGTGCTCATGGCACTAAGAGCCTCCTAAAGTGAGGCGAGCAGTTGAGGCACGCAGGACTTAAGACCCGTACGACTTAGGAGCGAAACCCCTACATGCACTGTGCGCCTCGCAAAATTACGAATTTAACGTCCGAACCACGAAACTGAACAGTCATGAAAAAGACAACAAATATGCCTCAATGTAACTTACACACACCCCAGGGGGAGAGACAGGAAACCTGTGAGTTAGGTTGTAAGTTAATTTGGATGCCGAAAAAAAACGCTAAAAAAAACGCTAAACGACGAAAACGAGGCCCAAGGATTTAAAACTAGCCATAAGCAGTAACACCGAAAGCCAGTAGCACTTAATCCAAGGCAGTAACACTCAAGCGCCCAGCCTATAAACTACATAGGGGGAGAGGCAATGAGCAGCAAAGGAGCTGCAGGGAAGGGGGTTGATGCCATATTAAGTTAGATCCTGTCAACCTCTCCGACTGACAGATAAAAACACACTCCCTCCTGCTACAGCTCTCAGGAGGTGATGACATAAGGACAAAGTGGACAATTCTGTACAAAAACAAATTCTTCAAGAATCCCAGGTTTCTCTATTTTTTATTTCTATTGCATACATAGCTTCTAATGTTATTAATTTACTATTTTCTTCAAAAATGTGCAGTTTTTCTTCACTAATAAAATCAGTAAATAGAGAAAAAATCTCAACATAGTTTTTGAAACTTACACTTGAGCTTTAGCATTGCAAATTCAAGCACATATCTATCTCTACACTTACATTAGGTGTCCAGGCTATAGAGATAATCTGCCCAGGAATCTGCCCTGATAAGATTCTTTATTTGCCTCCTTAACAGAAATGCCATCAGCAGAAAAACAGACCAGTCTGAAATGCATTTTAGAACCGCAGTCCTTGGCAGATCTACTCCTACAACATGGATACCTAAGAAGGGTCGACATTAGAAGGAACGCTGGAGGCAACAATGATAAAAGTTCAACGGTAAGCTTTAAGAGAAACATTAAAATGTTATTTCCTTAAATACTGATCTTATTGCTAATAAATGATTAAATAAATCTATTGTGTGACAAATATCTAAAAAAGTTTATTACCAAAAAACAACATCTATAATAACCCTATAAATGCCTATTCCATGCTTTGACCTACGGCACTTTTGTAAACACTAACACACTTATCTTTCCATAAAGATGGCAAAGCATTAAAAAATATATATTTTACGGTAAACCAAATGTAGAAAAAAAGAGATGCTACTTGAGATTCATCAAGCATCAATTCTGGTCTTCTAAGGTTTAGAAGTTATGCCTATTAAAGGGATTTGCAAGTGAGCTGGATTATGAATGCATCCGATAGAGGAGAATTAGTAGTGTATGAAAACAAGTGTTATATAGAAAAGTTCAGTTTACTTACAAAGTTATTTGCACAAAAGTCAAATCCAAATGTTCACACCCACAGGACGGTGGGTACACACAGGAAATAGAGCATGGTACATATTTTGACCTTTCTGGTACAGCGCATAGGTGAGTAACTGTTGCAGTTCTCTTACTGAGCACATGCCAGAAGTCACTGAGGTGAAGAATGATACAATGTATTAGCCTGAATTTTAATTTTATTTAGGTGGAGTTTTCTAGGGGCGAACACGATCAAATGCAAATGTCAAAAAGCATAGGAAATTTTGCTAATTTCAAGGTAGGCTGCTAACTAATGTTTATTTTGGGATATTTTCATACAACTTTTTTTTTTCATACACTACTAATTCTCCTCTATCAGATGCATTCATAATCCAACTCACTTACATATCCTTTTAATACACTTATTGGTAAAGCATAAACTTATATAATTGCACTACATGCTAGACTAATAATATACAGTGTAGTGAAATACATGAAACTGGACAATAAGAGATATTAAGCATACTTTTGTTGCCATTTATCATTTTAAGGGCTTAAACACAAAGTAAATTATTGGACAGGAGAATGCAGAGATGTATGGTGGCGAGAGGTTAAGTCTGCAGGCTTAGTTCAGTGGTGGAGAGGACTCTGTTTCATGGTGTGCAAACTAACTGGACATTTAGTCTCATCAGAGTGCAAGGGTTATGTATATTAAGTGATAGACATATCCAAGAAGGCACCTTTTGAGGAGATTTTTAAGCTATAAAAACAGAGAGAGTCAAATTATTTTCCAGCTTAAAGTCTTGATCATAGGTGCATTTTCACTTACATTTAATATTTAGTCCATCAACATATCCTGTTGTCTCCCACTACAGATAATCACTCATTTTCTTCTCACTCGCAAAGAGGGCTACCAAAATCCTACAATTTCCACCCCATTCCCTTATCTCTAAATCCCTTACTTACTTCATATGCTCATCCTATGCTTCAAATCTGTGTTATACAGAAGTCATATGCTATAAGGAGCCATGTTTACAGTTGTATTGGATTAAAGAATAAAACTGCATGGTGGGCTCATTTGCAAGTTCATGCCCAGTTTCCCAGAGTGCAGTGCAACAATTGTATTTCTCAGGATTCTGAGCAGGAAATACGTTTTCTTTAAACTTCAATATATAGTGAAGAGTGAGGTAGCCATGAGTGTCCAGTAATCTAGATGAATAATCAGAATATTGAATTGTAATGTAATTACCTTTAATATTTGTCCAATAAAAAAGGTATCACTTTACATTGCAATACTGATTATACATCATATCATAAAACAAACACTTATACATACATGCATATATATAAGTGTAAAAGACAAACATGAAGCCTGAATACTTCTACATAAATATGGCGCAGCAAGTGGCAATCTATGCAAGTTCTATAGCTATTGTGTAGATAAAAGGAGAGTATTCTTTAATATCAGTTTGGAAGGAACATGCTCTTTAATAATAGTAATGTTCATACTTTAGCTTTTTGTATTTTTGTTTTGGAAATGTTAAAGATGGTTGTAGTAACTAACCAAACATTTGTAGAGAGAAGAAGCTTTTACAAGTCCCAAATGTCTATTGTGCAACCAGAACTAAAACAATAGTTCAATAAATTGCATGTATAACTACATTATCTGTCTTGTGAAGTAATAATGTGGTATTACTATGACAAATATAATGTTCTGATTTTTTTTTGTGCCAAGTACTGTACCTATTGTCTGGAAGTAGTGCAGGGGGTTAAATAAACCTTGACATGTCATTGCTGCAATATGAGGTCAAAAGGCAAAATTAGCTGAAAGTGAGACCAGAATGTCAGCAATTCCAATCAAGCCCCCTCCACGCTCTGGCTTCCTCATTAAAGCCTGACTTCTGCATGAATCCCCTTATTTACATTTCAGATTACATATTTCATGAAATGCTGAGATCAGTCGAAGCTGAGAGGGCTGGAATAATGAGAGAGACATATTTTAATAAACGCGCCTCTGCCTGACTTCCCCCCCCCAAAAAAAGGTTGCTTTTTGTAGAGGCCGCTTGTTTTATTCCGCCTCGGATACAGAGCGAAGGCTGACGAACTTCCACTGCCCGTTTGTCTTTAGCAGACAATTAAGATGGGGAAGATCAAAATGGATTATGGCAGCACACAGGCAACTGGTCCAGCAGCCACACGTCTGCGTCTCCGTGGTTTTGTAACACTCTTTCATCCTTTGCCTTTCTTCTTCATCCTTGTTCCTCCAGGAAAGCGACGCTGTCTTTGTGGCTGGAGGGGAGCAGGGACGGCTGCCCGTTATTATCTTGCCGCAGATGTCAATCTCGCTTTTCTTTCTCTCCCCCCTCTCTGTATCTAAAGCCCAGAGACACAATAATTTGTGACCGATTCTTTCAGTGCACTGTACAAAAGGATGCGCTAGATAAAACCAATACAAAGTTATGATATACATGCACATCAAAGACAAGCATGCAAACATATTCTTTTTATTTATCTCCCTGATTCATATATACAGTTCCATCCCCACTGCCGACTTTAAACAAACAGCAGTGTAAAGTAGGATCAAAAGGTTTCACCGGGTAAGAGATCAGCACATGGCCCTGACCAGCAGATCAGGCTTAGGTCTTGTGTCCAAGTGTGCAACTACTGTTGCTTTTCAGCACTCAAAACCATAATACATTTTGCATAATAAAGCTATCCATGCTTCAGGGCAGATGTGTTGTTTGGACTCACTAAAAATAACCTTCATGACCTACTAGTCAACAATTCAATACAAAGGTTGAGGGAAGCACACATTATGCAATGTGATTTGAGTTGCAGAGAAGAGTCCATTGTCGCCAAGTTTGCTTTCCTAAAGAATATTCCTAAATAAAGAGGAAGCAAACACATGTAATATGGAGTTTGTTAGCCTCTGAAAGAGGTCCCATTCTTGGCAGTTCATGCACAACAATGCATTGTAAGGTCAATGTTTTGGTCCATTATATGGTATCCAAACCTATAAAGTAGGTAGTAGTTACTCCAAGATACAAGTATGTGAATGTCCATTACTGGCATAGACTATTTCAATACTGTGAGTAGAGAATAATACAGATCTCGAACATATGATCTACAAGCTGAAACAAAAGAGGTTTGAAGGTTTAGAAGTTAATGATCCACACAAGACTACAAGGTGGATGATCTGTAAGGGATGATGATCTACAAAATACAGTAAGAAGGTAGACTTGTATGGAGTGATGATCTATGTGGGTGTATAGGTGAATCATCTAACACGTGATGATGTCTAAGATGCATGAAGCTGATCAATTAATAATAATAATCTTTAAACAATAATTATATATTAAGTGGAAGGAGGTGTATAATTGGCTATTGGTGGCGATCTATGAGGGCGAACAGGGCCATGCATGATCGGTAAGGGTTGTTATCTATGCGGGAGACCACAAAGACAGTGGGTAAAATGTATGGAGAGATGATCTATGAGGATGCACAGGAAATGGTGGGAGATTTATAAGAAGTGATGATGAACAAAGCACTACAGCAGCAGTGACAGCCGGCAATAAGATGAGTATCTCAGATGCAGTAAGAGTAGATCCTAAATCATATTACAATGAAACATCATACCTTTGAAATAAACACTATTTATATAATTGTTGTCCAATAAACAAATGAAAAATTAAATTCACCCCACCTAAGAATTGTAATTAACGTTTAATTGCCTCCTGAATTTTGACCCAATCAGTTCAACATTTTAAGTGTTAGTGTCCGAAATAGAAAATAAGGTTGCTTCTATATAAACATGGAATAGTAACTTGCAATCTAGCCAGGTTCTATAACTACTAGCGACTTGCCCGTCAAAAAATGACGGTCAATAAAATTTGAAGCCATGGCAATGCTGTTTGGCACACAATGTTAAGCTTTTTATACTCTAAGGACCTTCGTGGCTCATTGCGAGCCTCGCGCTGAGCGCCTTTGGCGCTCATTGCATGCCTCTTCTAGCATGTCCTTTGGCTGCTCTCTATATTTTTTTAAATACTAATTAATTGAATAATAAATGAATATAGTTTACCTTTTTGCATATAATGTCCAGTGGGACTGTTGCTGGCCTGAGGAGATAGTGTCATGAATGTCCCACTGTGCATTATAAATAGGCTGCGTGCGCAAAGGCAAACCGTTGGTATATTTGTGTAAAGCACTACTTTAGATGCATAATGTTAGTTATAAGTTAGGGTTGTAAAATTACGTAGTTTGTCTATGTGCTACGCGGTTTGCAAGCATTTGCCGTCCTTTATCAAAGTGTATTTTGTACCTCGTACGTTTCTGGGTGAAAGTAGTATGCAGTTGGCGGTGTTTTGCGCGGTCCAGGATCGTGTAGCCTCATTTTCATTTTGTTTGGCCACCATTTTTTTTTTGCGCTTAGCCGATTTTCGAGTGCCGAAACTCGGCCAAATCGACTTAAATTCACATTCCACCTCATTCCCGGACGTCCTGGCTGTTCCCCTGTGCTGTGTGTGATGTTTGGCAGTTAACTTCGTATTTTTCCTATCTCGTATTTTTTTTTTCTAAGTCCCCGTCCAAGTCTGCGTCTCGTATTTTTCTTTTTCTAAGTCCTGCGTCTTGTATTTAGTTTTTTCTAACTCCCGATTTCGCCAACTGCTTGCAGCCTAAGGCGATCACGTGTTTCCTAAGTGTTTGCAGGCCAAGTCCCGCGTGTTTCAATGCCTTTGGCGTTCCTTTCTGGCTAAGTTCATTGTGTTTCATTGGCTCGCAGACAATGAGCACCTTCGGCGTTCATCGCCCAAGTACTGCAAGTTTTAGTGCTTTAGTGCCTTAACGCCTCGATGAGCACCTTTTGCTATCATCGCATAAGTGCTCAGAGTTAAGGACTCGCCTCACAGGCTATGAACGCCTTTGGCGCTCATCGCCTAAGTTGTACGCACCACGCAAAGCGTGATGACGTCTCGTAGTTCGACAATTATAATATGTAATTATGTAGATAGATTTTAATAAAACAATATAAGTTTAGGTGGAACGTGTCCTTTAATAATGAAATACACACAATTTATAAAATAGTTGTACTCCTGATAATGATAAATAAAGTATAAAGCTTAAGTATTACGGTGATTTATTAGAAACCCCCTAAATCCTACAGGTAAACTTGACAAACAGCCTCTTTAGGACCCACACATTGTTTTATTTTATAGACAATTATCATATTAGAGTTTACATTAGTGGAAACATTGACCTGTCATGTGAATAATAAGTCCGTGGAATTACTAAACGAAACTGCATTCATAAAATAACACAGAAAAATATTCCAAGGTAATAAACGGAAAGTTTTGTTAACTACTATTCGTGCCTAGTCTAACAATATTATATGTTAATGCTCCTCTGATTTGTTAAAGTTATATAAAAACAATGTCCTGTGCTCATTTTTAAGATTTATATAAAGTGTGAATCAGATATTATTTTTACACTTTCTCAGTGTGTATTTTTGGATACAAGGCCCAGTACATAACAGGACTTCTCCCCGATATAACCTGTGACATCTCACTAACTAGTGAATACTCTGCTCCTATTATCCTATATTCACCTCTGTTTATTAAAGGACTGCAATAATATGTTAAATAACTGAGGCAGGATATTGTGGTGTCACGTTAATGAGAGAAAGGGGGAAAAAATTAATTACGCATTCCAGACCTGGTCATTGAAGTCTTCAGGGAAGATCCTCCGCAGCTCAGGATCTGTAAATAATTGACAGATAATATTAATTGGCTTTGGATTAGTGAGCAAGCAGAGAATCATACATTAATATTTGATCAGAAGATGATAGAAATCCTGGCAGGGGATCCTGCCAGGGCAGCCGAGGTCTCTGTAGAGAAGAGCAAAGAACTCTCTCGGAGACTCTCTCCCTTTAGCCTCCCCCAAAAGATGAAAACAACAAGAATAAAAATAAAAAAAAGCCCTGCTGCCCCATTAAATCTTAACTGCTACCTGACACTGCAACTAACCAGTTTTAAATTGACTTGCGAGGAAACAGTGTTATCTTTTTAACTAACACGGTCTGTTGTCAAATGGCCAACAGAAGCTCCTGGTAAGAGCTAAAAGCTGCATTCAGGGATCAAACACACTTGAACTCGGCAATGCTCCGAGTCGTGTCATATACACATTATTATTTGTACTTAACTCCTTCAGGCTGTACGAGGACTATATACATCATGTATGCATGACACAAAGATACAAATAATATACAATACATACATGTAAATAAATATGTAATGGGGAGGGAATATCCCAGGGGTCCAGGCTACTGTATTTTCCAGCAGTATAATGAATAAAACCCATCCATAGTTTTAATGTTATATATTTTTGTCTTCCTCTGCTTATGAAAATATATTTGTATATGTATAGAAACACACATATGTATATTTAAAAAAAAAAAACTAACCAGTAAAAAAACTTAATTGCAATTGCATATAGAAGTAAAACAATGTAAAGGATGCATTTATTTTTATGTTCTGAAAACGTTTTGCCTATTATAAAGCTTTATAATTCAAAACACCATAAAATAAAATGACCCAGTGATCCTTTAGCAGACATGTAAATCAATCAGCATCTTTAGTTTTTTCTCTAAGACTCTAAACATTCTATACAAAATTTTTTATATAAGGAGTCAAGCTTGCAATTAGTGTCCGAGAGGCCTTCTGATACCACTCCGTAACCCACACCTAAACTGGACCTCACTAATTCCATTATTCTTTACCCACCAGAAAAAATGAGCAAAGGAAGACACAACACAACCAATGGATGGTCATGTTACTTATGTCACATATTATGAAGACATACACTTAAAGGGAAGATAATTCAGTACAACTTGGAGCACACCATTGTAAAGTTCTCATAAAACTATGTTGAAATACTTTTTGAATTTTTTATATACATTATTTTTTCACAGAGAAATGTATAAATGAAATGTCTGTTTACATGAGAACCTGACAAGCCACCAGACAAACCCACAACAGCAGCTCGGTGCAGAGAGCATAACCAGAAAGAGAGTTAACCCTTCACAAAATCATCTATGCAGGGTAAGGACTGCTGGAATCAACTAAAACTGACAGTTGAGGGTTAAAACCTCCTGCTACATTCCTGAAGTTCAGGGAAAAACTATACATCTTTGTCTTCATGGAGACTTCACCGCTCAGTGTCTGCGGATGTTGTTAATCGTGTAACAGCTAGATTTTTAGCTGTTATTAGTGTAATTAATAAAATAAAAAATAGATTATTTTAACATAGAATCTTCTGCTCTATCACACCATGAAAGGTACTTATAGTGAGGTAAATGGCCCTTTAAATTGAATGTAGAGGAAACAAATATACACCAGACAGGAAACAGCTCTATCTCTGAATAAATAAGGTATAATATTAAAGAGGATGTTTCACTTAGTTGCTCTAATGTGAAAGTTCCCTTATATATGTGTAAAAGTTTTAGCACTTGCCATTTATTGCTACACAACATTTCTGTATGTTAGATTAAGTGAGCGGCTATACAATACAGATACAAAAACGTAACTGTCACATTTGAGAAATTATCTGCAGTTTTATTAACTGGCTCTTGAACTTTTGAACAAGCTCAGCATTTTAAAATGGATATGCAAAGTTTCCTGTTTTTAATATTAAAATAAATTAGCTAAGTGTTTATTTGCATTTATATATAAACATAATTTCACTAACAAGTGCTTAAAAGTTCTGTTTTTACTTACTGAATCCTTCCAAAAAATCCCAACATAGGTGTGCCCCAGCAGACCATGCACACAGAGTCTCTGTAGTACTAGATGTACCAACCAATCATAGACGGTCTCTTAGCAGCATTAAAGCAAGCTGTTGAGAAACAGTCTTTAAGTGGCTAGTACATTTAGTATCAATAGAAACACTGGGGCAGTCCTTTGTAGCCCTATTTGGAAGGTTTCAGTGAATTTAAACGGAGCATTTAAGCAGTTGTTAATAAAATGATGTTTAGATATGCAAACAAACACATAGGCAGTTTACTTTAGTATTGAAAACAGGACACTTTACACACCCCTTTAAGTGTTAGCGACAAGACATGGAGGACAAACTGTCAAAGTAGACAAGTTTCTTAACTTTTCAGAAGATTATCAATCTTCTATAGCAGGGGTGGGCAAGTTCGGTCCTGGAGAGCCGCACACATGCCAGGATTTGATTATATCCCTGCTGCATAGAGGTGAGTGAATTGTTTCTTCAGTCGTCCTGATTGCACAAAAAGGATATCTGCAAATACAGGCCTGTGTGGGGCTCACCAAGACCGGACTTGGCCAGCCCTGTTCTATAGTAGTGCCTTTAATATGAAAGAAAATGTAATTTCAAGTAGACCTTCCCTTTAAGGATACAGTCTATCACAGTTACATATTTATTCCGAGTGACTATAGAAGATGCAGCTGGAAAGTTGGGTGACTATTGATGGGATAATGAAATCCATTATGTAGGCTTTGGTGACTAGGAATTGGGCACCCAGTCAGATGAAAGGCATAATGAAGAACATTCAATACACAAGATTAGAGAATCTGATTTTTAAACATTGATTGTATCAAATATAGTCTCCGGTGCCCCGAGTCCAGGACAGACTATGGTGCTAGGGTGAAAAGGCCCAGACACCTTCCCCTTTCATATCATAGCATTCACGCACATGAGCCAAGGATTGCCTTGGGACACATCTCTAACAGATGCAGGTTTCATAGCTCAGCCCTGAACATCATTTCTGGCTGAGGCGATCCTACAATCTTTACAGCTCACTTAATTTTGTTGGGTCTGTAGCTCAAGGGCAATTGAATTCCTTCATGAGTAATTTTAATGTTTATATGTTCCTTGGAGTTGGCTTGAACGTACACTTTTCATAGGCCAAATTTGTTTTACGATCATGTTAATGCACGGATGGTTCCCATTGTAACCCTGAAAGCTGAAACCCTATCAATGCTTACTTTTTTAAATAAACAGAACACAGGCTGACTTTGAAACTACTCATTGCGCCAACTCTTTTAGCTCCTTATTAAAGTGTCCATTATATACAAGATTCTCATCTAGTCCCCTGCCCAGTAAGGACCACAAGAACAAAGAGAAACATTTCCGAACATATACAGCCACATTAAAAGCCCGTAACATAGCCCGCAAGACTTGCGGCTTTCAAATTTGCCCCGTAAAGTAACCCGCCAACGACTTTCGGCTTAAAAGCGAAAAAAGGCTACGGGACGTGAACATTTGAACTGTGCGCCCGCAAATCCTTTGTTCTCTCAAGCCCGTAACTGGTACGTTCCAATTTCACTACAAATCTGCTGGCGTTCAAACCCGTAACCCGCAAATGGAGCCAAAAAGCCAATGGGTACTAGAGAGGACCCGCAAGGGGGTTAAAGTCCTCTCCGTAGCACTGTAAATGCAAATATACACACACTACTGTACTAATAATGAAAGGGAAAGTGATGTTAGGAATGAAAATTAATAGCACAACATTCTCAAGCTCAAAAATCTGCAATATAAAATACATTATTATCTGTTTAATTTCCCTGTTATATCGATCCTGGCAATCAATGTGTTAATACATATAATGGAGCTCGCATGGACTAGAATATCTTTTTTACTGATTTATTAATAATGCATTATTTCTGGAATGCAGGTCCGATCGAAACCCGTAAAACTTTGAAATCTAACCTCAATTTTTCAGTGACGCAGTGAAGACGACCTCATTTGCCATTGGCTCTGTCTAAACCCACAACTACGAGTTTGACTTATTGATCATGTTCAAGGCTGCTCTTCCAACCGGTGCAAGAATGGTTTATGGGCTTGCGTCTCCAGCCAATAATTTGCGGAATGGTTAAATTTATTAGCTCTGTAACGAAGCCAAATTTCAAGCCTGCAGCCTTTGCAGGCGTACCGATGCCGCTACGGGCTTCGAATTTAATGTGACTGATAGTTAGTAACAATAATGTTTAGTCTTGAATCTGCCATTCTGTATACACTTCATCACTTTGTATGTTTCAGAAAGGTGTTTTTTGCATTTCCAACAATGCCAATGCATAGATGAAGGAAGTCATTTCACAAATACAAGACAAGACACACTTAAAAGCGTTGATTATTGGTATTATAGAACATTGCTAACAAACTCACTGTACAGTCTGCAATACTGGCAAAGTTAATCGGGCACTTATTCCACAATCTAATGCCCCTAAAATAGCAGGTTTGAGGCATTACAAATATTGTTTTTGTATGCAACAAGAGTGCTAAACAGGTTTTAAACCTTAATTTTTAACCATGAAATGTATATTTCCAACAAAGTTAGAAGCTCCCTCTTGCTCTAGACACTTTATTAACCAAGGTAAATACCTCCTGAGAAACCGGTTACTTCATCTAGACCAAGGTTTTCCACAATGTAGTCCTTTTTATTCCATGCTTCTTAGATTCCATGTTATATTTATCTGTATGTTTTGTAACAGTAACATGTTTAGAAGAGCAGCGTGCCCACCTAAGGTACCATGTACTAAGCTGTATACTATTTATTTCTGTCTCCCCTCTGTTTCCCCCTTTCTCTCTCACACCCTCCACCTGTCCTTTAACCCTCTTTCATATAATTTAGTACATTATTCACATATGTTGTTATTTATATCCATAAGTACATTAAAAGGACCTCTGTAGTAAAATATAAAGGCATCTGTTTGTGAAGTATTTAAAAACATTATATATATGGTATGCAGGCTATAAAGCAAATCATGTTTGAATGCTCGATTTATGTATATTAGAATCAATCTGGTCTTTGTTTCAACCCTCTAGAAGTTAGAGCAGAAAAGATGGTGGGATGTTAGGTAATTGGATGACTGCATTTGTCACCAAATTCTCGCCACAATACATGTTTAAAAGCAGGCAGCCTTGCATCATAGGATCCAAACCCTGCTCTCCAAAAATGTAAATGCCTCTTTCACAGACACAACCTCACCATACAATCATGGATGGCTTCAGGGTCCAGCACTGGCATCAAAAAATGTATTTTAGTTAAAATAAATTAAAAGCTAATTAAAAGTTAGCTTTATGTCCATTTTTCTGCATGATTATATCTTAAGTCAGACTCATAGCTTAAAATACATCCTGCTATACTATATATATCTCCCTTCCTTCCAAACGTTGGGCACCCCTGCTATACGCCCTGGGCAAGTACTCCATATTTGATAATTCTGTCCACAAGATTAAAAAAAAGTGATGGCAGAGCCTATTCACAAACATTTTTGCTACTGACTTGGCACCAGCACCTGGAATTGCTTCACAAAGCCAAGACCATCTATCCTGAGAACAATCCTCCAAGATACCAGAGCCAACTCACAGTATTATAGACAAGGGTTAGCGGAGCCCAACTCTCTTGTTGAAGTAGATAGTAAAGATGTTCTTAACAAAGATTTGGCAAGAATTTAAGGGTAAGGCCAAAACAATCTTTCTTCATGAAAACTGAAGGAAGTGACCCATCACATAGGTCTTGACAATACCCATCTGTTAATTTTCCTAATTATCTCCTCATAGTCCTGTAACATTTGAATGTAATATGTATTTACTACTTATTTTTATAATGGACAATGCTGAGAAATTATTGTTAGAATAGTCTTTAACATTATGGATATATAATTGATATTTTATGCATTGGAATACTTTTTTTTTTTTTAACTCTGTATAGTCAATGTAACCTTTCAGTTACTAACTATACTACCTATATCAAGTGCCAACAAATCTTACACTCTATGTTTGTAAGACATGTGTTATTGTCTGCAAACGTGTTATTATGCTACAAATGCTCAACAAAACGTAAAAACAAAACAATAAATATGACTGTCCAAGGAAAAAATATATTTTGGATAAAAAACAAACTTAGTAAAATGACAATAATAATCTGAATCTTCCCTCTAGACCTATGACTCTAAACCTTTCAGGAACATGGTAGCTAACTTCATAAAGAGAAGCTGAGATCCAGACAGTTTTGAATAGAGTGATGGTATATATAATGCACCAGAACTTAGTTTAATACTGTACATATTCAAATAAAGAATATCCTTACAGCAGTTTCCATGTATTCTTTCAATAGCCGTGACTAATGAATGTCAGCTATCAGTATGTCCAATAATACTTTCTCTTCAATGACAAGCCAACAAGATCTCGGGGGCAAAACAGTTCCCCAGAACAAGTCATGAAGTCCAAGATTGGGAAACCTGCACACCAAAGACTGGATGTGGTCCTTTGCCTTATTCCATGTGGCTCTTGATGTGTTTTGAGACTCAGTGAGCAAACAGCAGCATACGAGGGCCATATGAAACAAATGGCACAATGACAATGTAATGTGTATCCAGCAGTGAACATTTTTAACAGAAACTTTTATTTTGAGTTAAAAGTATAAAGCATATAGCCTCATACTTGCCTCATGAATTTCTGGAATTTTACTACATTTGTAGCCTCTTTGCTTGCCACTCTAAGTCAAAGACAAAAAGACACCTGTTTGTCAAGTATGTACAAAACTGACTAACATTAGCAGCTGTGTAGGCCAGGGATATTAAGCATTTTTTGCAAAAATCTGAATTTGTGAGCATGGTTTATGGGTATAGGAATCAGTTTATGTTTGTTAAGTCACAAGCCGACAGCTGGATGACGTGTTTGTAGTTATCAGTGGAGGGCGAGGTGGGGAAGGAGGGAACAGGCAGAAGTTCAGACTCTTTATTTGATAATAGAATGGATTAAATTGATACCATACCCCTTCTTCCTCACTGGCAGACACCTTGCATCGTTCAACACAACTATAGCTCTCCAGAAATGTAAACGCCCCTATCACACACAACTTCCACTAATGCATCATAGATTGCTCCAATGTCCTGATGAGGCATCGAAGTCTGTTTTTTTTTCTAATTAAAAGCTAGCTGTATGATTTGTTTTTAATTATACTCTTATGTTTTAATTGTGCAGTGGTCTTTTAATACTATGTATCCACTACCCGCTCTGTCAAAGAGTATGGTTGCACTGCTGGTTTCATCTATGTCTAGAGTCTCTTTGTGTCTTGGTTTGAAGATCCCAGAAATTAGATATGTCTGAGTTTCTAGGCATTGGATGTATTCATTCATCATCAGGATATAAATCATTACTGACAGTCAAATTAGTATGTTTCCAATTACTAGAGCATGGCCTGTAATTAAAGTAATACTTTTTATGAAATGTAATTATATTGTGCAAGCTAACAAAACTAATGTTTACCATATTGCCAGTGACACAAAGCCTGATATCAATTCTGAACACTTTACATAGTCTAGTATTTGCCTTGACCAGATAAGTACACGCTTTCTTAAGTTTTGTAATGTAGCTAAAGTTTAGTAACATGCTGGCTTTAGGAAATCATAAAAATAGTAGCTACATATATATTCTATATTAAAATTGTTTTCATTAGTTGTACTAAGCAAACACATTACATATTATATGATACAGTTAAGGCTATTCATAACTATGTTCTAGTGAAATGAATAATTATATATATATATATATGGTCACAATCAGTAGCAGAATGTGGTATAAGTGAGGGGGTGGAGGAGTCTCACAGCATAAAAGTGGGTGTAGGAATGGGGGGGGGGGGGGGGGAGACACAACACCCCCCCCCCCCCCCCATTTCTCTATGTTTGTGTATATATGAGCTATTTTACAGCCTGTGTATACAATGAGCTGTATCCCCCTCCGCAGAATTATTCTGGCTCCTACACCCATGAGCACCACATCCATGGACTGCTTTATATGTCCCATCATACTTTTTCCCCATAATAAAGCATGTCCTCACCTCCCTTATTACTTATCAGGTCATCGCCAATTTGCATCATAAACTTCTCTCACCAATTTCCCCTTTTCTCAGACAAGCTCTCACTTTTTCACAGCCCCTATCCCCCCCAGTCTCCATTGTTGTACAATGCCATTCCTCCATGTGGATGCATTGGCTCTCTATCTCTCACAACGTGCATGGCTTTTCCACCATTAGATACTCCTTAGCCTCCAACTGCCCATTTATACCCAATGCTTATACACTACTGCCCATTCACACCAGTTAGCTGCTTCTTTCATTGATATACACACTATTCCCTCAATAATTAAATAATACACAGCAACCAACCCACTCCCAACATCAACAAACACACTGATCCCCTATCACTCATTCTCAATCATCCGATGGCTCAATTCCCCTCACTGATTTTCAGCCTTCATTTGCCTTCAGCCCTCGCATATGCCTAAAGGAAACCACCTCTCTCATCTCACCCTCCTCTTGCCCTTCAGTGACGCAGGCTACCCTCTAATGCATTTCACTAACAATGAAACTGTAAAAAACTTATAAGCCAGTTTCCCGATACCGCATACTTCTAACAGAGTGGCAAGGAAAGAGACCTGGCACCCTGCAGCTGAGCAAACCGGCTCAAAACTTTCTGCTTGGCAACAGCCAACATGCGTGTGTGTTTTTACAAGACTTCTATGCATTATAATGTGTCAGCTGCTTTTCATTGACTTTTAAACTGCCTGGGAACATTTTATTAAAGGTTTTCTTTCTTTATATGGAAAATAATCCTGTTGGAAAGACGAGCATCAACTGGTAATTCCTAAATCGGGATTATAATTAGAAAGCGCTCAACTGTTCGCCACCAATGTATCAAAAAGTCTGTAGTGCAGTTGTAGAGTGCAACATTATAGAGGCTTAGAAATGCCAAAGCACATACACTTAAAGCAGCATCTTTTAAATAGAAAAAATATTTTGTCATGAAAGATTAGTGCTATGAAGTTTAAGGACTCAGAAGTATATCTTCTATCTTCTGCTCCATGTTCTTTATTCTTTAAAGATACTAAGCAGAAAGGCATCATGCAATGTAAAATATAATAAGTGTTAAAGTAGAGTAAACATGCACTATGCTTCAAAACAGTGGTTTAGGGACTTTTGCCAAGAATTTTATCAATTAGAATGCTTTTTTTATTAAAAAGGACCCCAGCAGTCAACTTATTTTTTTCTAATGTTTATTTGAATAATTAAATACAGTAATTGGTTAAATGCTTTTAGAAAGCAAAAATAAAAATAAATTCAACCTTTACATTTTGCAAAATTTACATGCAATTATTCAACACTATGGGCCTCATTCTATTATCGGCCGCAGCGGGGCCGCAAGGACCGGCCGCAAGCTTTCCGGCTATTCTATTCCCCTCCGGCCGGGGACTCCAGCAGGCTTGCGGCCGGCGCCTTGCTATCTCTTGCGGCCGATCGCGCCGGAGGAAAGCCTTTGATCTAAAACGGCTGCAAGGAAATCGGCCGTAAGAAAAGCCTGGTTGCGATTCTATTGCTCCGGGAACCCTCTCTGCAAGGCTAAAAGCGAGCCGCAGCTTACTTGCAGCAAACAGGTCCCGCTAGCACCAATTAAGCACATAAAATAGCTCAAATAAAGCCATCCTGCACTTTGAGAAGACTATAAAGTGATTTTAGGTGTTAGAAAAAATAGCACATAATTACCCTATACTCAAATCCGTAAAATAATTTTTCTTTTATATACGTAAAATATCCATGTAAAAAGTCCAGAGTGCTTGGAGCACCTCAGACACGCCCACGCCGCAGCCGGAAAATAAACAGTTAATTCGAACTCGGGTTTGGGCTGATGTGCAAGCTTGAGAGTGGGTTACTTTTAATCCTCATGTCCCCCAATATGATCCCTAGCATTTACAGAGCTGTACAGTGCAGGCTTGAATTTATTTTTGCGTTTTTAGATTTCAGAGCTTACGGCCGGTTCCAAGATATGCGGCCGGCCGTAAGATGAGATCCTTGCGGGGCCGTATAATAGAATCGCGAGTTAACAGAACCCCCGCAAGGAATCGCAGCCTTACGGACGATTTACGGCCGGTAATAGAATGAGGCCCTATGTGTCTCCATTTTGATTTCTTCCCTGCTGCTTGTTACTTTTTAAGGTGGGTGTTTTCTTATAAACCAATGAGCTTATGTTTTAGACCTGCAAATGTAACGGCCACATTCCTACTGTGCAAACAGGTACTTCCTGTGTATTCCAGGTCTCCGCACACCTCAGGGACTTGACCTGCTGAAGTCAAAAATAGTGGATTCCATAGCAGCACAATTGCATATAAAATATAGTAAATTTGATGGCAGGGGGTTTCTTTTTTTTTTTTACATTCTGAAAACATGTTGCATATTTTAAGTGTAGTTTTTTAAAATGGCACATGTTGGTCCTTTAACAACAAAATCTTAGATTTACAATTCTATACTATTTGTTCATGCATTTTCATTTATTCATCATCAGCTACACCTCACTGACGAGGCCCAATGAAGGCCAAAACATATGTCTGGGGTTTGCAGTTTCTTCTGCTCAGGGTAGAATTGCCTGGTATTTCGGGGCTGGACCACTCTAGTGAGTGGGACCAGACTGATATACTACAGGATATTTCTCCCTGTGAAGTGCACAAGTGAGGTTGCTCTCAGAGTGGGTTATCATGGCCACAGAACTAACCTATTAAAGTTAGTTTGTTCTCTGAGCACCTCTATTTTTGGTTTCATTTATTCTCCTAATTGTGTTTTATACTTTTGTGTAACCACGTGAATGAGGCTTGCAGACCACTGGTGGCTCAGTAACCAGAGTTGAGGAACCTCTGCTTCAGAAGTTTTGGCACAAAAGGAGAAAGTAGTTTCTATGTCTCATTTTCCTATATATATTATGAACTTCAGCTTACTCATTTTTTATGAATAAGATATGTCCATTCTATGCCAATTTAAATGAATAGTCCTACAATACTTGTCATAGGTCTGTCAAGCAAACAGATTCAACTTGGTCCATTTTGACATCCTTCATAAACATATCCTTAAGGCGTCAAATAAATCACAGAATGTTTCATTGTTTTCAACACAATGAGATCTTTCAATTTAGTTTGCCAGATGCCTAATCATTTATGTTAAAAAAAAAAAAAAAAAAAAAAAAAGAAAACTATTGTCTAACAAAATTAGAGAAGGGGCATTTGTTTAATCTCCCTTCTGAACATTCACAGTTTTGCCATCTTGAGTAGTTTCAAGCAGCAAAAATAGATTTTGAAGTTGCACAGCTGATCTGAAACAAGCTCTGCTTAATACAAAAACACTCAACAGAACTACAACGTACCATAAAGATTTAAATTAGATTACGGCCGAGAACAATACGGAACAGGGCTTTGAAATTAGCCCTGAACAAAATAATCTTGTTTCTCGATTTCATGGAGTTTAGATGCCTCGTCGTGTATCCACAAGGCTGGATGCTAATCTGTGCTGTCACCTGATTTAATTTTACAGTTCACTGGATGGGAATATGCTCTAAATGCCATGTCGGACGAGTTATGCTGCTCTTTTAAACAGAGCCGATTCCTCCTGTATCCACACAGTGGTTTGCAGAGTGGAGGGCTGTTGACCACTAAAGAGAGTAACCGACTAGTTATTTGGAGTATTGGGGTATGAAACAACAAGTTTTTACGAAAAAATAATAGATTGTATGTATAAACATTTCCTGTATAAGAAGAGTTAGCCACATTAAATGATATTAGAATGTCTTCAATGTATAAAAATATTGCAGAAGTAAATTACTTTAAACAAAAAATATTGTTAATTGTCATTTTATATTATTATAACCTTAAATATTAAATGAACATGGGCAAATTTTGTTTAAAAATGCAAGTAAGGGGCAACTCAACTTATTATTTTTCAGCATAAATGTTTATAAACTTTCTATAAAAAGAAAGGCACATAGATTTATTCCAGAACATATTTTTAAGCCAAGTAGGATAAGGTATTCAATTTTTTTCAAGGTTGAATGACCTGTACATTGAGTAATTCCTTGGGCTGTTGGGTCACCTAAGCTGCTTGTGTTCTGTTCATACATCAATTTTGTGGTACCGTGTATTAGAAAATATTTGTCAGTGAAGAGGCTAAATAATATTATTATTATTGTTATTGTTTACTTGTAATGTGCCAACATATTCCATAGCGCTTTACAAGGCAAAAAACAAAAGCAATATTAACACATTGCTAAGAGCTTAGAATCCAGTGTCCATGGAGCTTTCCCCAAAGCACCTTGCAAGATTGAAAACTCGCAAACTTGCAATCTAAAGGTATAATACTAAGTTTACACAAAGGTACCGATGTTTGGCACATACCATGAAGGCTGGAGGCGGTGTATCTATACAACAAAGCCTGGTTGTCTAAACTATTCACATAGGATTCTGGTTTGGTGGACAACATTTCTACAGATACTGTGAGTGCAACAACTTGAACAAAGTCCCCTTTCCCCAAAGCAAGAGCAACACCGCAACATATCAAAAGCCATAATTAATTTATTGTATAAGTCTTAAAGTCCTGCCCACAAACCCACATACATGTTTATCTGTAAACCAGCTTTCCTGCTGGCCGCATATCTTTTGGCACACATGCAATGTTAAACGGGATCCTGCCAATGAAATAGTACAATTATACAAGTTTTTAAAGCTATGTGAAAGTTAAAGGAATTTGTCCAAAAAATGTACATATTAGTGAGCTGCCATTTTTTTCTGTATTTTTTTTTGCTATGGACTCTTAACCGTTATTATTACTTAATCAGAAGAGCAGGAGCAAGTCTGAATGGAGCTGGGTTTCAAATCCATGTTTGTTTTCTCCAATGCCTCTAATTGTTATTTACACCCGATATTATCTGTCTTTGCTAATATACATAAGGCACTAAATGCTGCATTCCATAACTTTAACCAGTATTTTTTAACTTGTTAAAGCATGCTATGTGTTCTCCTTTAATGATTTCTTGGATGATCGATTGAGATTGTGCTAAACTCTGCAGGACATTAAGGACAATAATGAGTTGCATCATACTCGAAGGACCACTGACTTGGATAAGGTCAGTGGAAGGGTAACAACACTGCACCCCACATTCAGATAACTGCAAACATTTCATATCTCGCTGAACATCTCCTTTTCATTTTGTTCATCTTTCAAATACCAAAAGAATTCCTTATTTGATTGGTGTTAAAAATATATCTCACTAATGAGATTTTTGGGTACGGCTTGCTAATTTACATTTTTTGACTCCCTGAAAAAGTTACCATTCAACTGTATGTGGAGCTACAGTATCCGCAGTTCATTTGATGTACAAAAAATTAATTGGTTCCCTCTCTGCGATGGAGAAATAGAAGAGCAGAACAAAGGACCGATATAACCGTGTCGTCTTTCCGTTGCAGAAGATTTCGTACACATAGAAACGCTTAGTTTTAGATTATTAAATACAACCTAATGAACTTTGAAACATTTAAATATAAAATCGACTGATTATTCAGATTTCTGTTCTGAAGTCTCATAACAAGTAAACAAATCTCATTAAAAAAAGAGAATGGTTCGAAAGTCAATTATTACATAAAATCCATAAGACGTACAAGGTCTGTTTGTGAAGATGGAAGAAATTTGCGATAACACTGCTGGATCCGTAACTATAACCTCCAAATCTTTTTTTTTTTCCATGTGTATATCAGAAGATTCTCCATTAAAAAGCCGTGGCCAAGCGGTATATCGAAAAGAGTCTGTCAGTGTCACACCAAACACCATATAGTATGTCAGTCCATAAGTCCGCAAATCAGTTACACTTTGTTCACCATATGCAATTGAGGGGTTACCATGACAGGATAGAGAAGTTTATAAGGATTTCTGTAGGCAAGAGTGAGATGGGGAAAAAAAAATCAAATATTTCATAGCAGAGATGGAAAATGCCATATGAAACATAGAAGCCAGAAACAATTTATTTAGAAGCCAATTACATGCTTTTGTAATTTATGAACAATATCTGAAAATAAAGAAACTGGTTCAGAACCAAAATATTGGGGCTCCTTGGCTTCTGGGATGTACATTGCACCACTGTAGGCCTTGTAATGGCTATGTAATTATTGAACTAATCCATGTTTTCACTATGATCAGTATCAGACTGCTTCTGTTTTTTTTCTCAAATAATATTTACTAACTGTATAAAGTTTTGCTAGATATTGCTAGAAACTATACGATTTAAATACTCCTTACTTCTTCATATATTACCTTTCTCTGAATATTTGCCACCACTTCTCCTTGTATTACCTATTTATAACACAATGATTGAAAATGTAATATACTAAACTATGTCTAGGAGTATTTTATTTTCCCACTTACTACTACGCCTACTGCTCTCTTGATTGACAGTAAAAAATTGTGTTATTATAAGAAATACAAATTCAAACCTGCCAGAAGTCTTCAAGTGAGATAATCTTACCCCTTTCACCCATTAATAAACAAGTATATTCTACTATCATACCACCAGCCAATAATTTATATTTTTTTATTGGGAAGACGTAAGTGATACACCGTATTTTTCGCCGTATAAGACGCACTTTTTCTTCCCCAAAACTGGGGGGGGGGGTTGGTGCGTCTTATACAACAAATACACATTTTGCCTGCATTAAAACTGCCCCTAACTTTGTGTGGTGCTTGCTCGCAGCCCTCTTTCTGCCTCTCTTGGTCCTCTCCCCCTCCTGATTCTCCCCTTCGACCCCTCTGATCCTTCTCTTGGCCCCCTTTAGATCCCCACTCCTGATCCCCCCCCCCCCCCCAATGGCAATTCCTACGGCCCCAGCAGCATGCCTCTGAACTGCATCTCGTCTGCCGGCACATCGTAGTGACGTCACACACGCGACGCAAGGGAAGGCTGAAGCTCTGTGCGATGGGGTGAGATCAAGATGGGCCAAGGGATGATCATGGATGGGCAGAGGGGAGAATCAAGAGAAGAAAGGGGAGGATCAAGAGGGTCAGGGAGGGTCAAGGGAGGCTCCCAAATGCGTGTGTGTGTGTGTGGTGTATGTGTATGTATATATTTCTATACAGCAATTATTTCACATATGGTGGGCTAAGAGTGATAGAAGCCCTCCACCGTACAAAGTACAGTAGTACAAATAAGGAATAGTACATTAGTGATTCCACTTGAATGTCTAAAAATAAGTTGATAAAAACTTATTTCCTGCTCAAAATTCTCAGAAACACAGTATATGCACTGCAATCTGGGAAAACTGGGCGGGACATGCAAATGAGGCCACATAATGCACCATCACTCTGTCAATCCAAACCATTTTAAACATGGCTCCTTTAATGCATATGCTTACTGTATTACACAGTTTTAGACACAGCAACGGATGGATTTTTCATATATATATATATATATATATATATTTGTGAAGTATATTTGTGTTTGATTCAGAATATTGTTTTCTTGTTTTCCTCCTCTAAAAACTAGGTGCGTCTTATGGTCAGGTGCGTCTTATATGGCGAAAAATACGGTACCACCAATTAATTAAAGACACTGTCAAAAAATAAGTATATCACATCATAAAAATTAAAAGCAATATGCTGGACTATACACTTTCTCTTTAAAAGACAAGTATGTTAGGACAATGACCTCTAGACAAACTAATAATACAGATATTATAATACAGGCACCAAGGATAAGACAATTGCATTAGACAATCTGACAATGCTTCCAAATAAAAAAGGTATCTTTAAAATGTTAGGGCAAAAATTTAAATTTCAGTGAATAAGAAAATAATTGATCATTGCGCAGAAACCTCTGTAATATGGTAATCATTAGCATTCCAGTTCCATCAGAAAAAAGATCAATATACAAAATATGGTGTCTCTCGTGTTTACATTCCTGTTTTTTTAGTCATACTGGCTTTACACTATAGATCGGAGTAGTAGAGACCTCTTATGTATTCTCTCAGTAGTATAATATAGTATATGAATGATAAAGGACAGAGGGAGTAGAGTTCAGGGACCCCAACAAGAATGGAGCGAGTCTAAGCTGGATTCAATTGCTAGGATATATCTTTATTATCTGTGTTACTGAGGGTAACAATTATCCAGTATACCCTATGTTTATGTATAACTAACCATACGTTATACAAATGTACACATGCCAGCAATAATAATGAGGCAAAATAATGAATATAAAAAGGACCTAAGTACCTCACCATAAAAAAACAAGTGCAACATTTTAATGCAAAGCTTCCTTAAAGGCATATGTTTCCTAGAATATGAGTGCATCTGAAAGAGGAGAATCAGCAGTTTATAAAAAACTAATTTTACATGAAAAAATATGAAAATAAACATTTATCTTAAAGTTAGCAAAATGTCTTGTAATTATTGACAGCTAAAAATTAGGGTTAACACACCCTCTCAAAACCCAGGCTAAATTAGCATAACATTGAAAAATTGTTTTGGCCAATCAGGAGGAAGCAGAGGCTTAAACATTTGTATCACAATCTGGGGTTGCTGCAAAGCAGTCTGGAATATGATAGAAAGTGCTATGTATTTTCATATAAGAGTCTATCTATGCAGCACATTCACACTAGATTACAATCCTGCAGGTTGTCTGTTCCCTGCAACTGCTGCTACTGGTGTGTTTTTTTTTCTCCGTCCCTTTATCCTTATGACCCCACCAACCATGTGACTGGCAGCACTTCATTTGGAGGTCACAACCTGTACCTAGCTGCTCTGTTCCAAGTACACTGTTATGTAAGCTTCCTAAGGGTGTGCAAATCCAGATAGAAGTATACAGCATATAAATATGTAAGTTAATTCAACTTTTCAATATAATACAGATTTTTCTACAAATCAGTGACTGTTTTTTTAGGAAACATTTGAAAGCTAGGAAACTTCTATATACCTATAATAAGCATCCAAACATCTGCTTCCATATCAAACCCAAAATATCCGATACCTTGTTCATTGATACTATGACCACCTGATAGACCTTATGCCAAAATACAGATATGTATGTACTTAAAATAGATCTTTACAAACTATATAAATTAGCAGCCTAAAAATGTAATCTTGGATCGAAAATTTGTTAACCGCCTTAGCGGTAATCCTGAGCGTGGCTTGGGGTTAATTTTCAGTACTAAAAGCGGTAACCCCGAGCCATGCTCGGATTACACTGTCAGGGGCGGATCTACACCAGAGCCCTTGCCCTTATTAGTTAAAAAATGTTTCCCCCCACAAAAAGTGTGAACTAAAGTTATATTTACGCCCTATTCTTCATAATTTAACCAAGAACTCCAGTATTCTAGTGTCTATTCAATGAAATGTAGGTATCGCCATATCTTACAGCTGGATATCGTGTCTATGTGTCTTTTGTATTAGTAATGCTTTGTCTGTTTGATCATAATCAAGAGCTGTATCTGTATTAAAGGCATATCTAAGTGACCTGGATTATGAATACATCTGATAGAGGAGAATCAGTAGTGCATGCAAACATTTTGTTTGCATGATAAAATACCAAAATAAACATTTACAAACTCACCCTTTTGTTAGCTGACACCCCTGAAAATTCCTGCTAAGATAAGTATAACATTCATAATTTGTTTTGACCAATCAGGAGAAAGCAGAGGTTAGCCGATATAATTCTATTATACTCTGGGGTTCCTGTGTTGCAAAGCAGCCTGGGATTTGTAGTCTCTCTCGCTCTCCTTGACCTCTGATTCAGCTGTGAGCTCAGACACCACCCAACCATGTGATTCTATCCAGCAGCAGTGTTACTTCCTGTGGTGTCTACCAGAAAGGTCAAACTCTGTACCTTGCTGCATTTCCTGTGTGCACTTGGTTATGTAAGCTTCCTGTGGGTGCGCAAAGCTAGATTTTACTTTGTAAGTACACTGAACATTTCTATATAACACATATTTTTCTGATAATCACTGTCTGTTTCTTACCAGACTTTTGAAACCCAGGAAACTTATATATACCTTTAAGATCTCATAACCTGGGTCATCTATACCATATCAAATATAACTGCTGCTAGTGTTTGCAAGCTCTAAATACATACTACCTCCTTTATATTGTAAGCTTGCAAGCTTTCAATTTTGCAATGTGATTTGGGGAAGCACTTTTGACACTGAATTCTAAGCTCAAATACAGGGCCCTCCATCTTTTGCAACGTGTTAATATTGCTATTGCCTTGATCATAACCTTGTATGGCGCTACGGAATATGTTGGCGCGTTACAAATAAACAATAATAATAATACACTGCGACAGTGCAGCAGTTAAGTGCTGCACATCCAATAGTGCTGACACTATTACTATTAATGACTCCTACTTGCTTTTTAATGTTCCAAGCTGTGATTTATGTATGCATCGGTTGCATTCCCACTTCGGGTGTTTTACCCACAGGTTTAGAAGTCGCAGCTCAAGACTCATTAGTGATTTATTGGGTAATGTGCTTTACATGCAATATCTGAAGGAAATCATATTTGTCTCCAGAGGAGTTAGACAATGCATCCTGCGTTTCCAGTAATACAGAGCATTGTTTAGGCCGTCTATTCATTTCGTAGTCTGTGGTCATGTGGTGATATGATTCCCAAAAGGAGACGTGTTACACAACTGAGTCACTATGAGGAAGTGACTCAGTGCAGCCAGAGATTTGGTTAACCCATTTATTATTGCATGCAGTGCAAGGAAGCTGGTCTGGCTGTGAGTTTTATTATAATGAGTGTGCAAACCCCCCTATATAGGAGTACTCACAAGGTCTGCCACTGATCCTGAACTGTAAGGGGTCTAAAACTTCCACTTCCCACCTAAGCGCCACCCGTGCTATGTGTGGGAATCTGGATTAAAAATGCAGGAAACTTCTACATAGAAAACAGATTGTTTCACCTTCAGATCAGAGGTTCAGATCCGGGCTGGATGAGAAATGACTGAAAGTTATTAGCAGCAAATGAGCCAAACGAGTCCGTAGAGTTACTAACCCAGGATGGTTACAGAGGGCAGGTGCTGGTCAGTAAAAAGGGCATTCCTTGTGCTAGCAGATAAATTTATCCCAACAGCTTGAGGAAAAGAAGGGGCATTTAAACATATTAAGAGATTCCACAAACTTCAGGTGCGAAGCAGATTTCAAGGACAGCTGAAACGGAATTGTGCTAGACAGGAGAAATGTGAGGAAGCAATACTTTAAAAAAAAGCAGTGGATTATGGAATTTTTTTTATCATTGTGGGTGGTAGATGGCAATAAGAAAAATAACTCAAAATAAATCAGGATAATCTTCTAGCTATATCGTGAATACAGAAATTACCATTGATCAAACAGGACCAAAAAAGGGCAATATAGAGGTTGAGAAGGAAGAAACAGATTGATTAAATATAAGGGATGGAGGAATAAATGTTTGGTCTAATGACCTGAAAATGGAAATAGTGAGCTGGTTTAATCTTGAGACCGAGAGGACACCAACATGCTAGTCTAAGCCGGAGGATTTGAGGAAGTCAGCAGGCTGGTCTAATCTGTGGGGTTTGAAAAAAGATGGATGCTAGTCTAGCAGGACGGTCTAATCTGTGGGACTAGAGGACATCAATAGGTGGTTTCATCTATGGGGTTGGAGAAAAACACTACTCTGGTTTAATTTGTGGTGGGATGCAGAAGGCTGATCTAAACCATTATAAGAAACAGGCTGGTCTATTTTGAAAGGTTAGTGAAAAGCAGCAGGCTGGTCTATTAAGTAGAGTTCAAGAATGTACCAGACTGCTGTAATATGGAAGTCCAGAGGTGAAACAGTATGCTGGTCTGAATTAGTGGTTGAGAGGAAAGCAGCAGGCTGGTCTAGTCTGGGGGTTGAGAGGGAAGCAGTTGGCTGGTCTAGTCTGGGGGTCGAGAGGGAAGCAGTTGGCTGGTCTAGTCTGGGGGTCGAGAGGGAAGCAGTTGGCTGGTCTAGTCTGGGGGTCGAGAGGGAAGCAGTTGGCTGGTCTAGTCTGGGGGTCGCGAGGGAAGCAGTTGGCTGGTCTAGTCTGGGGGTCGAGAGGGAAGCAGTTGGCTGGTCTAATCTGGGGGTCGAGAGGGAAGCAGTTGGCTGATCTAATCTGGAGATTGAGAGGGAAGCAGTTGGCTGGTCTAGTCTGGGGGTCGAGCGTGAAGCCGTTGGCTGGTCTAATCTGGAGGTTGAACTGTATGAATCTACCCGTGAAAAGGAAGCAGCAAAATAATCTAATATGGAGGTTGACAAGAAAGCATCAGGCTGGAATGATCAGAGGGGTTATAGGAAGAATAGGACTGAGAGGGGAGCAACCAAATAATATAATCTGGAGGTTTAAGGATGAGATGCAATCTGGTGTAATCTGTAAAAGTGAAACAGCAGGATCATCAAATCTTGTGGTTAAAAGTGAAACAGCCTGCAGTTTGTTTTATCTGAAAGCTGATATGAAAGCACTTGGCTACTTGTCTAATCTAGAGTTCAGAGGAAAGCAGCAAACTTTCAAAATCTGCGGGTCTATACCACATTGGGGAATATTATATTGGAAGTGCAAGCAGAGCCTGATCTGGTGTGGGGTAGTAAGCAGGACTGATCAGAGAGTTCGGGTGATCTAGAGCAGTTCCACTCAATCTTTATGATTTTAAGACTGGCTGGTAATTTCCAGTCCCCAAGTGGACCATTTAGAGATCCAGAATAAGTTAACAGAGTGGAACTACATGTGACAAGTTCTCATTTAGTTCAACACGGATTTAAACAGAGTACATTTCCCTGCAGATATGTTCCTCAATAATCTATCTACAAAATATTGACTGATGACAGTGATATTAACATGCTAGACTCTCCTCATGAGGATCGGGCGATAAGGACTTGTCCTAGGACCAGATGTTGAGAAATGATCTAGAGAGACATGGGTGAGGCTAGGTTGCTTTAAATGCCAAGCTTCAATGTTTTTGAAATATTCTGGCTTTGTTCTAGAATGATTACATTACATAGGATATCTATTTGTACAGTAATAAAAAAATACTATTATCTGGCAATCTCAATTACTAAACTTGCAATTCTATTTCAGGGTGTTTTATAAAACTTCTGAAGTTTCTTCATAGGTAGGCAAACAGCAAAGAAGACTCAAAACCGATTTCCAGGAGACAACTTAGAGTATTGCTGAGGGCAGTAAAATATCCCATTAGCAATAGTCCATATAATTCCCTGTTGGTCACATACTCTTATTTGCCATACAAAATGTATCAGTAAGTAGAGTGTAAGCTCTTCAAAATATGTTTAATTTAGTGATACACAGTGCTGATACGATATAAATTAGTATAAAAAATACATTTTACTTCTCTATAGCACCACACAACACCATATATTAGCGGTATAAAGGAAATATGATAATCACAGAGCTGTGTGAATAGAGAGACCAGCTCTATATAATGGAGAGGCTGCCTTTTAACACAAATATCTCAGTAATTACAGATTGGACACTGTCCTTTAGAAATAAATACATTCTTTCTGGGGAAAGTTTAGACTCCATAACACTGAAATCTATAGAAAAACTGGCAATGGTTTAATGAAGGCTCATGAGCTAGGTCATTAATGTCTCACTTTAATTGCAGAACAATACTGAGATGTGTAGGACAACTCACTCGGGCTTCAATTCCTTGCAACATAAGCACATATTGTAAAAACAATGCAAATAATGGATTGCTGCATTCAAAAGGAAACAAAAAAAGGGGCGCAAGCTGGTTTCCTTGTTTTTAAATGTGAGTTTAATGAAGATAAAGGCTGTAGCAGTGCTCAACCTGAATAGCAGGCTCTCACCCCTCAGCTTTGTGCTCAATCTTACCGACAGCAGAGTTGCCTGCTGACTATTCATAGGGACAGCAGCTGGCATGGCTGCCACAGCGCCAACGCATGTGGACACAAATGGTTAAGTAATATTTCACGCCATCATTTAAATGTGACAATCCCTGGCGACAGAGGACTTGCAAAGCCCTTCAGATGAAATGGACACAGCAGGGAAAGAAACACATTAAGGACCTCTTTCACCTGCATCCAAAATGCAGCAAAGTGCAGGAGTATGAGGGTCAGTGACTCAACAGAGACACCATGCCAGCCACAAGCAGACAAGCAGGTGGCTGAAGAGTGGCACATAAAGAGGACAGGGGTACAGCTACTGTCAGGAGCAATAAAGTAATACAACTACACACACACGTAACACGGATGGTCCAAAAGAAGCATCAACATTTTTTTTTCCGATTTAAAAAAATGCATTAACATTCACCTCTAGGACTTTCCATTTCTTACAACTTGGGAGTTAAAACTGATCTAACTGGGATTGTATGTCCGTGATCTACACAAAATAGTCTATAATGTCAAAATAGGGGAAAATTGACATATTTTTCAAAATTATTTACAAGTAAAAAAAACTGGAAAATCTAACAGTATTCACTCAGTTCCGAAAAACCCATAATTTAGTTGTGGTGCAACCACTTGCCTTCAGAAGTCACATAGTTGGGGTGCTACATGGTTTCAGAATAAATGTATCTGGAAGACCCCAGCATATATATATATATATATATATATATATATATATATATATATATATATATATATATATATATATATTATCATGAAGACCAATGAGCTATCTAAATAAGTATGGGATAGCATCCTGAAAAAGCATCAATTAACACGGACTTACAAAAAATATCAAAATGTGATATCATATTTAAAGCACAGTTAAATTATATAAAAATATAAAACAATGGAAAAACAACTCTGTTTGGAGAAGGCTGTACATCAAAACTCTGTGACTGGGTAAGGAACATCCAAAATGGTAAATCTGAAGGAGCTGGAGAGATCCATAGAAGAGATAAGAAAAACGGTCCTCTGGATGCTTAAGAATGCTGGCTTAATGGAAGAATGGCGAAAAGAAAGCCTTTGCTGAAAAACAAAATCATTAAATCTAGTGGGGAGTTTGCAAATATGTGGAAAAAAGTTATCTGGTCTAATAAGACAAAAACACTTAAGTTTTACACTATAGCAATGCCAACACTGCTCTTCTCCTGAGAACACCAAGGTCAAGCGTGGTGCCGGTAGCATCACCTTATGGGGATACTTTTCAACAGAAGTATTGTGAAACTGGTCATGAGTGAGGGCAAGATGGATGGAACCAAACACAAAGATATTCTACAGAAACCTGTTTCAGTCTGGAAGAGACCTGAGAATAGGGCAGATGTTCACCTTTCAGTAGTACAGTATCTTGTAGTGATTCAAAACCAAACATGTGAATGGTTTAGAATGGCCCGGGCCACAACCCAGACCTCGATTCAGTAATATACTACATGCAGCATACGGTTATATATAAATTATATTTTATGTCAGTAGCAAAAATTAATTTGATAAAGTTCACTGTTTTATAACATGAAATCAAAAAAGAGCTTGTTTAAAAATGAACATGAACAAATGCCCAGGGTCCTATAATATTACACTGCAGCACAGTTCCACTCCATCAGTTTGAAAATGTGGATTTCATTTTTGTTTAGCCTCCACCTGTAAAGCCTTTTCTATATCCAAGTGAGCTTTATCTGTTAGTTAGTGTGTAAAGAGGGACATTGTTTTGGAAAAGGAACATACCCTGATACAGTCTGCAAAAATCACACCAAAAACAAGATTGCGGAACTTCAAATAACGAACTTTCTCGCAATAAAAACATTTTCTAATATTTAAAGAATGCTCTTTAAAATTCATGAGACCCTCGTTTTGACATAACTGTCCCTGGGGTTTCATTTGTGTTTTGTTATTGACTTGCAAATTAAATCAGTTTTTGCAGATAAAATACCAGTGTAGATTTTAAAACTTACATTTGAAATTAGCATTGTTGTTTTCAGCAGATGTGCTTCCCTATTCTATTTTATTTGTCTATGGGGTTAAACTGGATCATCCTAATTATTGTTACGGACTGGTATAGATTTGCCTGCAATAACCACCGCAGAAAAGGAGAAAGACAATCAATGTTATCAGGGAACAGATGAAGATTCCTAGCAGGACCGTAACACTGGCCAGATACTCTCCCACCCACTAGACACCTTATATGGGTGGAGAGTAGCATGTTTGTTTAAGTATAAAACACTAAAATGTATATACTTATAGATCAGTAAGTTACTAAGCAAATAAAACCCACTGTATGAGCATTACATTGGCCCTTTAACTGCCTGATATAAAAAAAAATGCCATATTTATGATATTTTTGCAGAACTAAACCACACAACAAACAGATTACCTCCCTAGCAGCAGTGGAAAGCTTTATTCAGCAGGGCACAGCTGCAGTGTATGGGGGTTGTGCCAATCGCCAGCCATAATATATGTTTTCAGTATAATATTATACACTTGTAGCACTGGGTCAAGCAGCTCTAATTACTGTAAGAGTGTGTAATCATGTACTTGATTCTCTCAGACTGGGAATAAATTAGATAATATTCACTCTTGTACATCCTTAATATTGGTACGTCTCTGTAGCACAGACTGGGCATAAGGTTCATGCCTTTCATGTGCCTCGCTGTCTAAGTTTAATTTCTCAAATGATTTCTGCCACTTTCACGTATTATACAAAAACAAGGTGAACTTACACAAACAGTGCTGCAAACCCTTTACCGAAAAAGAGAAACTAACCAAGTCAAAATGGCACAGATTGTATTTTTCTGGGTAGCAGCTATGACTTAACCTGCATATAAGGGTCTTCTATTTGGTAACGTCTCTGGAATGTCTCCCGATGCCATAAAAAGAGCAGAAAACCGCAAAATATTTACCCAAAAGATAGGTAGTCAAAAATATTTATAGCAGCCATTTTGCTATTACCAGTTCTTCATAGCAAGTGGTGCATCTTGTTAATGCTGTAGTTACATTGGTGTTACAATCTGCTTCTTCATGGGCTTTATAAGGACCTAGTCCAAACCTATCCAGCAGAATGGTGAGATCCTTTTGCACCCCTGTTAGCAGGAGATGGGCCAGTACAAGGATAATCACATCAGGAGCTCCGCCAGACAGGATACCAGACAGTGGTAGTTACCAGTTATAACTATATTCCAGCTGGATAAATAGCAAGAATGTGTCTATTTGAACAGGATTATAAGTAGGAGCAAATATAATTCTAATTAGTTTCTACGAGGAGGTTAGTAGGAACCAGGATCAAGGCAACTCAGTGGATGTAGTCTATTTGGATTTTGCAAACGCTTTTGATACAGTGCCACATGGGAGACTATTGTGCAAACGAAGAGATACAGGAATTGCAGTAAATATCTGCTACTGGATTTAGAGCTGGCTGAAAGACAGGAAGCAAAGGGTTGTTGTACATGGAACATACTCCGATTGGACTAATGTGGTAAGTAGGGTTTCTCGGGGTTCAGTATTGGGTCCTCTGGTAGTGTCTCCATTTCTTGCTGATGACCCGAAGTTATGCAAGGTAATTAAATCAGATAATGATGTGCTTTCCCTCTAAAAGGATCTATATAAAATTGAGGAATGGGCATCTAAATGGCAGATGAGATTTAATATGAATAAATGTAAAGTTATGCATCTGGAAAAGAAAAATAGCCATGCAATTTATAATCTTAATGGAGCAAATCTAGGTGTACCAGATATTAAAAGGGATTTGGGAGTGCTTGTGGACAACCACCTAGGTAACAGTGCTCAAAGGCAAATAAAATATTAGCATGTATTAAGAAGGGTATAGAAGCAAGGGAAGCAAATATAATTCTGCCACTATACAAATCTCTAGTACACCCTCATTTGGAATATGGAGTACAATTTTGGGCACCACTTAATAAAAAGGACATTTTAGAGAGGAGGGCAACAAAACTAATAAGGGGAATGGAGGGGCTAAGCTAAATTAAACTTATTTTCTCTAGAAAAAAGGCGTTTAAGAGGAGATATGATTACCCTATATAACTACTTCCAGGATCAGTATAAAGATTCGTCAAGGGAGCTTTTTGTGCCAAGAGGTTTTCAACTGACAAGAGGACATCCCTTGAGGTTAGAAGTAAAAAGATTCCACCTTAAAGAAAGAAAATGGTTCTTCACAGTAAGGGTGGTTAATCTGTGGAATTCTCTACCAGAGGAGGTGGTGACAGCGGATTCGATAGATAACTTTAAAAAGGGGACTGGATTTATTTCTAATTAAAAAGGGAATTCAGGGTTATCATGGATAATTAGAGAGACAGTATTGATCCATGGAGAAATCCGATCGCCAGTATCTGGGGTCAGGAAGGAATTATTTTTATTTTTTTCCCTTTGAGACGATTGCCTAAGTCTCACTTGTTTTTGTTTTTTTCTGTTTGCCTTCCTCTAGATTAATAATTACAAATAAATAAAAAAATTAAATAATGTATTAATATTGCAGATCAGAGGAGATCTTAAAAGGTTGAACTTGATGGACTGAAATACTTTTTTCAACCTAAATAACTATGTAACTATGTAATAATCGCAATGAATGTTTAGGATTAATACACAGAATGAGATTCACCTATAAGGTTATGCAAGTTCAAACTGTAACATCTTTATACAGTCTTTTGGCCCTAGGCTGGCCAATCATAACGAGCCCCATCCTTGGGTACACAGGAGTGGGGCCAATTGGCAGTGACCAGCCCGTGGTCCACAGGGAGACCCTGTAGATCCAGTGATATCAGGCCCTTAATCTGCCCTGGTGGTGCACTAACTTATTAAAGTGATATACATTATATGGTGTCCTGATCTTCCTGTGGTACTTCAACTAGTGTTGGAGACACTCTGTCTATTTGCCTATGTGACTTGCTTATCTTCCTAACCCTATTTCCTCTGCCCCACAGCCCAGTAATGCTCCCATGTTACAAATGTCACATCATACAAAATATAACATAAGCATAACCATAACACACACAATATTTTCATTATCCTTAACACATAACCAGCCTAACACATACACCACCGTGACAATTAAGGTAACCCTTGTCATCCCAGGCCATAGTCCACAACAGTCCAGTAAGGCCCTGGGCATGACAATTGGCTTTGGTGCAATCTGAGCTAGCTTTGTCACTCGTGATATTGCATGAGCAAGTAAAATACACAGGAGAGTGCCCGTATACATAAAATCTACAACATTAAAGGACCACAAAAGTCATTATATGTGCTCTGCTCCATCTTGAAAATAATGATTTCCCTTCGATTTAGTTGTTTGTTGTGGGACTATTTACAGTGACAGTAGTTCAACAGAACTGAAAAGAGATATTTTTTCTGAAACCATTATTTCTGTGTCTTCTTCCAGGTCTTCAACCATTAATAGAAAATGTAACACAGTAGCTAAAAATTAAACGTTCTGGTTATGTATACTTTGTAAGCCAATTTGCCCATGATCAAGCCAAGTTTCCTATAAGGCCATACTATAAATACAATACGTCAATAGTCTTTTAATAAGCACTTGGTTTAGCTTGATGCAAATCCCAGGCCTTCTTGAGTTCTTTTACTGTGCTTACCTTTGCTATCTCTGATAGAAAGCCACACAACTTATATGATTATTTCCCTGTAAAGTACTTCTGAATCCCTCCAGCTATAGATTTATTTTGTTATCAACATTTCTGCCACATGCTTCGTTCCTGTACTTTATTAAATTCCTTAATATAATAAATGAAGTTATATATAATAAATACACTATAGTTCCATATTTTCAGTGCTTTATTGTAAGGAGCAAGAAAAGAGAATGTGTTTTTGGAATCTTAAAAAAAAACTATAATTTACTATACACAGCTATACCTTGCGATAACGCTACCCCTTTGAGCACGGATTCGCTTTAGTGCTCTTTTTCCCTGGAATTCCCAGCTTATCATGAAACCCCGCTATAGCGCTGTTTTTGACCAAAAAGCCCCGTTTAGTCCTTTAAATCCCCACTCGGCTCTGGCTGGTTTGCCATAGCATCGTCTTAGTGCTATGACAATGTAATGCCCCATTCAACTCTCTTTTCCCATTAGCACTCACGGCTGGAACGCATGTGGATCGCTAAGCACGTGCGATCTAACATTATGCTTTCTGATAATCCGCTTCCTAAAGTGGAAGGAGACTTTAATTGCTTACGAAGTTGCTTACACAAAATGGGAGTCTGACATCTATAAAATGCCAGCAATAGCAATAATTGCAAGCTCATTAGCTTACAATGACACACCCTCCCGAGAAGGAACAGACATAATCAGCTAAAATTGAAATGTAGGCTTGCAGTAAAGAATAATTTGGTATAAAAGATATAAATGCAAAGACTTTGTTTTCTTATGCTTTATAAAATCATTTTGTCCATTAGTTATTCAAAATGCCACATAGAAAAAAATTGACCATACTGTTATTTTCAACTAGCCATCTCATTGCTTTTCTTACGTGAGACTAATCCTGAGCCATTCTCCTCTTCAGTCAGTCACTTTGTGGTATGAAATGGCTTTTTTCTCCTTTATCCTAACACTACTTTAAGTATCACACAGTATTATAGAGCATTAGTAGTCTATTATATTTTACTGCATTAACTTTTCTTCCTCAAGGACTAGAAAAACAGGTGCAGGGTGTCTGTTAAAAAAACAGGGAGAAAATGGACCCCTCCGCTTCAGCTGAAAGAGGCAGTGGTCTCTGGATCATAGAAAAAAGAATAAATCTTACTCCAAAAGCACTTTGAGTGCTAACGTGCTGACTGTTAAATGATTTTTTTATTAAAAGCCAGATTTACTCCACAAAAAGCAAGCCTTAAAGAGCTACTGTACAAGAAAAAATATGTTTCAGTCTAACAGCATTATTAAGCAGGGGAAAATAAGTTAAGCCTGTATTAAATAGCAAAAAAAAAATGCATGTTGAAGCCTCTGCTTGACTCTGGAGGCATCCATAATACATTGGTTGAAGGTAGGTGTGTGTGCGTGCGTGTAGCTGTGTTTGTGCGTGCGTGTAGCTGTGTGCGTTTTTCTTTAAACATATTTCGCATCATCATGTTTAGCTATTACAAAAAATAAAGAGAAAAGTTGATCACAGTCATCCTATATAAGGATTTGGAAATATTTATTTTTCTTTCTTTTTTTTTTTTCAAATAAAAATATTATGAAATGATCCAAATGTTAAACATCACCTAACTTATGCCCAATGAAGTTAGCACATAAAAAGAAATACCTTTAAGGATGACCCAAAAGCTATGTGTTAAAATGCAACTTTTATTCAGATAACTTTAAAATAATGTAAATGTTAAAACGGTTAAGAGCAATTACATACATAGTTGTCAGCAGGTGGGCTTGGCAAAACCCGTTGGTAACGCAATGGGGAATCTTCAGGCTCGTGGAGATGAGCGCCACAGGCGCTCATCCATACGACCCTGTCGCACTATGAAAAAATGTAACGAAAAAAAAAAAATACGGCCTGTAACACTTACAAAAGGAAACCGCGACATACATAAAACAAAATACGAGCCGCAAAAAATACAAACTTAACGGCCGACCTGCGCAAAACGAAAAACACGAAAAAAACAATAAATACAAACAGAAATCAAATAAAAACAGCACACAGCAAGGGGAAACACCCAGGACGTCTGCAAGTCATCTTACTCGTCAATTTAACTCCAATTTTCACAGTTTACACATTCGAAAATCCCCTAAAAAAAACGAAAACGAGGCTACACGACCCCTAAAGCTGAAAAACACCACCAAGCACATACGACTTTTACAAAAAGCCGTACGGAGTACAACATACAATATTAGCAAGGACGCTAAATCATCCTCACCCGCGTACCACACATACACAATTGCCACCATTTTACACTAACTTACAATTATAATTGTTGATACTCTGATGACAAATATTACTATAAAGTCAAGACTTTCGGTAGATAATTCAAAATGTGTCCATTTGTTTTCTGTCCCTTCTAGCAATTAATTATTCCACTATGAACCTATGTGATGTTCCAGACTTTTTATCTTTAGGTCATATGCTATTTCTGTTTCAATTTGTTACCAAAGTTATAAAGTATCCCTATTTCTTAGCTTACAGATCCTTTACTGATTTTGGCAATTTCTCACTTCAGTGCCCCTATATATAAGTAGTAGAAACTGTAGTTAATTACTTGTTATAAATATAGCTCTTGATCTAAATCTTTTACAAAGAGCTTCTTTAACTCTTCAAGTGTAAATCCTAAAGGAATAATAAACACTTGGAATATTAAATACCTTGTGACCCTGTATTTGGTCACTACCATTGATTGAATGTATACCTTGTGAACCTATTATAAGATGGACTACATTTACCTTTATTTATATCAAATAATTGTAAAAGAAAAATTTTAACATGAAAACCTGGTAACACTATGTTAGGTCACCACAACCGTAAATTTAAATAGTGAGACTATTACAATATGCTGTTTCTAAGTTACGGTCTATACAATGCCTTAATTGATTTGTACCTCATGTATTCACAATAGATACACTACATTTACCTATGTAGTATGGCCGTCTTTTAACTCTAAGTGTGGAGTATTCATTCCTAAAATTAGTTGTGTGGAGTCACTTTTATATTTCAATTAATATTGCTTTAAATGCAGTTCAATGTATTCATGAGAATAATGACTTGTTCGCAGTATACACTTTTCTAAAAGCTCACATTTCACTTATTATAGATTATTAAATATGTTTGACCTTTTTAATGTACTCTTGTTATTTAGCAACTTGGAATGGAATGAATCTAACCCTCAGAGCATTTAGGCACAGCTACGATTCAAGCAGAGGTATTACTGACACCCTGTTTAGACTGGCAGTCGCAACATCAGGATGCACCCGACGCGCATTTCATCTGGTGGTTAGACCAAAATCATCAGGAGTAGGCATGTCTCTCCAGACTGCCCACTTTAAATATGTAGGCTTTCTGGGTGTGAATAAATGATTAAACTCTTCAATAACTAATAGTATTTCTATTGAACTTATTCCTGGCTGCAATATATAATATATTGTGTATCCAATAGCAAAATTCATGACTAATCAATATATCCGTGCTATATAGAAACTTATATGACAGTATTGAAACATTAAATGATTGTATAAATCTATCTATGTTATGTAAAGGACTTTGTATGGAATAATATATTCATATATATATATATATATATATATATATATATATATATATATATATATTCACATTGTATAACCTCTATATTCCCATGATCACATGATATACCCCTTACTTATTATTTACTTAGTAAATAATATCTTAATGAATAAATATAAAGTAGTGGAAACTACCATCAACAATATTATAGCTACCTCAAATTATATAAGATGAATGGTGTGAATGACTTGGACGTGTATACTTACATAAGAGGTATAACTAATTTAGAAAAGACAACTATATACACTTGTATAGCAACATTTTGCGGTGTTAAACTTAATACCCTGATCCATTAGAAGTGACCATAATAAAATGAAAATTAATAGAGTGATATTATAAAAATACATAGATCTAGTATCTCACTAATTATGTTCAAAAAAGCTTGTGCTTGGAATATAGGACTGTGATGAATTAAAATGAAAAACTAATACTGTCCTACCATGGTATCTAAACATTATGAATATTGGAACTATACCAATACAATAAACCTTTACCTTGAGATCTAGTGAATTAAAGTGGGGTAACATAGATTGAATTGATTATGACAAACATTAAAATTAATTCTGTCTGCATATAGAAACTGGTATTTATTTTATCTTGTCTGTACATGATAATGTTGTAAACCTTGCACTTCAAAGATAATGGTCTATATGTAAAATTCTTAATATGATATTGATACAATAATTTATTATATACCCAGTGTTTTTTCTATAATAAATGTAATATTTGATCAAATATACATTTGTTGAATTAAAGGTATAAACCTATTGATAACAAGGTATATTTAATAACTTGTAATGGGATATATGCTATAACTTACACTTTAGAGGTCTATTATTTAGTGTGTTTTAATAATATAAAAGGAGACTATAACTTTGTTGATTAATTAATGAAGGGATGAAATGTAAATCCTTCATTGAGTGCCATAGGAGATTTGGCTGAAGGGTAAATATCCATTTTGCCTCAAGGCACAATAACTTTCTTTTCCAGTCCCCTTGTCTTATTCCACATCTGACGTGATCTATAGCTATAAACTTAAGACAACTTGGGTCATTGACATGAGCATGTTTAAAGTGACGTGCCACCGAAGTGCCTTTATTCATGATATAATTGATGTGTTCCAATGCCCGTCATCTAAGCTGGTGTATCTTTGTCCACATACGCAGACTATTTGATATACAACACCTATTGAATTACATGATAAGTGTTGCTTGATCCGATACTTATTCTTTCCAACTGAATCAGTAAACTCTTTAGTTTTTAGAACTTGTGGACAGGCTTTGCATTTTCCATAGGGATGACATCCAAGGCTTAATTTGTTAAGCCAATATTGTGATTGGGGTGCTCTATAGTGACTGTGAACCAACATATCTCGTAGATTTCTAGAGCATTTATTAGTTATTGAGGGGTAGATGTTATAACATTTGACAAAGCTTTGTCCAATGTTAACATATGCCAATGCTTTGATAATATTTCTTTAGTCCGTTTGGTTTGATCATTAAATTAACAAATTAATCTTATTGGTTGCTGGCACTTTTCTTGTAGTTGGATGCCAATAACTTAGTTCGATCTGAGTCAAATGCCTTTTTGTAGGTTTTTTTAAATACTATTTTTAGGGTACCCCCTTATCAATAATTCTCTTTTGTAAATCTTTAGTACTGCAATTCCTTCTTAAACATATATATTGTCCAGTTGGAAATGCTCTCACTGTTGAGACTGGATGATGGCTCGACCAATATAGCAAACTATTGGTTGCCGTACTATTTCTGTAGACCGCAGTCATAATTTCATTGTTGGAATTTACTTACAGTCAAATCCAAAAGTGTAATTTTTTTTCTGCATTGCACTCATATGTGAGTCTGAAATTGTTCTGATTATTATTGAGCTTTGTTATAAATTTAGGTGATTCCTCTAGACGTCCCGTCCCATCATAAACACGCCGTCTATATACCTCAACCAGAGTCCAACAGACTTTGTGAATTTTTTATTTTCTTCTGAGAATATGGTAGAATGCTCCCAGTGACCCAGATATAAATTGGCATAATTAGAGGCACATGGGGTTATCATTGCAGTGCTCCTAACTTACTTGTACAATTGTTGATCAAAGATAAAATACAGTGCCTTGCAAAAGTATTCACCCCCCTTGGCATTTTTCTTGTTTTGTTGCCTCACAACCTGCAATTAACATGGATTGTTTGAGGATTTGCATCATTTAATTTACAGAACATGCCCACAACTTTGAAGATTTTTTTTTTATTATTATTATTGTGAATCAAACAACAAATAGGACAAAATAACAGAAAAAGTAAATGTGCATAACTATTCACCCCCCTTAAGTCAATACTTTGTAGAGCCACAGTTTGCGGCAATCACAGCTCCAAGTCGCTTTGGATGAGTCTCTATGAACTTGCCACATCTTACCAATGGGATGTTTGCCCATTCCTCCTTGCAAAACTGCTCCAGCTCCTTTAAGTTGGATGCAATATTTAAGTCTGACCACAGAATTTCTATTAGATTGATCTCTGGGCTTTGACTAGGCCATTCCAACACATTTACATGTTTCCCCTTAAACTACCCAAGTGTTGCTTTAGTAAGCGTGTTTGGGGTCATTGACCTGCTGGAAGGTGAACCTCCGTCCTAGCCTCAAATCAAGCAGAGAGAGGTACAGGTTTTGCTCAAGAATATCCCTGTATTTAGCACCATCCATCTTTCCCTCAACTCTGACCATTTTCCCAGTCCCAGCTGCTGAAAAACATCCTCACAGCATGATGCTGCCACCACCATGTTTCACTGTGGGGATGGTGTTCTTTGGGTGATGTGATGTGTTGGGTTTAAGCCAGACATAGCGAAAAGTTTAATTGGCCGAAAAGTTTAATTTTATTCTCATCAGACCAGAGCACCTTCCTCCATACATCCCACATGCCTTTTCGCAAACTCAAAACGTGCCATTTTGTTTTTTGCTGAAAGTAATGTCTTTCTTCTGGCCACTCTGCCATAAAGCCCAAATCTATGGACCATACAGCTTATTCTCGTCCTATGTACAAATACACAAGTCTCTCCTGTGGAACTCTTCAGGACCACCAGGGTTACCTTAGGTCTCTGTGCTGCCTCTCTGATTAATGCCCTCCTTGACCGGTCTGTGAGTTTTGGTGGGCGGCCTGTGAGTTTTGTGCCATGTTTTTTCCATTTGGTTATGATAGCTTTGATGGTGCTCCTTTGGGATCATCAAAGATGTGGATATTTTTTTTAAAACCTAACCCTGACTTGTACTTCTCAACAATATTGTCCCTTACTTGTTCGGAGAGTTCCTTGGTCTTCATAGCAGTGTTTGTTAGTGGTGCACCTTGCTTAGGTGTTGCAGCCTCTGGGGCCTTTCAAAAAATGTTTGTAAATGTAATAATAGATCATGTGAAACTTAGATTGCACACAGGTGGACATCATTTCACTAATTATGTGAATTCTGAAGGTAATTGGTTGCACCAGAGCTTTTTATGGGCTTCATAACAAAGGGGGTGAATACATACGCACATGACAATTTTCTGTTTTCTTTTTCTAAAAAATAGTTTTATGTATATACTTTTCTCATTTCACTTCACCAACTTAGACTATTGTGTTCTGATCCATCACATAAGATTCAGATTAACAAAACATTGAACTTAAGGCTGTAATGTTACAAAATAGGTAAAAAGTCAAGTTTGATGAATACTTTCGCAAGGCACTGTAATTATTGGTCAGGACAAACTCCAACAATTTAATAACAAATTCATTATGAATTGGAAATTGGTTCCCACTTCTTTCTAAGAAAGTCCGGACAGATTTAATACCATTATTGTGACGGATACTCGTATTGAGGAATAAAATGTCCATTGTTACTTGTATGGCTTAGTTGGATAACGAAATGCCTTCTAACCTTATCAATGCATCCTTAGTATCTTTATTGTAGGAAGGTAAAGTTGTCACAACATTTTTCTAAATTTTACCAACATATTTGCTGACATTCTGTGTTACCAGAGACTTGGTCACCCTGGAGGTTTCTCTACATTTTTGAGAATTTTGAGGATAGTGTAATATTGTGGGAGATTTAGTAACCAAAATTTGTGATTCAGCATTGTCTATCAGACCATCGTATAATGCTGTCTCAACCAATTCTTGTAACGTATTGATGCATGTTTTTGTGGGGTCAACAGTTAATTGTTTATAACATGGCCTATCACATAGTAACTGTTTAGTTGTCTCTACATAGTCTTTGGTAATCATAACCACCACATTACCACCTTTATCTAAATGTTTTATTGTTATTTTTTATTCTTTTGAAGATCTTTCAAAGCTTGAGTCTGCTATAAGTGAGATTATGTGTAGTCAGGAATCTGGGTATATGTTTGTCCAATTTTCTTCGGTCTTTTATTACCAGCTCAACAAATATCTCTAATGGGTGAGATCACATATATAGTTGTGAGCGTACGAGTTGTTGCTAACGCTGCGGGCTCGCTACGCGTAGCGAGGGCACTGCCCGAGGGTCTCAGTTGCAGGCATGGAGCGCCGAAGGCGCTCCTTGCCAGCAACTGAGGACCCTCTGAGAAGCGAGGGCCTCAGTTGCTGGCATGGAGCGCCGTAGGCGCTCCATGCCAGCACCTGAGGACCTCGCAAAGCGAGGGCCGCAGTTGCTGGCATGGGGCCTCATTCTATTAGCGGCCGCAGCCGTTGCGGGGCCGCAAGGACCGGCCGCAAGCTATTCTGCTATTCTATTCCCTTACGGCCGGAGGCTCCGGCAGGCTTGCGGCCGGTGCCTTGCTATCTCTTGCGGCCGCTCGCGCCGGAGGAAAGCCTTTGATCTAAATGGCCGCAAGAGATTTGCAATTCAATTGCTCCGGGAAACCTCTCTGCAAGGCTAAAAGCGAGCCGCAGCTTACTTGCAGGAAAGAGGTCTCGCTAGCACCAATTAAGCACATAAAATAGCTCAAATAAAGCCATCCTGCACTTTGAGAAGACTATAAAGGGATTTTAGGTGTTAGAAAAAATAGCACATAATTATCCTATACTCAAATCCGTAAAATATTTTATTTTTAATATCCGTAAAATATCCATGTAAAAAGTCCAGAGTGCTTGGAGCACCTCTGACACACCCACGCCGCAGCCGGAAAATAAACAGTTAATTTGAACTCGGGTTTGGGCAGATGTGCAAGATTGAGAGTGGGTTTCTTTTAATCCTCATGTCCCCCAATATGATCCCTAGCATTTACAGAGCTGTACAGTGCAGGCTTGAATTTATTTTTGCGTTTTTATATTTCACAGCTTACGGCCGGTTCCAAGATATGCAGCCGGCCGTAAGATGAGATCCTTGCGGGGCCGTATAATAGAATCGCGAGTTAACTGAACCCCCGCAAGGAATCGCAGCCTTACGGCCGATAATAGAATGAGGCCCATGGAGCGCCGAAGGCGCTCCATGCCAGCAACTGCGACCCTCGCAAACTTCACGTCGCAACCCAAACAGTACGACACACACATTACGACACTCGCAAACAACATACGACACACGTTCACACACATTACGGACTCGCAACACTCGGACGCAACTCGCGAACATTACAAAATGTAAAACACAATACATACACACACCACATACATAAAAAACTTACCTACACCAAGAGGGAGCACCCAGCACCTCAAAAATACAACTTACACCTCGATTTTACTCGAAATAAAACAGTTTAGAGACTAAAAAAAAATCGAAGCGAGAGAAAAAATGGCCGCCGAACAAAACGAAACGAGGCTACAGCACTCTAAACTCGCAAAACACCACAAGAAACTCGCAAAACACCACAAAACACCTACGGATATTCCGATACAAATGTATACCACACATTACTCGCCATTTTAGGCCAATGCGGAAGTACACGACAACGGTTTGGGCTTGCGCACGCACAGTGTTACACTGCACACATTCACCACGCTTACACAGCAGATCCACACCACTAATGCTGCAGCAACATCAAAACACATTCACAGCTCTTCCACACAATGCTTTAAAATAGGTAAAGTATATTCATTTATTAATGTATTATATATTTCATTATTACACACTAAACAGCATTAGCTACCTTACAATTTCATTGCCGTCATTTTTTGACGGGCAATTCGCTAGTACATTAAATAATGGTGTGAATTTAGACTTAAATTTTAATTTTGTGAATGGGGCTCAATCTTGGTCTTTAAATACAAAATCATCATTTGCTAAGGTAATCAGATCATAAAAGCACCGTTTTGCACTTTCAGTAAGGCCTTACTTATCTAATTAATTTCTTTGTTTGGCCTTTACATGCAAACATATTTAACCCATTTGAATAAATCAAAGCTACAAGTGGGAGTGAATGATAAATCACAGCTTAGAACCTTCTCATGTATCTCTTGGAGCTCAAAGTTTGAAAAATTAAAAACCTCTCATTCGCCTGATGTAATATTTATGTTTTCTTTCTGGGACACCTCACAAATTTTTCAGTCTCGGCGTGGTGGTTGTTTCTTCTGTCTTATCGGGCCCCATGGTAAAAAAAAAAATTACTTTTGTCTGTCTGGGAGTTATTTGAGTATCAGATTCCTAACTCTCATAATGTAATGCTTCATTATCTGAAGTTTCAGTGTCTGTTGTATTCTCTATTTTCTTCTGTCTCAATGAGAATTTATTACTTGATTTATAATTATAGACATTGCCCTTGATGTCTAATTATAGACATTGCCCTTGATTTATAATCATAGATATTGCTCCTATGAAACTCTTTAACGCTCTTTCAAATCACTTTTATACAGTTCTAGCTCTTTTTGGAGTTTATCATTTAGTTCTGTGAATTCTCTCACTTATGAACGTTGTTGAAACTTTTTTACTTAAGTCTTTGGTTATTTTAGTGACTTTATCTAACTGTTCATGCTCTTTTAGTACTTGGATGGGGGGCCAACCTCATCAATTATAAAGAACAGGTTGTTAAAGTATATTCGTAACCGAGGATAAACTCTTTGTCAATCAAATGAGCTCAATCTTATTCTTAGGCCTTGTGGAACTATTTTATTTTTTACATAGTTGTCAAGACTCGCTATATCCCACCATTCCTTTAGTTGTTGCTTTTTTTGTTTAAATAATTCACAATACAAGTCTTTAACATTAGAAGTGTTACATTTCTCTGGGGAGCTGGTTCCTGTCAGAAAATGAGCAGTAACATAGATATAGGACTCACACCTGTCTGTTTATGAAATCATAGTATACTCTGTGCACTTTGGTTGTTGTGTCATTCAGTCGTGTCTGACTCTCCGTGACCTCACGGACCGCAACACACCAAGCACATCTTTATGTCCATGGTCATGCAGATCTACTTGGTTTTCATGGCAGAAATACTGGAGTGGGTTACCAGTTCCTTCTCCAGTGGGCCAGAGCACACAACTCCTGGTATTCCAAATTGGCCCCCCATCCAAGTACTGACTAGGCTCAAGCCTGCTTGGCATCAGGGTGGTGTGACATCTTGGTTCCATGACTGGAATCGAACACAGGTCCCAGCTGTGAAAACACTGAATCTTAACCACTGGACCACCAGGGAACTCAACCTGTGTACTTTACGCCCATTTGTTTTTTATTGGTCAAAAAACATCTCTAGAATGGATTGTGAGAACATCACTCTTGATGGAAAGGTACGCCTATTTCTAAATAAATTATAAAAATGTTAGCGTATGGAGCAATAAATGCACTAATGCTTTACATACCTTGGCCATGCAGGAAATAATAAATACTGGACTTTAGATCAGGGGCCTACAACCTACCATTGCAGAAAAGAAACTCAGAACATATTCACTTAAGGCTCTTTTGGGTGACAATCAGCTATAAGACAGAACACATGGAGTGTGAACAATGGATTTCAAATAAAAATAGTCTTCTGAGCCAATAGGATTAAGATAAATTCAAATCAGTGCCAGTATGCTCCAATTCTTCAGTGTTACCACTATACACTAAAAAGTGACACTCAACCATTACAGTCCAATCCAGAAAAATTTTAAACAGAGGAATAGCACGTGTGATGTACAAAATGTTTATCTAGTATTGCACAAACTTGAATAGAGCAATGCATGTATGTTCATCAATAATCTAACCATAACTGTGATTAAAACATTAGGCAGATCCAATCTGGGGGTAGTGGAGGTGGCATGCAGATCCAATCTCGGGGTAGGGGAGGAGGCAGGCCGATCCAATCTGGAGGTAAGGGAGGAGGCAGGCAGATCCAATCTGGGGGTAGGGGGGAGGCAGGCAGATCCAATCTGGTGGGGAAAAGGCAGGCAGCCCCAATCTGGGAGGGAGGCAGGCAGGCAGCCCCAATCTGGGAGGGAGGCAGGCAGGCAGCCCCAATCTGGGAGGGAGGCAGGCAGGCAGCCCCAATCTGGGAGGGAGGCAGGCAGGCAGGCAGCCCCAATCTGGGAGGGAGGCAGGCAGGCAGCCCCAATCTGGGAGGGAGGCAGGCAGGCAGCCCCAATCTGGGAGGGAGGCAGGCAGGCAGCCCCAATCTGGGAGGGAGGCAGGCAGGCAGCCCCAATCTGGGAGGGAGGCAGGCAGGCAGCCCCAATCTGGGAGGGAGGCAGGCAGGCAGCCCCAATCTGGGAGGGAGGCAGGCAGGCAGCCCCAATCTGGGAGGGAGGCAGGCAGGCAGCCCCAATCTGGGCGGGAGGCAGGCAGGCAGCCCCAATCTGGGAGGGAGGCAGGCAGGCAGCCCCAATCTGGGAGGGAGGCAGGCAGGCAGCCCCAATCTGGGAGGGAGGCAGGCAGGCAGCCCCAATCTGGGAGGGAGGCAGGCAAGCAGCCCCAATCTGGGAGGGAGGCAGGCAGGCAGCCCCAATCTGGGAGGGAGGCAGGCAGGCAGATCCAATCTGGGGGGGAGGCAGGCAGGCAGATCCAATCTGGGGGGGAGGCAGGCAGATCCAATCTGGGGGGGGGGGGCAGGCAGGCAGATCCAATCTGGGGGGGAGGCAGGCAGATCCAATCTGGGGGGGAGGCAGGCAGATCCAATCTGGGGGGGAGGCAGGCAGATCCAATCTGGGGGGGAGGCAGGCAGGCAGATCCAATCTGGGGGGGGGAGGCAGGCAGGCAGATCCAATCTGGGGGGGAGGCAGGCAGGCAGATCCAATCTGGGAGGGAAAAGGCAGGCGGGACAGATCTGTGAGGGAAACGGTAGGTGGGCCCGATCTGGGAGGGAAAAGGTAAATGGGTCCCGATCTGGGGGGACAAGGCAGGAGGGTTTGTTCAGGTAGGGGTTTAATCTGGAGTGGGGTAGTCTGACAGGCTGGTGTGACCAAGGTAGAGAACACTAAAGCCTGTTTATCTAGTTTTGCACAAACTTGAATAGAGCAATGCATGTATGTTCATCAATAATCTAACCATAACTGTGATTAAAACATTAGGCAGATCCAATCTGGGGGTAGGGGAGGAGGCATGCAGATCCAATCTGGGGGTAGGGGAGGAGGCAGGCCGATCCAATCTGGGGGTAGGGGAGGAGGCAGGCCGATCCAATCTGGGGGTAGGGGAGGAGGCAGGCCGATCCAATCTGGGGGTAGGGGAGGAGGCAGGCCGATCCAATCTGGGGGTAGGGGAGGAGGCAGGCCGATCCAATCTGGGGGTAGGGGGGAGGCAGGCAGATCCAATCTGGGGGGGGGAAAGGCAGGCAGCCCCAATCTGGGAGGGAAAAGGCAGGCAGCCCCAATCTGGGAGGGAAAAGGCAGGCAGCCCCAATCTGGGAGGGAAAAGGCAGGCAGCCCCAATCTGGGAGGGAAAAGGCAGGCAGCCCCAATCTGGTAAGGGAAAAGGCAGGCAGCCCCAATCTGGGAGGGAAAAGGCAGGCAGCTCCAATCTGGGAGGGAAAAGGCAGGCAGCCCCAATCTGGGAGGGAAAAGGCAGACAGCCCCAATCTGGGAGGTAAAAGGTAGGTCGGCCCGATCTGGGAGGGAAAAGGAAGGTGGGCCCCGATCTGGGAGGGAAAAGGTAGGTGGGCCCCGATCTGGGGGGACAAGGCAGGAGGGTTTGTTCAGGTAGGGGTTTAATCTGGAGTGGGGTAGTCTGACAGGCTGGTGTGACCAAGGTAGAGAACACTAAAGCCTGATCTAGAGGGTGAAAGGAGGGTCTGATCTCAGGGGATTAGGGAAGAGCCTCATCTGCAGGGACGAGAAGAGGGTTTGATCTGCGAGCAGGGACAGGAGAGTTTGATTTGGGGGAAAGGACATGCGAGTCGGATCTAGAATTAGAGGTGAATCTTGTATTGGAGATTACAGGTACATTATTTAATGTTTAATACATTTCCTATAATTTGTAGCCTACAGACCTCTACTTATCCTATTTACTAAAAACATTAAACCAAAACTACATAACTATTTTAAACGTGAAGGAAAATACTAGAAAAGTGCTGAATAGCTTGATGTTTGCTAAAACAGAAAAAAATAAATCATTTTTATTTTGTAGTTTCAAGCGCAAAATCTGGCAAACTGATCCATATTAACATTAACGGCTAATACATAACACAGTCACCTGCTGTTATCCTCATGTAGCTCCAATTGAAATGCTAATTGCACTCCGTTTAATGCTCATGAGCGCATATTCGCCACCTGGCACGCTGTACCCAGGATGGATTGCAATATTACACTAAATAAATGGCACACGAAATACTTAAACATCAATAAAAATCTATGTTAAATAAACATTTGGATACTCGCACTCGGTTTAACATTTCCCTCAAATCCCCTGTGCTCAATGCTTGAAGTCTTTTGGCAAATAACTGTAGATTTTTTTTACACCTTAAGCAGAGGTCGGTGGTGCAGCTGACTGTACTGAGGATAAACACTGCCTGCTCAGCTTGTTACAGAAATCTGTGTTTGTGTGAGTGTTCCCATCATGTAGAGATCCCTTCTGCATCTAATCAGAAGCAGCTTCTGCTGTTATACAATGTGGGCACTGCATGCAGGCTGAGCTAAAGTGTTAGACAGGGCAGACTGGGAACAGAAAAATAGGGTTATGCAAAAGAGTCATACTTAAAGGGGTTCCCTGGAGGTCTAGTGGTTCCATCGCTGTGACCTGGCTGGTCTAGTGCTTCCATCGCTGTGACCTGGGTTCGATTCCAGGCAAAGTTGGGCCTGGTCAGTACTTGGATGGGAGACCATCTAGGAATAGCAGGAGCTGTATGCTGTGGCCCACTGGAGAAGGATCTGGCAACCCACTACAGTATATCTGCCATGAATACCAAGTGGATCAGCATGGTGTGTTGTGGTCCATGACATCAGAGAGAGGCGCGCGCACACACACAATACAGCACTAGAAAAATACTATTGAGAATATCCATACAGGAAATATGTGTACTCTTCCCAAGAAACTGTTTCTACTGAACTTTCCTTGTATTACCCTCCTTCATAAAGCAAGAAAACACACACAACCATGGTGGATCTTGGTGTAATAGTCAATATTTTTTTGTAAATTAAAAGCAGTATTTTTTCCATTTTATAAAAACAATTATTTCAGTGATTTCCAAACTTTTTACATGAGCCATATAGAAGTTTACCAGGGCTCTCTTGGATCACATGAACACTGCTGAGGGTCTTCATGGACCACCTAATGATTTTGCTGCCTACTACTTAATGTAAAATTTATAAACCATAACATCCAGTTTCTATGCACTCCTATTGACATTTTTGTTAATTTTCCTATTTTATATTATTTTTGTAATCCCAGTTTTACAGTGGATCACCTAAGCTCATTGCTTTCTCCCTTTGTGACACTTTGACCCTGTGTGGCTGAAGCTGCTCCAACTAACTGAAAATATGTCTCCACTTTGTAAATGTGTTTACTCTGATATTCCCGGTAAGCAACCCAAAACTGTGGGAAATGCACTCCTCTGTCACATAAATGTTGATGATTTTGAAGTAAAACCACCCACTCCACATCACCAGTTTATTCTGTAGATCTTATTTTTCATGTTTCATTTTCAGTGTTTCTTTACCTAAACTTTGCCAAGATTCAGGATTTTATACTTGGCAACAATTATATTTTCAAAATCAAAACTTCAGCACTATCAAGTTTTCTAGTAACAACCGGACATAAACAATACAGTAGACTCCCCGTTATCCGGCACCTATGGGGACTCTCTATTGCCGGATAACTGTAGTTTCTGGTTAATTGTGAGTCCCCGAAATAAAGTGTCTAAACTAACCTTAAATCCCCCCAAAATCCCTAAAAAATTTCTTTAAAAAGGCATTAGCACTTCAACTGGGCCAATTAGGTCCAGAAAAAACATTTAGAAAAAAAAGTTAGTTTTTTTTTCTTTGCAGTCTCGAACTGCCGAATAGTGCCGGTTATGCCGGTTTAGCAGGAGGTTTTTTTAAATGGCTCCGGTTGCTTGAGAGTCCTGGTTAGGTGCCGGATAAGCGGGATTTTACTGTAGTCGTTCACACCACCCTGTATATGATGCAAAAAAAGGATGAATACAATATATAACCCTACAGTATATTTACAAAAAAGAAATCAGAGGTGCTCAATCTTGTAAAGGATCAAAAACTGACAATCTGACTGTGAATTTACTTATTTCTGATAACTAGATACTATCCAATGAAAAGTCATTTATTATCTGTTTCCTCATACACAACAGGATTACTCAATGTGCACTGGAACGTGTTAAATTGTAACCTAAACTTAACTTAAATACAAATGTGCACATTTAATTTAACTCCTGCCAAAATATATTTTTCATGCAAAAAGTGGTTTTCATACACTATTAATTCTCTATCAGATGCACTCATAATCCAGGAAATGTAGATATGCCTTTAAGTGCTAGAGAATCTCTCCATTCCTGTTTCATTTTATTTAGGTACATCCCATCCCAACACCAGTCACTGCTGTTCTAGTAAATAGGTTTATAAATGATCTGCACCCTTTTCACTGCTTTGCCCACAAATTCCATTCACTTGACCAGATATCTGTATAACTGCTATTAGACAAGTAATTCACAAGGGCCATGTATATATGGAACTATTGCCATCAAATGGCTTAAGTCACCATACGACCTCTGTAACATCAGCTACAGAGTGGAAAATCACGTGGAAACATTGTTTACATTTTTAAAATTGATTAAGAATGGACGAAGATTTTGTAATTTCAGTTGCTGTTTGTACAGACAAAAAACAAAGTTAGATGTGCTCAATCAGCGAACAAACTAACCTTAAGGTTAGTTCTATGGACATGATAACCCACTCAGAGAGCAGCCTCTTTTAGCTCACTTGTGCCCTTCACAGGGAGAAATATCCTGTAGTATATCAGTCTGGTCCCACTCACTAAAGTGGTCCAGCCCCAAAATACCAGGCAATTCTACTCTGAACAGGAGAAACAGCAAACTCCAGATGTACGTTTCGGCCTTCATTGGGCCTCGTCAGTGAGGTGTAGATGAACTCCCTAATTTTGTTGTTGTGTATGCAAATGACACTTAGGGGGTTTTCTCACCCTAAGGGTGATAGGGGGAACCAGGCGTGGACTCTTTGCTCACTGTGCCTTACGGAGTTCAGCTGCACCTCACTGATAAGGCACACAGAGGCCGAAATGCATTTGGGGTTTGCCTTTTCTCCTGTTCAGGGTAGAATTGCCTGGTATTTCGGGGCTGGGTCACTCTTTTGAGTGGGACCAGACTGATACACTACAGGATATTTCTCCCTGTGAAGGGCACAAGTGAGCTAAAAGAGGCTGCTCTCTGAGTAGATAACCAGACCTATAGGACAAACCTACTTCAGGTATTGTTCCTTTACAGATTGAGCACCTCTAATTTCATTGTTGTTTGTACAGCCCTTGAAGCCCTCCCACAAGAATCTGTAGAGGCTCTATAAGGACTTGAACCATGGATCATCAGCTCCACAGACTATAGATTAACCTGCTATTCTATTTGTTAAAAAGACATGGAACACAAATCTTTGTTTTGTGCAAAAGAGCCTGTTCTAAATGTTACCAACATTGTGTTTTGCATGAAAAATATTTACATAAAACTTGTTTAAATGGCATTTAAACTGATAGAATATGTACAGAGCAAATGCATATCTGTACATTTTGTTGGCAGACATCTATATTACTGCACACTAGCTGACAGGAGCAAGCCCCAAGACCAGCTAAGCATTTGATTCAGTTTGTTTTTCAGCTTAGAGAACATCATTTGAAAAAAGAGAACATACAGTAGCACATTATCAAACAACCTTTCAGATGCAACAAAGAAAACATATGCTTTCAGTGTCCCTTGCTTTTTATGCTAGATACCAGACTTTTCAGTAGTTATGAATGCAATAGCCAATGCTTGATCCAAAGCCTCTATATCTGATTTTAATAAATATTTTGTGGTTCAAAGCTCATTATTAATCCAGGCAGAGGCAACACACTGAAATCCCAACTTCTATTGACCATAACTCTACGAATTCAGCATCAATCTAAAAAAGGAAAATACTTTTTCCACATACTTTTTAACCCTCTATCCAATAATGCAGACCACATATGGGGACTTCAGTTGCCCTTTAAACAAGAACACAGCTCCTGGGCTACAATAACAATAGTCTGATTCAACTCAAGCAGAAAAGTCAATATAGTGCTGATCCAATATTTTGCAAGTAAACACCCTCCCTTGGCTATGTATTGTACTAGTACATAGCAGATACATACAGAAAGAACTTCTGGTTTGTATGAAGTGTGTCCCTCCACTGGGGCAGATTCACAGTCTGCCAGTCCACAACACTGAGCAAAGCTTGGGTGATCATCTCTAGAGAGTTCCAATAAAATGTGATTCCTTGGAGATGCCTGCATTTGAAGGTTTAAGGATTAGGTAGAGAGATGCAGGTGAGCTGTTTGAGTCATCACCCCAGCTAGAAAGATTGTCCGCAATCTGAATATTCAACTCCACCATCTAGTCAGAATACTAAACCCATTTGGAATCACAGATGATAAACCTGACTTTAGGAGAAGTAGCAAAGACTTCCAAACCAATTTCATTTAAAGCAATTGCGTACACATCCCCCTGCTCCCCCAAACACGGTTTGTCACAGATCAATTGATTACATCAAAAATCTATACAGAGAAGATAACAACTTTTCACTGCCATGCTTTAGTATCGATAAGAAGAGAAACAAATTATGATACCAATTCTTATCTAAAACCCATACAGTTATGTAAAATACTGAGGGGAGAATGATGATGATAGCATTGTGGAATATTATAAAGTTATGTGGTAAAATAAAATCTCATGTGTGAACTCAAAACATATATGTACAACCCATCAAGACAATATTAATACAACACACTTGCTACCTCTAAACGGTATGTTGAAGCACAAATCATAAAGGATCATTAATGACAATACATATTCAAACTAATACTTTAAACTTAACTCCATTGGTAAACAAAATAACTGTGGAAGAATTGGTGATCCAAGAGTGACTGCCGGACCCAAAATATCAACCAACTCTAGTGAGGCCATTTTGTGTATCTGTAGAAGCCAATCACATTCTACAGTAAAGTATATGACTGCAGCATTAATTGAGATAAATACTTTAGTACAAGAAGGCTTGATAGTAGTTTATGTGTTGCATGTAAAGGGATATTCATTAGGGACAATGTAGATTTAGTACAGCCATACAAAAGTGTTTCTCAGTCTCACAATTTAGACATTGAGTTGACACCCCACAGACAACACCCCTCCTTTGCTTTATTTTTGTTTCCAAGATCCAATAATGATTGCAGGCTGCACACATGCCAGGCTCAGGGGGGACTTGGAACGGTGACAGGTAATTTCACACATGCCGGATGTGCCTTGCTGTGGGCAGAGGTGTTATAGAGGATTTCACAAGAGCAAGATGAGCTGAGAGCATGGAGAGCACTGTCTTCAAGGTTCATCTTGACGGAATATGCTGAATGGTGGAGTAGCTAATAACAAGCTAAATATTTCCAGAAGCACCAGGTCCTCATAGCAAATCTGATCAGGGGTAAGAAGGAGTAACCCTTTCTGTATCAGGATAAATTGAGGAAAGCTTACATTTCTAATGTAATGTAATCACTGCACACAGCTACCAATACGAACCTGCAGGTGGCTGATAATGTATTCTATTTCTCCTGCAATTACTTTTACTATTTTGCCCCAAAAATGTATTACGTCAGTCTATTTTAAAATACTTCACCAATTTACTGTCTAAAAAAAACAGAACACCATTCTGCATACACAAAATAACCGCATTCCCATTCCAGATCTACAAGGGATTGTGAATGACTGAGCCAAGTACATTTAACACAAGTCAAATCAAATTCCATTGGGGCGCTTTGATTTGTTCATTCCTAAAAGTTCATTTGGGTGAGCAAAAAAAAAAAAAAAAAATAAAGAGACAGAACCTGAGTAACTACCAGTAACAAAGAAGCAACCCATTGTCATCTCGTCCGCATCTGCAAATGACATCTTTATTACATACCTGTAAAAGGAAAGTGCTTGCAGTGTGCCAATTATACTGGTGGTGTTTGGCTAAATACAGTACAAACTGACCAACATCATCGTTAGTTGTTTTATAAATCGTAAAATTTCACATAGTCCGGGATTTATCATTGCCAAATTAGGCAGGTACCAATGAATATTTAATTCCATAGGGAGATTTTCTACATAGTCATGTGATACAAGCTGCAATCCACCATACACTGTATTTTCTCGGACATCCAATTATGCTCCAGAGGAAGCAGAGCTTTTTCTTGTGAGTGGGTAGGATCCTGGCTACATATATAGGAGAGATGTCCCCAGGCAGAAGGGTGAAAACTAATAAACAATCCAAACTCAAATCTCTCGACACAATCTGTTAATAAATGCACTTTATATGCCCATACAGGCTCTTGGCTCTGTGTTTCTGACAAACCATGGAGTGTACTGTGGATAAGCACAGCTGGAGGAGGCCGGAACCCCACTACTATCACCCACACACAGATGGTCGGTGTCCTCCAATAGTGATTTTCTTATGATATTTTGCAGGTCATAGTACATATAATTATCTTGAGCAAACACATCATTAGGACGGCCTGTGGCACCATATGAAGAAGAATCTTTCCAGCTCATGTAGAAGGAGGTGAGAAAAGTCCCCTATAACATTTTCATTTTCCGTAGGATATGCAGAGTTCTGGTTTATGAGAATAATGCTGCACACAGCATCGGAGTCCAGATCAGGAATCACCTGGTACCTCATACTGACCAAAATAACCACAATTAAATGTAGATATTCATGTTTTTAAGAGTTATATTTTGAATCAATAATTCCATTGGTTAAATTGTAGATATTGAAGGAGATTAAATTCCAATTCTAAAACAGAACTGCAATAATATAGGTAATATATAATTAAAGTATAAACTACTAGTCTGTATATGTGTCAGTGGAAATACTGTAGCACTCATGAACAGAGGCACACATCCTTATTATAAAGACAATAAAGTCACCTCCGTGATGGCTAAGGTGCCCCAAAACATAGTCCCACAACGGAAGGTTCCAGTCCCTTGTGAGCAACATAAAAGGTGTCCAACCTTATATGTTGCAGTCACAGGTACTTATACAGCCCCACTGGTCACCATCTTGTAAATAGTGAACAACTCCTTATCTTCAACAATCCAGTCCAATTCTACAAGAAAATATACCCAGAATGTGCAGCTTCTTCACAGAGCACTGTTCACTTCCATGCTCCAAATAAGAAACAGATAAAAGGGTATGGGGGAAGAAAGAGCGCCACCACCTACTAGTGCAAATCAATTATATGTATTGTAGATCACTCACGTGTTCACACATCACAAAATGGGGTATATATACAGCATGTAGACAGGTCCACTTTTGTAATACTTTATCCTTTTATTCTTGGGGATAGTTGGATTTATGGATACTCAAGAAATTATGTGGATATTCAAGAAATTATATGCACTAGGTAAATCCTAAAACCTGTTTGTTAGCTGCTCATAGGGGCCTCTCAGGATCCCCTTACCCTCCTACACTCTAAAGGTTATTGAGCCAAACTAATGTAGTATGGGAATAGAGCTAGTACAATAAATATTACAATAGGCATACCGATAAACATTTGTGCACAATTAAAGTCCAGTGTTTGAGAGTTATAAAATACAATAAAATCAATAGAATAATAAATGAAATACAATAGAATTAGACATGTTGCACCACTAGAGATGTGTCTCTCTCAATGATAAATACAAAATTACATATAGTTTAATTCATACTCTGAGCTATTTTTAACTCCCCTGGTGTCCCTCCATGTGCATCGCAGTGGAGCACACAGCACGCCGGTACCTTAGCATCTCCATTGTTAGGATACAGGTTGGCCAACAGAAATACAGCAATAAAAATATCTACACACAGAAATGCCGGGTATCGAGCAAAAAATATAGAGCATTGTTAACCCATATACAGTGCCTTGCAAAAGTATTCACCCTCTTGGCATTTTTCGTCTTTTGTTGCCTCACAACCTGGAATTAACATGAATTGCTTGAGGATTTGCATCATTTAATTTACAGAACATGCCCACAACTTAGAAGATGTTTTTTTTTGTTTTTTTTATTGTAAAGCAAACAACAAATAGGACAAAATAATAGAAAAGGTCAATGTGCTTAACTATTCACCCCCCCCCCCCCCCCCCCTAAAGTCAATACTTTGTAGTGCCACCGTTTTCGGCAATCACAGCTCCAAGTCGCTTTGGATAAGTCTCTATGAGCTTGCCACATCTTACCACTGGGATTTTTGCCCATTCCTCCTTGCAAAACTGCTCCAGCTCCTTCAAGTTGGATGGTTTGCGCTTGTGAACAGCAATCTTTAAGTCTGACCACAGATTTTCTATTGGATTGAGGATTGGGCTTTGACTAGGCCATTCCAATACATGTACGTTTCCCTTTAAACCACTCAATTGTTGCTTTAGCAGTGTGTTTGGGGTCATTGTCCTGCTGGTAGGTGAACCTCCGTCCTAGCCTCAAATCACGCACAGAGTGATACAGGTTTTGCTCAAGAATATCCCTGTATTTAGCACCATCCATCTTTCCCTCAACTCTGACCAGTTTCCCAGTCCCGGCTGCTGAAAAACATCCCACAGCATGATGCTGCCACCGCCATGTTTCACTGTGTTCTTTGGGTGATGTGATGTGTTGGGTTTGCACCAGAAATAGCATTTTTGTCGATGGCCAAAAAGTTCAATTTTAGTCTCATCAGACCAGAGCACCTTCCTCCATACATTTTGGGAGTCTCCCACATGCCTTTTCGCAAACTCAAAACGTGCCATTTTGTTTTTTGCTGAAAGTAATGGCTTTCTTCCGGCCACTCTGCCATAAAGCCCAACTCTATGGAGCGTACGGCTTATTGTCGTCCTATGTACAGATACTCCAGTCTCTGCTGTGGAACTCTGCAGCTCCTCCAGGGTTACCTTAGGTCTCTGTGCACCTCTCTGATTAATGCCCTCCTTGCCCGGTCCATGAGTTTTGGTGGGCGGCAGTCTCTTGGCAGGTTTACTGTTGAGCCATGTTCTTTCCATTTGGTTATGATAGATTTGATGGTGCTCCTGGGGGTCATCAAAGATTTGGATATTTTTTTATAAACTAACCCTGACTTGTACTTCTCAACAACATTGTCCCTTACTTGTTTGGAGAGTTCCTTGGTATTCAAGGGAGTGTTTGGTTACTGATGCCTCTTGCTTAGGTGTTGCACCTCTGGGGGCTTTCAAAAAAGGTGTGTAAATGTAATGGAATGTCATGTGACACTTAGATTGTACACAGGTGAACTTCTGAAGGTAATTGGTTGCACCAGAGCTTTTTATGGGCTTCATAACAAAGGGGGTGAATACATACGCACATGCCAATTTTCTGTTTTCTATTAAGTTTTCTGTATAGATTTTTCACTCATTTCACTTCACCAACTTAGACTATTGTGTTCTGATCCATCACATAAAATTCAGATTAACAAAACACTGAACTTAAGGCTGTAATGTAACAAAATAGGAAAAAAGTCAAGGGGGTGAATACTTTTGCAAGGCACTGTAGTATAACTAGAAAAGCAAGAATAAAGAAAGTATAGATATGTACCGGATACTGTGGTCTTGATGCAAATACCGGGAGGACATCTATATACAGAACAATTATCTATACATGTGTATAAGAAAATATAATACCTCTCACTGATGTGGTACATAAATATATAAAATAAAATATGCAAATCAATGATAAATGATATGAGGCCTAATATATAATTACATACAATATCATAAACCCCAAGTCTAAAAAGGAAAATACCCTAACCTACATAATACAATTAAGAGGTATATGTTGAGGACAATAACAAGAGACAGACAAATGTGTATGTAATTTAGGAGCCAGTCAGGGTAGAGATGTGCAGACAAGTTATGGTTTAGTAACCAAGAAATAGGAATATATGTCACAGAAGTATTTTGTATACCAAATAAAAAAAACATTGAACACTTGCAATTCTATTATGAGGTTGAATGTTCCCCACCTTTTTTTGTTATTTACCATAGGTGAGATTGTGGTATCAATCTAATACTATGAGAAGCAAAGCATACAAGAATTAGGAGGAGTTGCATATTTGTTCATTGACTGCCAACAAAATAAATATTACTTCCATAGACAATCTTCCATATACAAAAAAAGAATACACCAATACAACTCCTTTTGAAACAATGTACCAATTCTTCTGGATAAACACAACAGTGAAGAAAACCAAACAAATATGTGCAAAAGCTACACATTCAGTATGTATTGAATAGGTTCCCATTGTTTCCAGACATGTATGACTAATAAGATTTGCTATGATAATCTGTACCCATGATGTTCAACTGGCAGCCAATCAGTTTTCTGTGGCCCGCTAATGGTCAGGGAGAATCTCTTCACAAAACTAATATTATAAAGAAAAAAAATGGGGAATGTTTAAACACTTGGGACAAGAAATATAAATTCCCAATACTTTAGATATTTCAAATAAAATATATAAATATATAAAACATTATATTTGCATATATTTATGCATATACACATTTTTTTTAAACTATTTTATAAACAGCCCACTAGCCAAAATAAATATGGCCTACCACACTAAAAATGTTGGACAGCACTGGCCTATAGCAGATATCTGTTTAATTCAATCTGTTTAATAAATGTACATAACAAGCTAAAAAAAAAAGTACATTTTCTCTAAAACTATTAACAATGAACAAACTCTGGCGGAAGCCATGTAACTATGAATGTATATTTTTAAACTAAAAAAGCTAAAAGTATGTTGGTAAAAGGCCATTTACCTCACTCTAGGTGCTCTTCATGGTGTGAAAGAGCACACGATTATATGTTAAAATGATCTAATAACAGATTAAACATCTAAAGCTTTAAGTTTCTGTTTACATACAAGTCTATCATGCCTACTGGCTGTTGTATGAATATTAACAGATAGTCAAGCCCAGTGCCAGTGGCAATTTTCAATGGGAAAGGTAGTGATTGATAGCAGCTTTTCCCTGGACTCAGTTTACACTGCACTGACCAGTTAACCCATAGTTCACCTGTTTTAGGTGAGCCCAGCCCACCATGCCTGCATGGATAGATGTGGTAAGGTATTTTTTTTTAATGTAAACAGATCAGGAGAAGTTTGGAGCACTGGTCTGCATTGCTCAAATTCCAGAGAGGCAAGATAGCAGTAATCTAAATTGTCTGCCTTAATAAAAAAAAATAAACAAGGTCTGTGCCCTAGAAATAAAGGTTAAATACAGTAGGAAGAGGAATGCACTTATTTTTGCCATGTTTTTTTAACACAAACATAATTTATTAACTGGATAATTTTGATCTTGGATATCACTTATCTCTATACAAACACTTTTTAAAGTGGTCATGTAAATGTCTGGATTGGTTTTGTGTGTGTGTGTAGCAGGACCTCAGGAATCTCAGCAACATAGAACTATGATTATACAACTAGTAAGATCAACTGCACACAGATAAAGTGTTAACTGACATGTACAATGCAACAAAATGTAAAGTATAGTCTTTTTTATATTAAATAAATTAAATGAAAATATAGCAATAACCCTCTCAACAAATAAGAGGGCAACAAATGTACTAGTGGTTACAATAAAACCACCAGCTGAAAAATGGTAAAAGTATACCCGACAGGTACCAATTAGAGTTAAATACTATGCAGTCAAAGGTTTTCTCTTCGATTCATATCAACCTCCTAAAACTAGAGAAAATAGTATACTGTAGGAACCAGCAAATCTAATAATGAGGAACTGTTAACCAAGAAATAGTTAAAACTTAACTTTAAGACAACTTATAAAACATAAAAAAACACTTAAAAATATGTCAGATGGTTATCTCAGATCAGCGGTTTATTGAAAAATGAAACCAAACTGAGTATGGTAAATAAGGTTTTCATTACTATGTCCAAATATGAGCTTGAGTATAATACTTCAGTCAAAAATCAAATGGCCAGCCTGTGCATATTCCCCACTGTAACAATGGAAATGCTCTAACAGGGAAACTTTATGTAAAGTCCCATATGGAGAGAGATAAGGCCCATATCAACCTCACCCTGAATCTAGATCAAGAGTACATTTTTGGATAACTGGAAGATCTCCAAATGCTATTACATAGACCTGTACATTTTTGATCAACAAAATAACTTTATTGATTTATCTTAGACTAATGTCTTAAAGATGGAGATTTTATTGTAGACCTGATAAAGCGGTCAGTGACCAATTATAGCAAAAAAATGGGAACATCTACTGTAGCTTAAAACGGCGAGCGTTCAACAGATTAATGATTATCAGCATCATACAAGTGTATGCACCTGCACAAAACAATAAAGGTTTCCTGGATTTACATGTATATCAGGAGATATTTCATGATGGAGAGGTTTGAATCAGTGGAACACTTGATACACATCTGCCAGCTCTTATGGTAACAGACCCTCTGTGAGAGGACTTCGGTTGGTCTCTCAGTGATGGAAGCTATGAATACAGTGTGTCTACAAAGAATTAACTGGATTAATTAGCAAGCGATTGGAGAAGCAGATTGGAGCTAAGAAAGCAAAACACTAAATTGTTTAAATACTTTGGCAAAGGATCAAGGTTACCCAGCAGCACAATGTTACAAGAGTTTTTTAGCACATTTAACCTGTCTGAGGTGCCTTTTTCATTGGAAATAAATAACATTGTGCGGTGAACAAAGGGAGACGATGTGAAATAAAAAAATAATAAATGCCACAAGCTGTTACCAGGTCGGCCAGAGTAGAAAAAGCCCAGGCAGTATTAATTAAAAATCAATAACCTACAACATAAATGACTCTTATCACGGGTAAACTAGATGACGGTCTTTATAATTACACAAAGCAGATGCCATTTCTATCATGGTGAATGAGAGGCAGACAACAGAATAGCAGACTACTGAAAAACGACACAAATAAGCAAAGATGACAAGGTAAGAAAGGGAGACTGGGAACATGAATCTCTGGAATGCCTCGTTACCAGAAAACTATCATTAAGGTGCATCGTGTCCATGATAAAAATATGTCATCTCAGGAACCACAAATCCTCAATGGGCATTCAACAATATCTTTATTTCTACTATGTCAGTCCATGTATGCAGCTGGTTATACAAGGTGTAACAAAAGAGTGAAAGGATGGAATCGCTGACCCTTAGAGCTTACATTCAATACAGTTAGGATTCAAAGGAAAACTGCAGAAAAAATCTGTATTAAAATTGATTTAACAGAGTAGGATTTAGACATTACAACATATTTTCTCCCATGACAAAGAGGTGATAACTTAGAAAATGGACATTAAAGTTACCATTGGGGACCTGTTTAGGGACAACAGTGGCCCAGTAAGAGATAATCAAACTAAGCATCTAAAATGAATATTTACAGCATAAAACAAAGCAGTGCATAAAAAGTGGCCATATATTGTACTTGCCTTTTTTCTCTACCGTACATTATTCCTGAGAAATAAAGTATTGTTTTGTGACAATTACACCATTCAATTTATAGCTCAGAGTACTTATAATGGGGGCTGGTTTATAAATGAAAGATGAAATTGGAGGGGTCATTGTTTTGTCCACCACAGGGACAGACAAGCAGGCAGTGATTCTAATTAGCACATAACAGCAGCTAACTAGTATTCAGAAGTTGCTCATTTGTATAAAAATGCAGCACAAATAATAGAAAAGAGGGAGAAAGACACAGGGGAGGGGAGGGGAGGGGAGAGGGAGAAAGACACAGGGGAGGGGAGGGGAGGGGAGAGGGAGAAAGACACAGGGGAGGGGAGGGGAGGGGAGAGGGAGAAAGACACAGGGGAGGGGAGGGGAGAGGGAGAAAGACACAGGGGAGGGGAGGGGAGGGGAGAGGGAGAAAGACACAGGGGAGGGGAGGGGAGGGGAGGGGAGAGGGAGAAAGACGGAGGGGAGGGGAGAGGGAGAAAGACACAGGGGAGGGGAGAGGGAGGGGAGAGGGAGAAAGACACAGGGGAGGGGAGAGGGAGAAAGACACAGGGGAGGGGAGGGGAGAGGGAGAAAGACACAGGGGAGGGGAGGGGAGGGGAGAGGGAGAAAGACACAGGGGAGGGGAGGGGAGGGGAGAGGGAGAAAGACACAGGGGAGGGGAGGGGAGGGGAGAGGGAGAAAGACACAGGGGAGGGGAGGGGAGGGGAGAGGGAGAAAGACACAGGGGAGGGGAGGGGAGAGGGAGAAAGACACAGGGGAGGGGAGGGGAGGGGAGAGGGAGAAAGACACAGGGGAGGGGAGGGGAGAGGGAGAAAGACACAGGGGAGGGGAGGGGAGGGGAGAGGGAGAAAGACACAGGGGAGGGGAGGGGAGGGGAGAGGGAGAAAGACACAGGGGAGGGGAGGGGAGGGGAGAGGGAGAAAGACACAGGGGAGGGGAGGGGAGGGGAGAGGGAGAAAGACACAGGGGAGGGGAGGGGAGAGGGAGAAAGACACAGGGGAGGGGAGAGGGAGAAAGACACAGGGGAGGTGAGGGGAGAGGGAGAAAGACACAGGGGAGGGGAGAGGGAGAAAGACACAGGGGAGGGGAGGGGAGGGGAGGTGAGGGGAGAGGGAGAAAGACACAGGGGAGGGGAGGGGAGGGGAGAGGGAGAAAGACACAGGGGAGGGGAGGGGAGACGGAGAAAGACACAGGGGAGGGGAGAGGGAGAAAGACACAGGGGAGGGGAGGGGAGAGGGAGAAAGGCACAGGGGAGGGGAGGGGAGGGGAGAGGGAGAAAGGCACAGGGGAGGGGAGGGGAGGGGAGAGGGAGAAAGGCACAGGGGAGGGGAGGGGAGGGGAGAGGGAGAAAGACACAGGGGAGGGGAGGGGAGGGGAGAGGGAGAAAGACACAGGGGAGGGGAGGGGAAGGGAGAGGGAGAAAGACACAGCGGAGGGGAGGGGAGGGGAGAGGGAGAAAGACACAGGGGAGGGGAGGGGAGGGGAGAGGGAGAAAGACACAGGGGAGGGGAGGGGAGGGGAGAGGGAGAAAGACACAGGGGAGGGGAGGGGAGGGGAGAGGGAGAAAGACACAGGGGAGGGGAGGGGAGGGGAGAGGGAGAAAGACACAGGGGAGGGGAGGGGAGAGGGAGAAAGACACAGGGGAGGGGAGGGGAGAGGGAGAAAGACACAGGGGAGGGGAGGGGAGAGGGAGAAAGACACAGGGGAGGGGAGGGGAGAGGGAGAAAGACACAGGGGAGGGGAGGGGAGAGGGAGAAAGACACAGGGGAGGGGAGGGGAGAGGGAGAAAGACACAGGGGAGGGGAGAGGGAGAAAGACACAGGGGAGGGGAGAGGGAGAAAGACACAGGGGAGGGGAGAGGGAGAAAGACACAGGGGAGGGGAGGGGAGAGGGAGAAAGACACAAGGGAGGGGAGGGGAGAGGGAGAAAGACACAGGGGAGGTGAGGGGAGAGGGAGAAAGACACAGGGGAGGTGAGGGGAGAGGGAGAAAGACACAGGGGAGGTGAGGGGAGAGGGAGAAAGACACAGGGGAGGTGAGGGGAGAGGGAGAAAGACACAGGGGAGGTGAGGGGAGAGGGAGAAAGACACAGGGGAGGTGAGGGGAGAGGGAGAAAGACACAGGGGAGGTGAGGGGAGAGGGAGAAAGACACAGGGGAGGTGAGGGGAGAGGGAGAAAGACACAGGGGAGGTGAGGGGAGAGGGAGAAAGACACAGGGGAGGTGAGGGGAGAGGGAGAAAGACACAGGGGAGGTGAGGGGAGAGGGCGAAAGACACAGGGGAGGTGAGGGGAGAGGGCGAACGACACAGGGGAGGTGAGGGGAGAGGGCGAACGACACAGGGGAGGTGAGGGGAGAGGGCGAAAGACACAGGGGAGGGGAGAGGGCGAAAGACACAGGGGAGGGGAGGGGAGAGGGCGAAAGACACAGGGGAGGGGAGAGAGCGAAAGACACAGGGGAGGGGAGGGGAGAGGGCGAAAGACACAGGGGAGGGGAGGGGAGAGGGCGAAAGACACAGGGGAGGGGAGGGGAGAGGGCGAAAGACACAGGGGAGGGGAGGGGAGAGGGCGAAAGACACAGGGGAGGGGAGAGAGCGAAAGACACAGGGGAGGGGAGGGGAGAGGGCGAAAGACACAGGGGAGGGGAGGGGAGAGGGCGAAAGACACAGGGGAGGGGAGGGGAGAGGGCGAAAGACACAGGGGAGGGGAGGGGAGAGGGCGAAAGACACAGGGGAGGGGAGGGGAGAGGGCGAAAGATACGGGGGAGGGGAGGGGAGAGGGCGAAAGACACGGGGGAGGGGAGGGGGCGAAAGACACGGGGGAGGGGAGGGGAGAGGGCGAAAGACACAGGGGAGGGGAGAGGGCGAAAGACACGGGGGAGGGGAGAGGGCGAAAGACACGGGGGAGGGGAGAGGGCGAAAGACACGGGGGAGGGGAGAGGGCGAAAGACACGGGGGAGGGGAGAGGGCGAAAGACACGGGGGAGGGGAGAGGGCGAAAGACACGGGGGAGGGGAGAGGGCGAAAGACACGGGGGAGGGGAGAGGGAGAAAGACACGGGGGAGGGGAGAGGGCGAAAGACACGGGGGAGGGGAGAGGGCGAAAGACACGGGGGAGGGGAGAGGGCGAAAGACACGGGGGAGGGGAGAGGGCGAAAGACACGGGGGAGGGGAGAGGGCGAAAGACACGGGGGAGGGGAGAGGGCGAAAGACACGGGGGAGGGGACAGGGCGAAAAGACACGGGGGAGGGGACAGGGCGAAAGACACGGGGGAGGGGACAGGGCGAAAGACACGGGGAGGGGAGAGGGCGAAAGACACGGGGGAGGGGACAGGGCGAAAGACACGGGGGAGGGGACAGGGCGAAAGACACGGGGGAGGGGACAGGGCGAAAGACACGGGGGAGGGGACAGGGCGAAAGACACGGGGGAGGGGACAGGGCGAAAGACACGGGGGAGGGGACAGGGCGAAAGACACGCGGGAGGGGACAGGGCGAAAGACACGCGGGAGGGGACAGGGCGAAAGACACGCGGGGGACAGGGCGAAACAGGCGAAAGACACGCGGGGGACAGGGCGAAAGACACGCGGGGGACAGGGCGAAAGACACGCGGGGGACAGGGAGAAAGACACGCGGGGGACAGGGAGAAAGACACGCGGGGGAGAGAGACGGGAAAGGGAGAAAGACACACGGGGGACAGGGCGAAAGACACGGGAGGGAAGGGGGAGAGACACGGGAGGGAAGGGGGAGAGACACGCGAAAGACACGCGGGGGACAGGGCGAAAGACACGCGGGGGACAGGGCGAAAGACACGCGGGGGACAGGGCGAAAGACACGCGGGGGACAGGGCGAAAGACACGCGGGGGACAGGGCGAAAGACACGCGGGGGACAGGGAGAAAGACACGCGGGGGACAGGGAGAAAGACACGCGGGGGACAGGGAGAAAGACAGATACCCAGCGGAGGTGAGACAGACACCCAGGGGAGGGAAGGGGGGAAGAGACACAGGGGAGGGGGAGGGAAGGGGTGGAGAGACACAGGGGAGGGGGAGGGAAGGGGGAAGAGACACAGGAGGGAAGGGGGGAGAGACACGGGAGGGAAGGGGGGAGAGACACGGGAGGGAAGGGGGGAGAGACACGGGAGGGAAGGGGGGAGAGACACGGGAGGGAAGGGGGGAGAGACACGGGAGGGAAGGGGGAAGAGACACGGGAGGGAAGGGGGAAGAGACACGGGAGGGAAGGAGGAGGGAGAGACATAGGGGAGGGAAGGAGGAGGGAGAGACATAGGGGAGGGAAGGAGGAGGGAGAGACATAGGGGAGGGAAGGAGGAGGGAGAGACATAGGGGAGGGAAGGAGGAGGGAGAGACATAGGGGAGGGAAGGAGGAGGGAGAAACACAGGGGAGGGAAGGAGGAGGGAGAGACACAGGGGAGGGAAGGAGGAGGGAGAGACACAGGGGAGGGAAGGAGGAGGGAGAGACACAGGGGAGGGAAGGAGGAGGGAGAAACAGAGGGGAGGGAAGGAGGAGGGAGAGACACAGGGGAGGGAAGGAGGAGGGAGAAACAGAGGGGAGGGAAGGAGGAGGGAGAAACAGAGGGAAGGAGGAGGGAGAAACAGAGGGAAGGAGGAGGGAGAAACAGAGGGAAGGAGGAGGGAGAAACAGAGGGAAGGAGGAGGGAGAAACAGAGGGAAGGAGGAGGGAGAAACACAGGGAAGGGGGGAGAAACACAGGGAAGGGGGGAGAGACACAGGAAAGGGGAGAGAGACACAAAAGGGGAGAGGTGGGAGAGAAATTAAAAATGATACCATCATTTTTGACGGGCAATTTGCTAGTGTATATATATAAAGAAACAAACCGGGGAATTTTTAGATGACAACAATGGGCTTGGCAAGGACTGTGCACAAATGCAATTATTACATTTAAATGTTAAAATCGCTGTGAGGAAAAAGGTGGAGGTAGAAGAGAAGAAGTAGTAGTAGTAGTATAAGTAGTACAAAAGAGATTATGTTACTGTTTGTAGACATAAAATGGCTAACATTACATTATCTCCCACAGTAGAGAACAGGCTGGGGATGCATGGTGCCACATGGTCCACATAACTCTCTGTGACCTCATGGACCTCAACACACCAGGAACATCTTTATGTCCATGGTTATGCTGATTTACTTAGTTTTCATGTCAGAGATACTGGAGTGAGTTGCCAGTACCTTCTCCAGTGGGGCACAGCATACAGCTCCTGCTATTCCTAGGTGGTATCCAATCCAAGTACTGACCAGGCCTAATGCTGCATGGCTTCAGGGTGGTGTGACCTCTTGGTTCCCTGACTGGAATTGAACCCAGGTCACAGCTGTGAAAGCACTGAATCTTAACCACTGTACCACCGTTTTACTCGTTATCAAAACCTTTGAAACGGCCTAATACAAAGAATCACTGCAGTACTATATTTAAGATAAACTCTCTGAAGAACTACACGTGAACATAGGCCATATTTGTTTAGAATTATAAAAAAAAAAAAAAAAGAATAGCCTCTTTTTATCCGTTTACCTTTCAAATGGTATTATGCTGCTATAGAATCTACAAGTTTGGTTTCTACTGATCAACTTCCGAGGTGGAAGGAGACTCTAAATGCAGAAGAAAGCTGGGTCTAATGGAAAGCTTATTATTTTACATACACTCCTGAATAGGGTCAAGCAGAATCAGGTCAGAAAATAAAAAATTGAACCCTACAGTGAAGCTTGTGCAAATCTATATTTTTTTTTTTGTTTGCTAAAAAATATATTTTCAGTATTGAACCTGAAATCCAACGCACAGAGAGTGTATTTTAGCTTCCGGTCTCAGTGTGTGGCTGGACTCTGACCTTGCATGGGGAGACTATGCATCCATTTCTGACTAAGCAGCAGTGGCCAGTTATACCATAACAAAAAAAAAAGGCATAAAGCTTTACTGCTGCTTAAAATGCAGATTTGTGATAGGAATACTAATCAGAGAATCAGCACGATGACAACACAAGGAATACCTATACTATTTATATTTAATGTGGCTGACTGTAAAACACAGCTTGTTACAAGGTTGGACATATTTGTCAATCATTATTTCTTCTTCTGGATACTTTAATAATGCGGACCAAACGGACAGAGGGAGGAAATCAATGTGGGAGGAAGAGTAGATGAACGGCAAGAGGCTTCCACTTGGCAGGTGCTCTCTGTTATACTGAATGTATTACTAGTGTTCCAAGTTATACAAGAACATTAGAAACAAAATGTAGGTTCCATTTCTTCCTTCGTTTGTGTCCCAGAGGTCACAAAACTTTGAATGCTTCATTGGATAATTGCTTGTGGTTTAAATTGTAGCTAATCATGTTTAGTTGAGAATACAACACTATTTAGAGTAGGAAATAATTTAAAACCATTAGACTGGACACAAGAATGGACTGTTTATTTAAGTGGTATTTAAACGACCACTGTACAATGGAAAACAATTAGGTTTGAAAACTCTGAATCGAAGGGCATAATTACACCAAGGCAAGATTTGTATTTAAAAACACTTTTTAATGTTTCTGCTTGACCTTAGAGGCATCCATGATACTTTTGTGATGGTTGTATGTGTGGTGTTTAGATTTTTGTGAGAGTAGGGCTTGAATTTTGTGATGCAAGCTGCCTGTTCATAGGCATGTGAGAGGGGAAGCATTAGGTGTCAAATTATTTATTAGCATGCTTGCCACTGACACTATATAGCAAATATTTAGTTTATTTTCCACATAATAGCAAATGGCAATGGAAATCATTTGTCTTTGATGCCCATTACAATATTTAATACTGCTTCACAATGTGTTTATGAAGGTCCAAGGATATACTAAACTGCTTGGATTTACAACTGCCCTTTGGGGCATGTCCCAGTCAAAAAACATTTGGGATATTGCTATATGAGCCATACTTTGTTTCCAAAATAACATACACAAAGTAAGATGTTTTGTGCACAGAAAGGTATTTTCTGTTAAGTCTTAAAGGTTCCGTATTTATTGGCGTATAACACGCACTTTTTCTCCCTGGAAACAGGGTGCAAATGATGTGTGCGTGTTATACGCCGATATAATGTTAAGAACCCATAGTACTAACCCCCCCGTGTCTCTCTAACCCCCCTCCGTGACTCTCTAACCCCCCCGTCTCTCTAACCCCCCGTGTCTCTCTAACACCCCCCCCCCGTGTCTCTCTAACCCCTGTGTCTCTTTCCTCCTCATCCTCAACCCCCCCTCCTCATCCTCAACTTCCCTCCTCAAACTAAACCCCCCTAAATATCCCCCCCTCTCCCCTCACTTGCCGGCACCCGGTATATGCTAATGGCGTGGCGTGCATGTGACGTCACATGCGCGCCGGGTCAAGAAGAAGGAGCGGAGGCCAGAGCAGAAGCAGATAAGTGAGGGGGAGGGGGAGATATTTAGGGGGGTTGAGGTTGAGGATAGGGGGGTTGAGGATAGGAGGTTGAGGAGGGGGGGTTGAGGAGGGAGGTTGAGGAGGGAGGTTGAGGATGAGGAGGGGGTTGAGGAAGGAGGATGAGGATGGGGGGGTTGAGGATGGGGGGGTTGAGGATGGGGGGGTTGAGGATGGGGGGGTTGAGGATGGGGGGGTTGAGGATGGGGGGTTTGAGGATGGGGGGTTTGAGGATGGGGGGTTTGAGGATGGGGGGTTTGAGGATGGGGGGTTTGAGGATGGGGGGTTTGAGGATGGGGGGTTTGAGGATGGGGGGTTTGAGGATGGGGGGTTTGAGGAGGGAGGTTGAGGAGGGAGGTTGAGGAGGGGGTTGAGGATGAGGAGGGGGGTTGAGGATGAGGAGGGGGGTTGAGGATAGGGGGGTTGAGGATAGGGGGGTTGAGGATAGGGGGGTTGAGGATAGGGGGGTTGAGGATAGGGGGGTTGAGGATAGGGGGGTTGAGGATAGGGGGGTTGAGGATAGGGGGGTTGAGGATAGGGGGGTTGAGGATAGGGGGGTTGAGGATAGGGGGGTTGAGGATAGGGGGGTTGAGGAGGGGATTGAGGATGGGGGGTTGAGGATGGGGGGTTGAGGAGGGGATTGAGGAGGGGATTGAGGATGGGGGGGTTGAGGAGGGGATTGAGGATGGGGGTTGAGGAGGGGGTTGAGGAGGGAGGATGAGGAGGGAGGATGAGGAGGGAGGTTGAGGAGGGAGGTTGAGGAGGGAGGTTGAGGAGGGAGGTTGAGGAGGGAGGTTGAGGAGGGAGGTTGAGGAGGGAGGTTGAGGAGGGAGGTTGAGGAGGGAGGTTGAGGAGGGAGGTTGAGGAGGGAGGTTGAGGAGGGAGGTTGAGGAGGGAGGTTGAGGAGGGAGGTTGAGGAGGGAGGTTGAGGAGGGAGGTTGAGGATGAGGAGGGAGGTTGAGGATGAGGAGGGAGGTTGAGGATGAGGAGGGAGGTTGAAGATGAGGAGGGAGGTTGAAGATGAGGAGGGAGGTTGAGGATGAGGAGGGAGGTTGAGGATGAGGAGGGAGGTTGAGGATGAGGAGGGAGGTTGAGGATGAGGAGGGAGGTTGAGGATGAGGAGGGAGGTTGAGGATGAGGAGGGAGGTTGAGGATGAGGAGGGAGGTTGAGGATGAGGAGGGAGGTTGAGGATGAGGAGGGAGGTTGAGGATGAGGAGGGAGGTTAAGGATGAGGAGGGAGGTATGGGGGGGTTGAGGAGGAGCAGTGATTTCTCAGTAAAAACATATAATATCCAAGTTGCTTTGTTAAAACAGTTGCTTTTACTGTCATTTTACGTTATTTACCTTATAAGTGTTAATAATATTAATAAAAAAAAGTTCTGAGCTACCCTTATTTTGCTTCAAAGTTCTTTATTTGAAATTTAAGATTTTTTCCCTGAAATTTCCTTCTTAAAATGAGGTGCGTGTTATACGCCGGTGCGTGTTATACGCCGATAAATACTGTATATTAAAGTGAGCTGGGTTATTAATGCATCTGATAGAGGAGAATTTATAGTGTGTGAAAATAATTGTTTGCATGAAAAAATTCCAAAGTAAACAGTTAAACCGTTAGCCTGAAGTTTGCTGAATTTTTTGCATTTTCAAAGAGTTTTCTCTCTGAAATTCTCAGGAATAATTAGCATTATGCTGAGTTATCACCTGAAGTCTGCCCTACTGTGGGAAGTCACATGATATCAGACACTTACTTTCCTTTCCTTTAGCCAATCAGCATGTGCATATGTGCTGCATATTAAAAATGAGATATCCAAGATGCAAATATCAGTTGCTGGGGGTGTCTACATCCCCCCAGCACATCTTTTTATTTTCTGCAAAAAAGGTTTGCATTTTTTTCATGCAAACATTTCTTGCTAGGTGGGTTATGATGCATTCTACAGGATGCATTCATAACCAAACTCAATTTCATATACCTTTAAGGAAGTTCAAATAATGTAAGGTATTATGCGAAAAACAACATTTACTATGTTCAAAACATGCTCTTTTAAATGCAAAATAGAAAAATGTTGCACTATTTCCCTTTAATTATTTTTTTATTAATATTACACAACTAGTAACTTGCACGTCAAATGACGGTATCATTGAATATTATGTTGAATTGTGTGTGTGTTATATGGCAAGTATGCCGTTTCTCTCGGTGCGCTCTCTCTATGTTTGCACCTTCTCTCTCTCTCTGTGTGCACGCTCTATATGCCCTCTCTTTCTCTCTGTGCCCTCCCTCTCACTTTTTCTGTGCACTTTTATTCGCCCTCTGTACCCTCACTGTATGCCCTTTGTACCCTCTCTTTGCCCCCTGTGCGCTCTATGCACACATCTCAGCCGTCAATGCGTGTGCATTGCCGTCCGGGACTCTGTATTCATAGAAAATGTAGGAGTGTGACGCCTGCTCAGTTACATGCACATTGTCAATACTCTCTCATAAACAATCACACTTTCTATCATTGTAATTACCTCACTTACCCCCTGTATATAATTGTAGCTTGGTTGAACATTTCTTGTTTTCTAAAACACCAATTTTTACACATTAGCACATTGTGTGTCCTCATAATTACCTACTTTCCTCTTTTTTTTGTGCAAATTAGCACACTGCGTGTGCTCGTAATACAGCCTCCGTGACTGAAAAGTGCACCAACTGCATCCTGTACAACGCACGCGTACCAACTGTCAACTACCTCCTCCACTGCTCATGCGCAAACTCCTATGAACTACGCGTGTGCAATTTTGTAATCGTGCATATGCGCAGTTCCACCGATTCCCCCGAATGCACAATAGTAACGTCTGCATGCGCCTGCGCAGAACGCACCACGCAGGCATTACTCACAATCGCTCAACAATTATAGTGGATTGCGGTGTATAATTCTTTTAACATTCAGGAAAATCTCCCTAGCAATCTCTCTATTGTCATTGTGAGTATAAGAGTTACTTGCCCACATTTTTACAATTCTAAAAATGAATTGTTTAGCGGTTGTACGTTGCACGTTTTTAATCATATAGGGTGCTTGAGAAAGAACTTGCTAGATTCTAAGCTCAAAGACAGGGCACTCTATTCATTTGCATTGTATTAAAGCTGTTTTTGCCTTTTACTCAGCGGAATATATTGGCCCATTAAAAATGAAGGTAATAAGCAGCCCATGAAACAGGAATATACATGCAGCAATTACAAAGAGATAAACAGCTGACGATAATGTTTTTTTTTACTATTTTTATTATAATGCCACATACATTTAAGCATTATTATTGTAAACTCATAACTGGAGAACCTATAGACAAAAAAACACTCATAAAAACCAATGTTACATATCATTTGACCCTTACATTGAGCAAACAATTGTTAAAGATTACCCTTCCCCAGACGTAACCTTTTATTATCAGACAGAGCCACATCAATTGTTCCTCATTCTTCCTTAGGGTAGTTAATCAGAATGTCATTGCTTTAATATTTGGGGCCTCTTAGGCCACAAATGAGAAAAAAACAAACATTTAAAGAGATTCATTTAGGCTTCCCTTTAAGGCAATGAACAGTGTGTTAGAGGTTCCTTGGGAATGTCATTAACAAGAGCAGCTAATGAGCATTCAGCATTATACGCAGAAATGTAACCTATTTTCAGGCAATCTTCTAACACCACAATCAGAGGGAAAACCCCTTTGAAGTCTCTTTTTGTCTCTTCTCATTAAATTTCTTTGGGTTTTTAAAGTTGTTTCCCCCACTAAAATGTACAGAAGTTTTAACATGATAATTATTAGAAAACTGTAAAAAGCTTTGTTCAGCTTTTCAGAAGGTTAAAGCAAATGAGAGGCAAGTGAATGGAAGGCTAAACATCGGCCTGTTTTGTTCAGAGCATACTCTCCAGGATGAATGTTCATGAAATCAGTTTGTGCTGAGCCTCACCAGTGCCGATATGTGATTTGACTTGAAAGACAAAGAGTTCCAACATAAAGTATCCCATTCAAAACACAATAGCGTTGGCTTTTCTGCATCGTACACAATTAGTGACAATAACTGGTAATATCAGTAGTTATAATGTAAACTTGGTCCTGGTTCCTTTGAACTCTCCGTCCATGTTCTTCCACACAATAAAAGCACAGACCTGGTGGTAAGGACTGCTGTACAAAATAATGATGCTTGATTGCTTCTAGAGAAACAGGGCGACCGTTGTTGAGCAGAACTCCTAAGCAGGTGGCGATTCAGTAAAGAAAGGCAAAAAGACTGAATAATTAGGAAAATAACTGTTTACAAACAATTCCCTTACTAATAAACATGTTTTGGTGCAAGGGCGAGTTATAAGGGAGTCATTTCTGAGGTCCACGAAGGAGGCCAGGTGCAAGCTTCCAACTGAGATCCTGAATGTGGTTTGTTGTGAAAATGTAAAGAAAAAATTATTGTTAGAATAATTTCTTGTATTTCTAACACCTTACTTTACCATATATGACCTGGATGTTCTTCTGAATCTGTGTTTCAAACAACATAAAAATAAACCTTCAAAACAAGTAAGTGTATGGAGGAAACTTCATCAAACTATAAGTTCTTATTTTAATACTCAAACATGCTCAAATTTTTGGACCAATATATTCCATACCTATTCTCAACAGGTTGGTTTATCAGTCAGTTAGTACTTATCACTAGCGATTTACCTGGCAAAAATGACGGCAAAAAAATCTGAAGCCTGGCAATGGTGTTTGCCACACACCACTTTACTGGCCACGCGATGAGCGCAACTCATTGCATGACTCGACATACCCGCAATGCCTCTTCCGCCCCCCCCCCTACTTTACAGTCCTCGTGATGAGCACCTTTGCCATGCCTTGTGTGCATACGCAAGCCTATAACTTTGGCAATCATGGCGGCTCTTGTGATGAGCGCCTTTGGAGCTCATCGCAGGCCTCTTCCCACACCTGTGTCTCTTTCACCCACTCTCCCTCCCGTGTCTCTTCCCTCCCTCTCCGCTGCATCTGTCCCCCCCTTTCCCTCTCCTGCATCTGTCTCCCCTCTCCCTCCCCTGTGTCTCTTCTAATCCGTTCTCTCTCCCTCCTCTGTGTCTCTTCCCCCCCCCCCCATCTCCCACCCCTTTGTCTCTTCCCCCTCTCTTTCACTCCCCTGTGTCTGTTTCCTCTGTATGCTTTCTTCAAGCCCGCAAGACGTTATTGCTCCAAGTCTTGTGGGCTTGAAAAAATGATTTTAAGAGTCTGTAACTCGGCAGCTGTTGAGAGGCCGCCAAAAGACGCCAATTGAATAGCAAATTAGCTTTCAACATCACTTATGGACTCCCTGACTCAGGAGGAGGCAGGGAGGCCATAAGCGAGGTGGGTAGCTATTTTTTTATTCAACTGGTGTCTTTTGGCGACCTCTCAACGGCTTTGGAGATACGGCTTGAAAAAAAAAAAGCTTTTTTTATTTTTCAAGCCCGTAAGTCAGAATCCGGTGGGAGGCTCTTTTGCGAGGCTCGCGATTAGCGCCTTTGGTGCTCATCGGGGGCCTCACAATGAGTGACTTAGTCGCTCATTGCAAGCCATGCGGGCCATTGTGAGCCTTCGGCACTCATCGCTGGCCTTGTAATGAGCACCTTTGGAGCTCCCCTCCTCTACTTTACGGGCCTCTTGATGAGCGCCTTTGTAACTTTCAGGCCTCACGATGAGTGCAATGAGCACAAGCCCGTAAATTTTTACATTGCATGACGACAACTCGCAATTGCCACAACTATTATATGTGATTGGTACCATTTAAAAGATCATTTGAATAAAAAAATATATAGATGACACAAAGTGTTATTTACAAATTTCAGTTGAACAAAAAAACATTTTTTCTACCATCAACAAATATTTGTCATATGTGTCAAAACTAGTGCTGGAATCTGTCATTAATTTACTAGACTATTTAAGAATGATTAATCCGCATATTGCAGATCAGAGGAGGTCTAAAAAGGTTGAACTTGATCAACTAAAATTATTTTTTCAACCTCAGTGACTATGTATGACTCGTATATAATGACGGTTCTTGTTTCCTGCACTCATGTTCCTTAAAACATACTTTTATTGATATTGTATTAAAATTCCATAATCTACCTTTTATTCTTAAAAAACGCAAAGGTTGTATATATCAAGAGAAAGAAAAATCTTTGCTATTTCTATTGGGTACACAAAATAACTAAGCGAGAGGTGCTCATCAGAGAACGAACAAACCTTAATAGGTTAGTTCTATGGACATGATAATCCACTCTGAGAGCAACCTCTTTTAGCCACTTGTGCCCTTCACAGGAAGAGTTGTTTTCTATTTCTATTGGGACCTTGCTATATTAAAGGATATAATGTACAATCTTATTTCAACCAAGATTCAATTTGGTTAAATTGCTTATTCCTTGACTTTGCCTTAGGAATTACCTACTTTATTAATTCTAGCTATATTCCATATATAATTCAACTAATTGCTTAATTTGTTTAGCATGTTCTTATAGTCTATTTCAGTCAAACAGTTATTTTCTCATAAGCTTGAATTGTCTTGCATTATCTAAATTCTGACAGTCTTGAATTTAACTTTAACCGGGAAATACCTTGTATTTGTATTCCTTAGTTCTTAATAGTGTAGCTTAGAAAGTAGAGTAGATATAATGGGGATCCCTAGTCTACGCTGATGCGTTTTGAATATTTCTTTTTTTCAAATAGTGAGACATACAGTTTCCCAAAGTTTCTTCGTCAAGTAAAGGATTTTTTAAATGGTTTTCTAAACCAACAAACTCGTCTTGTGTTTTCATAAGGAGTATTCGGTTATACTAGATTTCTTGGCCGAAGAGACTTTTGGAATCAGCAACAAGTGTATAAGTCTTAAGCTTAAAAAAAACAGACTTATGTTCATGTTACACTGGAGAGGCTTTGGAAGCTGTAAACCATTGTGTCTTCTACATACTTTATGTTTTCTTATCCTTGAAATGGACACGGTACGAGAGCTTGCATAACAGTACAAACCATGAGGCTGCAAAGTCTATATTAAAGTTTGCAATATTCATTCCACTTCTGTATCACTACCTTGTCGTGGTGAATGGGCTTGTGTACCTCAATGAAGCTCTGAACTATAACATGTATGGTCAATCAAGATGGGCAGGTTATAGCAGAAAGGTCAGAAAAATCACAGTCCACGGAGAAGGAACTGGCAACCCACTACTGTATCTTTGCAAAGAAAACCTTATGGATAAGCAAGGCCGGAGACATAACAATAGAGGTGCCTGACATGCTGCGTCCATGGGGTCACAGAGAGCCGGACATGACTGAACAGTAAAAAATGTTCATTAAGCATACAATTTTGTTTACATTATTCACATTATTCAAAGAAGATTTTCTTTCAGAACAGTTAAAAAAAAAAAAAAAATCTGTACAGAAAAATAAATGTTAAATATGTAGAAGCTTTCCAGAGAAGAACCACTGAGAAAAACATTTTTTTTTTTTTATCTTCCACTTTCATCGATTTCAAGCCAATAAGTACCATATGTTAATCACATATAAATCTGTATTATTTTGCCTGAGTGTGCCAATAACACCTGAGGATCTGAAATCAGTAGCCCCACGTCACTACAGTTAAGATGCTTTTCCCAAGCACGAGACCTTTAGCCCAGGTACTAACTCCTTAACATAATTCACTATAAAACAACAAAAAACACTGTAAAAAAATAAATACAATTACAATTTAAAGTCCCATCTGCAATATGTGCGTTTTTCATACGAGTTTCATTGGGAATATCATATCCTGTTTGCAGGTAGTCCACAAATCACTTTCTGGTAGTGAATTCACACCTGTCATCCATAGATCAAGAGAATATAAAAATAAATGAGATGGGATTTAAAAATGTTTCACAAGCTCCCAGCATGGCAGGTCTTGTATGGGAACACGAGGAGTCACAGTAACAGGTTCAACCGCTGGATGAAATGTGTCAATAAAAGCACAACAACAAATCCTCTTCTGACATCTAAATCCGGAGACTAAAATACATGGAAATCTTTAAGTGACAGAGAGGGATTTGTGTTTCTGTGCACCCTCCTGTACTGAAACCTAAGAGGGTCAACTTTACTTACATACCAGCAATAGTAAGGATACAGTCTGCTAATTTGTAGAAATCAATGAGTCATTATTAGGAGTATTACTTAATTATGATAGACTATAGCAGGACTGAAAATAATAATTACTTTCAGTCTGCTATGGTGCAGCAGAATTACAATAAAGGATGTTATTCCCATATGCAAGAGTGAAAATTTAACAGAATATACATATAAATATATATACGTACATGTACACAAAAAGACAACACATGCACACACATTATATATATATATATATATATATATATATATATATATATATATATATATATATATATATAGCAATTGTTTCACATATGGTGGGCTAAGAGTGATAGAAGCCCTCCACCGTACAAAGTACAGTAGTACAAATAAGGAATAGTACATTAGTGATCTTATTTGGATGTCTAAAAATAAGTTGATCAAAACTTATTTCCTGCTCAAATCTCTCAGAAATACAGTATATGCACTGCAGTCTGGGAAAACTGGGCGGGACATGCAAATGAGGCCACATAATGCACCATCACTCTGCCAATCCAAACCATTTTAAACATGGCTCCTTTTAAGCATATGCTTACTGTATTTCACAGTTTTAGGCATAGCAACGGATGGATTTTTCACAAACCAGGTCACTTAACCACATAACATACAGTACTGTTTCACGGTTACTGCCGATCCTCCGTGTGGTGTGAGTGCCTGGTTTGTGTGTTGATTGTTGTAAAGAGTAGTTCTATACAGCAACTATTTCACATATGGTGGGCTAAGAGTGATAGAAGCCCTCCACTGTACAAAGTACAGTAGTACAAATAAGGAATAGTACATTAGTGATTCTATTTGAATGTCTAAAAATAAGTTGATAAAAACATATTTCCTGCTCAAATTTCTCAGAAATACAGTATATGCACTGCAGTCTGGGAAAACTGGGCGGGACATGCAAATAAGGCTACATAATGCACCACATTATATATATATATATATATATATATATATATATATATATATATATATATATATATACACACACACACATCATTTACACATATATTTTGTTGTTGTTTAGTCATTCAGTTGTTCAAGTTCATATTCATTACTTCGTCTATTCATCTCGGATGCTGGGAGAGATTGATGGCACACGAAGAAAGTGCAGCAGAAGCAGTGTCTTCTCTAGGGAACTTTCTTGCTTTCTTTTTTATCCATCCACCTTGCACAATTAGAAGTCCTGTCAATATATTGTTGAAGTCGAGCTTGCATGATCTTAAGTTTTACCTTGCTGGCATGTGGAATGAGTGCAGTTGTTTGATAAAAGGAGCACTGTTACACATTGTCTTATTTTTGGGATTGGACTGTAAACTGACTGATTTTTGTAAGTCTACTGACCACTGCTCATTTTTCCAAATGTATTGGTTTAATGCAATACTTTCACAGCATCATACTCTAGGATTTGAAACATGGCCTCAGAGTGAGGTAGCCATGAGAGTCCAGTAATCTAGATGAATAATAACAGTATTGATGAATATAGTGATACCACCTTTTTTATGGGACAAACATATTCATTAAAATGACAAGCTTTCGAGAGCAACACCTCTCTTTTTCAAGTCAGAAGCAATACCGATTAGCAGTGGAATCCAGAGAAAAGATGAATCTGTTCTGTCAAGTGTGCATCTAAACGAAAACCTGAGTAAAAGAAGACAATGTTTCTCACTCTTTCAATCCAAAAATAACCATTTTATACATGGCTCCCTTAAAGAATTTGCTCGCTGTATAAAACAGTTTTTAGGCAAAGCATAGGGTTACATTTGCACAAATCAAGAACCGACTCATATACAGTACTGTTTCAAGCTTAATGGCTATAATCAGTATGAAGCGGATTACGATTTGTGCAGTAGATTTTGTAGGACTGAGTTTTCCACAACAATCATTTAGTGGATGGTGTGTGTGTGTATATATATATATATATATATATATATATATATATATATATATATATATAGATAAGATAGCTATATATTAAGTAGTTATATTATATATATATATATATATGTAGGTGTGTAGCTGTACAAAATACGATAAATTCCAAATCATAGGAACGGCACTGCATATATGTGCAGCTTCACAAGCTCTGCCTCTGACGCCTGATAACACCTGTCCGACAGGACTAATGAGTGAGAATAGAAATGGGAACACCTTGCAAGAAGCAGGGCCCACTTCATTTTACACAAACACTGTGAGATACCAAACCTGTCACCTCCACACTGCCCCTGCTCTGGGAGTTTGACTCTTTGCCTCCTGCGCTCCTCTCTGCCACCACACAGGAAATCTATAAAATATTCTTTGCAAGCAGCTGTCGAATCGCTCTTAATCAATATTCTCGCTGCCGTAATTGTTAGGAGATTCAGACGCGAAGAAAGCTGTATTCAGACTGTGAACTTGAAGATGTTGGTGTTAAAGATTTCCTATGGATGCACATTAATAGAGCACACAGCTCGAGCCACAGAAATCTTAATGTAAACTGTAAAGCATTGTTGTGTTCTTATAGTATAAACTTTAGTGAAAGGGAAAAAACACAGCTAATCTGATTATCACATAGCAACAGCAGTCATTTAGGCCATTGTTTCAGTAGCTTGGAACCAATCTCTACTTTTTGTACACTTCACTCCCCTACTAATACATCACAGGTATGACTTCTTGCCATCACTTCATCATATATGTGCGGTTTTCCTACTTAAGTTGTATATATATATATATATATATATATATATATATATATATATATATATATATATATATATACACACACTAGTGTCAACTTCATATATGTAATAGTAGCTACATTCTAATGTTTCCTTTGTTTTTGCTTGAAGCAAGTGATAATGTTGTCCTAAAGCTTCTCACTAGTGGTCAGTACCCCATAATGCTTCATTTATGTGCTTTCTCCCATACGTTTTCTACATGTCCTCTCCTTATACTGTGTTTACTTGCAAAAGTTCTTACGTTTGCACCCTGTGTGTGATCTTGACCTTCATCCATATATCTGCACTCTTTGTCTGCATTAACATTGTAAGATCACTCACCCCTCATAAAGCTCTCTGTAAGTGCTACTTTCTTCCAATATTCAGTGATATCAATTAACAGTATCATTGTTTTACATTAATTCCACTAATATTTTATAACTAGCGACTTGCCCGTCAAAAATGACGGGCAATAAAATTGTAAGGCAGGTAATTCTGTTTGCCACAGACATAAATTTGTTTGATCCTTCGGCGCTCATTGCAAGCCTCGCGCTAAGCGCCTTTGGAGCTCATTGCGTGGCTCGCAATTGTAAGGCTATTGGTTGTTGTATATTTTTTTCTAATAGGCGCTTTTGATGTTATTGTTTGGTCGGCGCCGATCATCTTTTTGCGCTTACTGCAAGGCTTTGTGTGCTATGAGCAGCGTTGGCGCTCGTTGTGAGGTGCGCGGTGAATGGCTTTTGTGTTTATTGCGAGAGTGTTAGTTTTTTTTTTTTCTGTAGATAGTATTTTTGTATGCTAATTAAATAATTAATAAATTAATATACTTTACCTATTTGGAAGTAATATATGCAGGAAGCATTGTGCTGAAGAGCTGACAATCTGGTTTAAAGTTCCTGTAGCATACAATGTAGGTTTGCACTGTTGTGGAGCTGAGGTCTAAGTGTCAGCAATGTGTGCAGTGTGTAGTGTAAATAGGCTGCGTGCGCAAGGGAAAACCGTTAGTGTAGCTGTGTACTTCTGAATTGTGTAAGTTAATGTTGTAAAATGGCGGCGAATGTGTATGTGGTACGCAGATATGATTTAGCGTCCTTGCTAAAAAAGAGCATCTTGTACCTCATACGGCTTTTACCCCCACTCCTGCCCCTGTGTTTCTCCCCCCTCCCTCCCGTGTCTCTCTATATATGGAATGAAAAATCATCTCAGGCCTGAATTTTGGTAGTATCCATAGGAAATTAAAGAATATGAAAGTGTTCTGCACAATCTGCATGCCCAAAATATTCTCTGATGTGTGCTACCCAACCTAGCCCCACCATGCATCTGTTATAATGCTTAACCTTATCATTACTATTAACAGAAAATCTATTTTTATATTATCTTGCAACCACTATCAAAAATGTAATTTTATTTGCCCTGAGATCAGAATCATGTATGCTAGATCACTGGTGAAATGCAAGTTTGTCTGAAATGTTTCTGTGGTAATTGCAGGTACAAGTAGAAGGATTAAGCAAAAATGAAAGTGATAAGCCAATTGTCTTGGCAGAAATGTTTAAGAGGTTTCTTATTTCCATAGATAAGAGTATAAGAGAGAGACATTTCTTCTTGAGTTGCAAAAGTTCAAGACAACCAGGAGTAAATTCATGTGCATGGAAAGCACTTGTTTATTGTGACAAATCTTGAAAACTTTTTGTGATGAATACATATCACATGTGCAGGTATACTTCTAATAGACTGAGATTCACTAGCCAAGACTCCATCTTGAATCTTCAGACTTTACAGGGACACTGTCACCTTAAATCATCCCTGTAATAATAAACATTGATTATGCAGCTTCTAAATGCTAATGTGCAACTCAATATGGTAATTTGCCTCATAAAGGTGAGGGAGAGGACCTAAATGCATGATAACCTTAAGTGCATTGTTTTGCCACCACAGATACAGACAAGCAGACGATATTCCTACTAAGCACATCAAATCAGCTAATAAGTTTATAGGAGTCACTTATTCTCATAAAAGCAGCAGAAACAATACTGATAATCTCAGGAATTACTCACTTGACTATCACAAGTGTGGCTAGTTTTTCATACTTTTTAAGAATAAATTATAAAAACAACTTGAATTTGGGGTGACAAGCGTCCTTTTAAGTGAAGATTACGTTTTTTTGAAATCCAGAATGGGCCTCAAGAAAAATGTTCTTGTTTATGTTGAGCAAGTACTTTTGCTTTTTCCAGGAAACAAAATTAACCCCTTGCTCTTTAACTTCTTGAATCCAACAAGGTTCTCAGTATACTCTTCTACAGATGTTCTGTGCATACATACAAAAGCAAAACTGTTTTATCTCTATATATTCTCATTATCATGTATTGGATTTGCTTAACAAAGTGTTTTTCTTTCAAATGTTGAAGAACTTAATTATTATAGTTTATTTATAATGCGCCGACATATTCCATAGCGCTGAAGGCATAACATAACTCCTTGTAAATGTCTAGTCTTAGCAAATTTCTGCCTATGCCTGCGGAAACCAATGGAAATGTCCAGTGAATCACATATACCGTATATACTCGAGTATAAGCTGACGCACCCATTTTACCACAAAATACTGGGTAAAATGAGTGACTTGAGTATAAGTCGAGGGTGGGAAATGTGCTGCCCCCTGTGTCCCACATGTGCCCTCTGTGTCCCCCTCTCCCATCCCTGTGTCTCTTTCAACCTCTCCCATCCCTGTGTCTCTTTCAACCTCTCCCTTCCCTGTGTCTCTTCCCCCCTCCCTTATCACACTCCTCAACCTCCCTCCTCATCCTCAACCTCCCTCCTCATCCTCAACCTCCCTCCTCATCCTCAACCTCCCTCCTCATCCTCAACCTCCCTCCTCAACCTCAATCCCCTCCTCATCTTCAACACCCTCCTCAACCCCCCCATACTCAATCCTCCTCTTCAACCTCCCCATCCTCATCCTCTCTCCTCAACCCCCCATCCTCTCTCCTCAACCCCCCATCCTCAACCCCCATCCTCTCTCCTCAACCCCCCATCCTCAACCCCCATCCTCTCTCCTCAACCCCCCATCCTCAACCCCCTCCTCAACCCCCCTCCTCATCCTCAACCCCCCTCCTCATCCTCAACCTCCCTCCTCAACCCCCCTCCTCATCCTCAACCTCCCTCCTCAACCCCCCTCCTCATCCTCAACCTCCCTCCTCAACCCCCCTCCTCATCCTCAACCTCCCTCCTCAACCCCCCTCCTCATCCTCAACCTCCCTCCTCAACCCCCCTCCTCATCCTCAACCTCCCTCCTCAACCCCCCTCCTCAACCCCCTCCTCACCCTCAACCCCCTCAACCCCCTCCTCAGCCTCAACCCCCTCCTCAGCCTCAACCCCCTCCTCAGCCTCAACCCCCTCCTCAGCCTCAACCCCCTCCTCAGCCTCAACCCCCTCCTCAGCCTCAACCCCCTCCTCAGCCTCAACCCCCCTCCTCAACCTCAACCCCCCTCCTCAACCTCAACCCCCCTCCTCAACCTCAACCCCCCTCCTCAACCTCAACCCCCCTCCTCAACCTCAACCCCCCTCCTCAACCTCCCATCCTCTCTCCTCAACCCCCCATCCTCAACCGCCTCCTCAACCTCCCTCCTCATCCTCAACCCCCTCCTCAACCTTCCTCCTCAACACCCCCATCCTCAACCCCCTCCTCAACCTCAACCAGCCTCCTCAACCTCAACCCCCCTCCTCAACCTCCCTCCTCAACCTCAACCCCCCTCCTCAACCTCAACCCCAACCCCCCTCAACCTCCCCCCTCAATCCCAACCCCCCTCCTCAACCCTGCTCCTCAACCTAAACCCCCCTCAACCTCCCTCCTCCACCTAAACCACCCTAAATACCTCCCCCTCTTCCCTCACTTACCTGCTTGTGCTCCGGCCTCCGCTCCTTGACCCGGCGCACATGTGACGTCACATGTGCGCTGCGTCATTAGCATATACCGGGTGCCGGAGCACAAGCACAAGGAGGCCAGAGCACAAGCAGGTAAGTGGGGGGAGAGGGGGGAGGTATTTAGGGGGGTTTAGGTGAAGGAGGGGAGTTGAGGGGGGTTTATGCTGAGGAGGGGGAGGGAAAGAGCACGAAGCCAGCAACACTTAACCCAAGCCCATAACACTCATCGCGAGGCCCCTAAACTACACGGGGGGAGAGGCTCGCAATGAGCGCCGAAGGTGATCATTGCGAAGCACGGAAGTTGTGGCTTGCCAAGCCCTGCAATGAGCGGCTTATCGCAAGACCCGTACAGTAGAAGGATGGAGAGGCTTGCAATTAGCTCCAAAGACACTCTTTGCGAGCCACGCGATGAGTGCCGAAGCAATCATCGGCGCAGGGCTCGCGATGAGCGCCGAAGGTACAGTATTCCCAGCCATAACATTTTATTCACATCATTTTTAACAAAATGAATTTGTATCTTTTATTTAATTTATTTTAAATATTAAAAAGTAGCAGAACGAAGCAGGCCAGTATAGAATAATTCCAAACAAAAGTCTATTAGAGGGCAGTCAGCAAAGGACGTTTGGATCCTTTGTTCTAGATACTGCTTCATTACTATGTCTGCATTCAGACCCTAAAAATCTTTAATTAAGCTATTGTTTAAACGAATTAAAAATGAAATAAAGAGTCCTCTCTCTAGCACTTCCACAATATGTAATCTTCCTTCCTCTAACGTTTTAAATATATTATATGAGTTATTTGTGCATGTAACTGCAAAGACAAAAATACAGATTCTGGACATTATTTTCACACCTAATTACATTTGAATATTGGGGATTTGGGAAAAAATGGTGTGTCCTTACAAACTAATAAAGTTTCCACTAGCCCTGTTGAAAGCACTGTTGTAGCTACCACATTTCCATTTGGCAGATAGAAACTTCCTCTGCATTCAATCTCTACTTCCACCATAGAAATTTGATCAATAGAAACCAAACTGGTAGATCCCAGAGCAGCATATGTGCCATATCATTTAAAAGATAATTTTTTTGTGTGTAAAAAAAAATTGTTTCATGTAAAAAAATGAACATTAAGACAGGCAGATATAAAAACAATGTGTTTCTATCTTTTTTGTCTTATCAGTAAGTTCACGAAGTATGAGCAAGGACTCATGGAGACCCAATTGATTGTTTTCTTACCAGATGTACATTAAAACCAATAGGAACAAAGACAACAAAATATTGTCCAGACATCCATAAGACTCACCGCCCAGGTTTCCACAGAACAGAAGAGGAGAAAGCAATCCCACATGGCTATATTTAATGTAATATTTCTACACTATAGATCAATTATATCTCATACAAAAAATATTTTTTGTAATGTTCAAAATGTTATCTTTTACACGCTGTACTTATAAGACTATGTTTATTTTTTTGTTTCTATTACTTTTTTAAAACATTTTGTCCCATATCAAGTATAGTTATTTAGACAACTACATTTAAATTATAGGATTATACGGATCCTTTCAAGGCCAAAAAATTGGCATCAAAACTCAATGACTGAATACTGTTATTAATATACTATGCCCAACATGAGATTTACTTTGAAATGTGTTACAGTGGCCCTTTAATAAAACTTGCTTCCTGCTCAAAATCACCAGAAATAGAGTGTTTTTGCACAGCACACTGGTAAGGGACATGCAAATTATCTTACAATATGTTACTTTATTTAAATCTAAATCGTGAAAAAGAAAAATAATACAAACTCCATAACTTGTAAAAACAGCACTAACTTCTTTAAGACAATCTTCCAAAGTAACACCCTTAAAAAATTGAAGGGGGAATAATAATGAAAACAAAGTTTATTTGCACAAGGCGCTTTCATCCAGTACTACTACTAGATTTATCTAATTACATTAGTGAGTTACTGTGCATTTCTAATGTTAGCGAATGGTGATCCGACAATTTAACAGACTGCACTAGTCCCGTATCTACAATAAGCTCTATTTTAGTACTGTTAATGGGAAAAATGTATTTGGAAAGAAAAGGAAAAAAAAAAAAATTAGATTTTTTTTTAGGAATGGTACCTTGGATACAGATGAGATTCATTGAATTCTACTGTAAATACTCTGAGAAGCTTTTTTTGGGAAGTTTTATGGACATTTTAGTAACCATCTTTAAGGTAGTTAAGGTGGAGAAGAGACCCTACCTTAAGGTTTCTCTAATCTAACAATACAACAAAAAATGAATACAGTAGGAAATTGTAAACCTGGCAATGCTGTTTGCCACACAATGTGAGGATTTTGCCCCTCTGAGCACCTTAAGTGCTCATCGCGAGCCCAGCGCTGAGCGCCTTTGGCGCTCATTGCGAGCCTCTCCCCCTGTGTACTTTATAGGCCTCGCACTTCAGCACTCATCGCGAGACCCCCTGTGTACTTTAGGGGCCTTGCGATTAGTGTTTCTGGTGCAAGTGTTTCTGCCTCGGTGCAAGTGTTGTGCAAGGTTTCTGCCTCGGTGCACCATTCTCCCCTTAAGGCTATTAATAAGAATCTAACTATTCTAACTACAGCTGAATACAACCCAAAAAAAAAGTCAAATCTATATACAAATCCACAGGACATATGTAAATATTGTAAATGAAAAGTAACAATCACAATTTTCTCTAATTACTTAATTCCATATCACCTGGAGCAAAATGTAAACATAATATATAATTTTTTAAATAATAAAATCTCTTAGCAAAGGGTGTATGGTATTCTTATCTTAGTCTGTTGTAAGCAGAGTGCAGATGGTAAAGGATTGAAATCAAGCCGGGCCCGGCTGTCTAGCGTTTGTCTGATGTAATGATATGAATCAGGAACTGCAGACTGTGTCTACGGTGGCCGACGCACGCGTTTCCATGCTGCTTCGTCAAGGACCATATCTACTCATTGTGTAAATGGAATGGAATTTTAAAGTGACTGATTCCTATTGACAGTCATTTATTATCTTAAAATTGTGAATGTTCATTGCAATTAAACATAGAAACTTAGAGTTTTTGATTTGGTGGGGAGATTAGAACAAAACTAGTCAACTGCTTTAAATTATCATTGGAAAAATATATATATATTTCATTATCTGCCATACTTGGAGTCATCCATAAATTAATTAATATATATATATATATATATATATTATAGTTATTATTATAGTTTATTTATAACGCGCCAAGATATTCCGTAGCGCTGTACATAAATTAAGTTCAGACAAAGATAAATACAGATTAACATTTAGCAAAGGAAGGAGGGCCCTGTCTTTGAGCTAGGAATCCAATGTCCATGGTGAATTCCCAAAGTCAAAAAACCTTCGGCGCTCATTGCGAGCCTGTCCCCTCGTGTAGTTTAGGGGCCTTGCGATTAGTGTTACTGCCTTGGGTTAAATGTTACTGGTTTGCGTTAAGTCTTATTTCTTAGGGCTCGTATTTACGTGATTCGGGCTCATTTTTGTTGTGTTTACGTGTTTTTTGGGCACATTTGCATGTCCCAGCTCAGCTTCCCAGAATGCAGTGTAATAACTGTTATTGAATTCTGATCTGGAAGCAGGTTTTTAAACTTGTTTTAGACATTCAAATGTGAACACAGATGTACTATATATATATATATATATATATATATATATATATATATATATATATATACACATATACACACATACACATATACATACACACTTCAAAGACAAAAAATCCAACAGCGTTCTGGAGGAAAGATATTACAGGTTCTGCTTTGTCACATAATTTCTCCAGGAAAAATGGTTCAGCTTCTGCTAAGGATTCTGTGTAGTGACATGCAATTGTTTAACAAAATTGTGATTTTTTTTTTTTCTTAATAGCAGAGGTCAAAGAATTTTCGTTCTTGCGCCCAGGTCGGAGATTGTATACTGCCAAGTTTATCATGCAGTTAAATGGCAGTGCCTGTCAGTTTTCCACCCTGGGCTAGTCCTCAATAGAAAAACTGACAGATCACAGGAGTTCCTTTTTGTAAACTAATTCATGCTTCTCATTTGTTAGGTTAAAGGTTAAATTGATGACCTCTGCCCTCCTGCTTAGCAGTCTTTCCCTTTTTCTGTATAGCTTTATTTCTCGGCTGTATTTACATGGATTAGTCCCCTTTCACGCTAAGAAGGAATCCGTTCACAGCCAATGCCTTAGTTCTGGTCATACAAAAAGCAGCCACAATTATTCAATGACAGACAATGCTCGTATTGTGGCTTTACAAAACCCTAACCAGACTCTGGCAAGTCCCGTCCCTGCTTCACAAGACAATGGGGCAAAAAATCTTATCAAGCGTTCAACAGAAAGCAAACAAAGCCGGCATACTGTGAATCTGATGAGGATGTCAGGCTTGGGAAAAGAGAAAAAAGAATGATAAATCAACAAGAAAAGAGGGGTGTCTGTAAGAAGTTGTGAGGAGGAATGTGTTGTCTGTGATTCCAATGCACAGAAAGCAATATAACCTCACTGGGACAAGCACTATCACATCTTGACTTGGGAGATGCAAAATGCAACCTCAAGAATGGGTCAGAATGAGTAACTAAACTACATGAAGATACAAGGAGGTGAAAAGCCTAGGAAAGCAGGCTGCCTGAAGATGACAGACCCAAGCCATGGAATAATATGTTCATATGCATAGAATATATGTTTTATGTGTCCCTGATAATTTATTTCATGTCCTGAATATACACTATACTTATGATTTTAAAATATAGACAGGAGTAGTAACTGGATAATGGCAGTACGGGTCCATGTATGAATCCATGCCAGCATAAAACTTAGTGGGTCATATTGAGCACTTAAAGTAATATTTATTAAAAGGAGTGTTATAGCAAGAAGCATCAAGAGTTACATGGGGCAACTTGAAAGGTTAAGGAAAAACATTATATGGAGTAATAGTATGTTCTAGTATTTAAAGGGCAACTAAAGTCATTAAACATATCTACACTATCATTTAGATAAGTGAAATCAGCTGATGGTGAGAGATTATAAGTCGTATAAGTTACCAATAAGGCCATTATGGTATTGAAAAATAAAATAAGTTGCTGTTCATTTATTCTTATGGGAGCTATTTCATCGTCACAATACATTATGTAGTGATCACTTGCGAGGATTTGCTCTGGTGGAATTTTATAGCAGTGTAGCTCCCTCCATTGAATATTTGCATACGGGTGTTCCTATGGAACCACGTAATGGGCCCTATGTTCTGAAGGCTGCTTAAGAGCAGCACCCACAGTCCTAAATGGATCCAATGTTAAGTGGGCTAAAGGCAAACAGGTGGTACAATGAGGCCCAACAGCACATCACTATTCAGAATCCTTAATAGCAGTAGTAACATTGTTCACTGTGAAATTACATAGGAAAAATCAGGTTTCCTGGCCTGGTACAGACATTTAAGTGCACTCAGAATGCTTTTTTCTTTCCTTACCTTTGGGTGACCACTTCAGTTAAAATATATCGTGACCAAACTTAAAAGCTTCAAGATTATAAAACGGTCTGAAATTTACCCTGATATAGACAGTGCAATTCCATGCATCAGACCTAAAAATGCCATGTGACCGCTATCAACAGAAATATCCAATCACAATTCAAGCTTAGGTGATGTATCCTGTGATAAAATATTGTTTTTGTTATCTGCTACACTGTGAAAATCTTTCAGTGTATTAAAAGAAATTAAAATGATATGTAGATTTTCGCTCACTATCGTAATGTGCTTAAAAATAGTAAGTATATTCCATATAACTACACAAAAAGTGATATAAGTAAAGATATTCCTCAAAAAATACTTACAAACTTTAATTCCACCAATTGAATATAGACTGTGAATAAGAAAACCTTTTTGTATGCAATGGTTCGAGTTTATAGAATAAAAATAATATTAAATGTGTTGGAGCTAATAGATCAGTTTAGCCCAAGGATCAACCTCTTTATTAGCAGTGATCATGGAAGATTAATTCAACACCACACTGAACTAGACGCAGAATCAGATCAGCTCTCCCTCCTGGCTGCAATGTCAGTATTATTTAATTTGGCCTTTAAATGCTGCAATGGTGACAGATACAATTCTGCAAGTGTATTTATCATGTAAACATCTGAATCACCTGCAGTAACGTTCCCTTAGAACACGCCGATGCCGTGTCACACGTTTACGTGCCAGAAAGAGTAACCAAGTGGAACAATCGTTCCCTGGAGTGTAAGAAACAAGCTGTGTATTTATCATGGGCAGCTCAGCTCCAGGGAAGGAAACAGCCCAGAATTACACATTTCACTGAAAGCTGTGATTATACAGAATGTACCACAGAAAAGAAGGCAAAACATAATTATAATTGTGTCTAAGGGGCAAAGTTCATTTCTTATGGTTGATGGAATATAGATTAAAAGATATTAATGGAAAAAGTAGATATTAAGTGAGATTAAACCAGATGTTGACATATTTATTAAGGACTCAGAAGCCAAACAGGATAGTGAGAAGCCAGCTATTTTTATTTTAGGAGCCAGGGATAGAAGTGCATGTATAATAACTAAAAATGTAGGAGTTGCAGTAAAATTATAGGAGCCATGACTCCCTGGCTTCAGGGGTTTATCCAGACCTGGGGCCTCATTCAATTGAGATTTGGCCAATTAAATAGGGCTCTATATAAGCACAGAGCATATTTTATTTGCAGAAGTTTTTAGTTAGTGAAGACCTTGCTTTTGGATAGAAGATCACTAACTAAAAACTTCTGTTAAAATATATATATATATATATATATGCTTATATAGAGTCCTATTCAATTGGCCAAATCGCAATTGAATGAGGCCCCTGGTATATACCCATTTTATGTACAGCGCTATGGAATATGTCGGCGCGTTATAAATAAACTATAATAATCACATATATAGTTGTGAGCATACAAGTTGTTGCTAACGCTTGCGGGCTCGGTAAGCGAGGGCGTCAGTTGATGGCATGGAGCGCGAAGCTCCGTCGTAACGCAAACATACAAGACATGTTACCACCCATTACGACCTCGCAAAAATCGTCCGCAACTCGTGGACATGAACAAATGAAAAACACAATAAATACACACAACACATACATAAAAAGCTTACCTACAGCAAGAGGGAGCATCCAGGACCTCAAAAAAAGAATTTACACCTTAATTTAACCCAAAATAAAAGAGTTTAGACACTAAAAAATTCTCTAAGCGAGAGAAAAAATGGCCGCCGAACAAAACGAAAACGAGGCTACAGCACTCTAAACTTGCAAAACACCACGAGAAACACGCAAAACACCACAAAACACCTACGGATATTCCGCTACAGACGCATACCACACATTAGCGCCATTTTAGAACAATAACTTATACAATGCGGAAGTACACAGCTACGCTAACGGTTTGGTCTCGCGCACACACAGTATTACACTGCACACATTCATCACGCTTACACAGCAGCTCCACACCACTAATGCTGCAGCAACATCAGCATTGCATATATTACTTCAAAATAGGTAAAGTATATTAATTTATTAATGTATTATTTATTTGATTATTATACACCAAACAGCATTAGCTCACTTACAATTTCATTTCCGTCATTTTTTGACAGGCAATTCGCTAGTTTAATAATAATCTTGACAGGCTTGGCTATCCCTATGAAAGATCCCTGCACTGAACAGACAAACACATTATCAAAGGAGAGCCATCCCCTGGTTCTCACCCTCTTGTCTGCACCTAGCCCCAAAACAAACACAGTTCCCATTTCTCTCATGCTGAATTAGGCAGGTCTAGACCAAAAAAAATTCACCCTTAAAATTAAAACCATAACCTTGCTCTACCTCAATATGAACTTGCCTATGCCTCACTTGTTTCCGAAATCAGACTTACCTATGCCTCACCTGTACCCTTCGTTTAATTTTTTCTGTGTGCTGAAATCAACATATCCTTTGCATTTAAAGGGGCACTTCAGTCACTAAACTGATCTACACTATAATGTAGAAGCATGAAAGTGTAAAAGCTTTAATTTTAAGTTCTTTTTCAGAGTTTTAAAATTATATCAGCGTTAGCTATTTTAAAGCAGGAGTCTGCACCACAAGTTTCACTGAGATTATGGGGGCATTCCAACAGACCATGAATGGGCCATAAATCACAAATGCCCTCTATGAGCTCATATTTAGTTTCTTCTACAATAATGAATTCCACATTTCTTCATTTGATGTACGAATCTCTGTTGAAATAAAATGTCAGCTTATTATAATCTTCGTTAAACAGTATTGCCATTTCAGTGCGCTTTTGGTTTCTGGTCCCTGCAGCACCTGTCAAGAGTAGGAAGCTCTACGTAGCTTTCAGCTAAAAATATATCATAATGGACTAGGCAATCGGCCATAAAACAATGAAACATGCATCAGTTTTAAAAATGTAAGTAGTTTTTCCACTTTGTTTTCTGCACTATGATGACTTGGAGCAATATTGATTATTTCCAGGCCCCTTTAATGATTTTTAACTAGGTGTATAGTTGGTTGATATTTCTTTACAGTAATTACTATTTCCACTTGGTGCATTTTTCAATCTTTAGAATACGTTTCTCTCCGATACCCATTGGTAGTGAACGTTTCTCTCCTGTCTCCTCTCTAAGTGTGCCTGTTTGTAGAGCTTAAACCTCATTGTGGTTAAGACCTGTTTAAGGCAATAAATCCCCATCCAATGAGCTAGAATCTTATTTGGTGCGACCTTGCTGCTAAATGTTGGCCATTGTGAATACAGTTTACACAATGCGTTCAGCTGGAGCCAATCACTCTGAACGGTTGGAACTTCAGAAAGAAAAGCACACAAACCAGAGTATTAAATAAAGAAGGAAGTACTTCAAGCCATCCCAGACTCCAGGAGGAACAAGAATATGGAAACCCCATGTCATTCACATGCTAATGGATCCTTTGCTCTTAAACAATGATAAACTGCTCTGGAGTTAATCGTTTTCACTGGAAGAGATTCATCTCCCAGTCTAACAATGCAGGATGTTTTGGAGGGAACGCGTGGTGGGGTTTGTAGACCCCTTTACAAGTTTTGTCCTGAGAGAAGACACATAAGCTGTATTTTTGTTCCTAATCCACCAAAAACTGATTGAGATGCACTTTCACTCCCAAACGTAATGTTCTACAGAAGTGTCTGGCAATAAGCAGGTTAAAACAACATGGTAATTCTAGATTTTTAAACATTTATTTAAAAACATAATAAAGGTTTTTTTTTAGTTTTGGAAAAAAGTATAGATGATCAGAAACTGTCACATATAGATACAGTTGTACATTCAGTCCTTGTCACATCATGTTTTCAAGTCATGAATTAGGATTATTTTTCTTCTAGCCAATCAAAAACAATTAGTTTTGTGTGTTGTTGGCAATGGCGTGGAACAGACATTGTATTTTTTAAACCTGAATTGTCTTCCTTTCTCCTTGAGGGCAACATTTTTATGATATCTTGTCTGGGTATCGTTGGGTCATTCATTTATCAATTAATTTTATTTTCTTATCTAGAATATGCAGTAAATATGGCTTTTTTCTGTCCTTGAGGACAAGTCTGTTCTAAACAAACTGCAACACTGAATGAGAGCAGAGCAACTCAATACACTGACAAAGTTGTGTTGCAAGATAACAAGTTTATTAAACTTTAACTCATTTTTATGCAAAACAGGCTTTGTGATGTTTAAAATATGCTTTTTTTTTTTACTTGTCCCCTGTTATTTTAATTATTCTTCCCCCCTCAAAACAGCTGTGAAAACTACATGTAATTAAATAAATCTATTAAAATACTGGTATTCTTGCAGAATCTCACTGCAATATTATTTTTTCTGTTTGCTTTCCTCTAGATCAATTAACAATTATTAATAAATAGTCCACATATTAAAAGGATCAGAATAGATCTAAAAAGGTTGAACTTGATGGACTAACAGTCTTTATTCAACCTCAAATACTATGTAACACAAAGCGTTTATATTTATCTAGGAAATTGGCAGTCAAAAATGACTGGGGCATTTTTTTTAAGGCTGGTAACGCTGTTTGCCGCACAATGTGCGCTTTTGCTCCTCTGAGCACCTGCGTTGGTTTTATTTTCAAAGTCCCGCGTGCATGGCGTTGTTAGTGTAAGTGTTACTGTTTTCGCCGTCGTGTATTTTCTAAGCCCACGTTGTCCACGTGTGCTACTGTCTTTGGTGTGGTCTATTTTCTAAGTTGTGCGTGCCTGGCGTTGCGGAGCCTTGTTTTCATCCTGTTTCAGAATTTTTACGTTATTCGTCAGCCATTTTCTCCCCTCGCTTAGCCAATTTTTGTTTGATGAAAAACGCAAAATATGGCTCCAATTAGTTTGCAACTTTACTCCCAGGCTTCCTGGCACTCGCCCTGTGCTGTGTGTGAGTGTGTTATTATTTAAAAATATATATTTTGTTGTTTTTTTTTGTGTTTGAGTTACGCGTTTGAACCAACTGCGTGCCTCATTTACTCCCCTCGCTTTGCGAGGCTTGAAGTGCAATGAGCGCCTTTGGCTCATTGCAGCCTAAGTCCCGCAGTGCAATGAGCACCTTCGGCTCAAACGTCATCAACACTAACAACTATATATGTGATCATTGTTCATAGGTATTAACTGCACTTTTAATAGCTGCAAAAAATATGAATTTAACGGCTGAACCACTAAACTGGAAAATACGGTGAAAACACACAAATATGCCTCAAATTAATTTACACACACAGCACAGAGAGAGAGCCAGGGACCCGCTGAGTGAGGTTGCAAGTTAATTTGAGGTATATTTTGCCTTTTTTAACGATCGAAAAAAATCGATGAAGCGGGGGAAAAAATGTAAAAATTCTGAAACAAGATGAGAACGAGGCTCAGCAAGGCCAGGCACGCAGAACTTAGAAAATACACAATGCAAAAGACAGTAATACTTACACCAACAACGGCAGGCACGTGGGACTTAGAAATTACACAACGGCAAAGACAGTAACACTTACACCAACGACGCCAGGCATGCGGGACTTTGAAAATAAAACAAATGGTAGTCAGCGCGCCACGCAAAGAATCAGCAGAGACACAGAGGAGAAAGACACAGGGAAGGGACAGGGGGGAGATGGTGGAAAGAGACACATGGCAAGTTGCCGAGGCCTGTAATGAGCGGTGAAGTTGATGGGAGGAGAGGCTCGCAATAAGCGTCACAATCGCTCCTTGCGAACCACGCATGAGCGCCAATGTTACAATGTTTTCTTTTGAAGAACTAAAAAAGTGGGTTACCAAAATATATTTCAAACTAAACCTATTAACTATTATATGGAAATGCATTCGCCCCCAAGTTCTGTTTTGACCACATCTATCGGTTAAGTTTCAACTTCCGAGGCTCTGCTTTCTCTCTTTATACAAAAATAATTATACAGTGTAACAAATTATTAAGTTAGTCCCAGGTCCAAGGTACCCTCCAATTTGACCGAAATTATAAGTTCACAGTTAGGGGATGTTTGCTATGAAATTTTATTTAAAAAATAGCTATGTACATTATTATAACAGGTGGTTAATTAAAAGTATTACATTAAAAGGCATATTTATGTTTCATGTATTATGAATGAATCTGATAGAGGAGAATCACTAGTGTATGAAAACATGTTTTTGCATGAAAAATACAAAAATAAACATTAAAAAAACTCACCCAGATGTTTGCTAAATGTCTTGAGTTTGCAAACAGTTGGTTTTGTGAGTGAACACCCGTGGAAATCCCTGCTAAAATTAGCATACAATTCATAATACGTTTTGGCCAATCACAGGCAGCTAATACATTTTATTGATCTGTAAAGCCAGCTTGTGCACCAAAGAATCATGGGATGTGGTAATCATAAACACTTATTTGTCTTCACACTACCAATTTTAGACAAACAGCACCCCATTTATCAGATGCTGCACCTTCATAATGGCTTAAAAATATAGATTATTCAGAACAAAATAGGATCTAACAGGACGATGAATAGTCAGGAGAACTTTTTCTGAAGCCTAAGAGCGCAAGAACGGAAGAATAGTTCCTGAGAATTTGTTTAAAAAAGAGGAAAATTATTTTCAGAAGGGTGGACATAAATATCAAACACTGTTTGGCTCCTAAGAAATCTTCATGGACCCTATTTCTAGGAGCTTCGAATGAAGTTCTTCATTAAGACACGTTTTACTTTAGCAAATGTTTAGGATCCAGAGGTGCAAATTTTAGCAGACCGGGCTCTTTGGAAATTTCCAGCTCTGTGCAAGAGGATTAGCGTTTTCATAAGCATAAGTGTACAATACCATATTAATCTTTCAGAAGAGTGCATGTCAAAATTCTAGGCGGATGAGTGTGCAAAAGGCATAACATCTTCCTAAATAGTGATTGTGCTAGAAGAAGACAATGTTCCTAAATAGTTAGTGTGCAAGACGCAATGATTAGAGTACAAAAGGCAAAGGATCTCTCACAAGGACCAATGTAAAAAGAGGCAAATGAGCTTCCAGATAAGTGTACAAAATCATATTAATATTTCAGAAGGGATATTTAAAAAGTCTGAGTGTGCATGAGAAAACAGATATTATCAAAGGTGAGTCTGTAAAAATGAAAAGAGGATAAGAATATTGCAGAAAGATGAGTGAAGAAGAGTATGGAGAACAATTAGATATTTGCTTCCTGCATAATGAGGAATATGCAATAGGATAAAAATGTGCAGAAGGATAAGAATAATGAATGTGCATAAGGATAAAAATCTTTAAAAAGCATGAGTGAAGAAAAATAAAAAGAAATATAGAAGGGATAAGTATACTCTAGAGGAGTAAGTGTGCAAAGGAGATATGTTCAAAGGCCAGTCTGCAAAAATGAAAAATACTTTGCAGTATCATGAGTGTGCAAGATAAGGATCTTTTTAACAGCATGAGTGAGCAAGAAGAAAATTAGGTCTCAGAAGGATGCGTGCAAAAAATTATCTTCCACAAAAATGAATATGTGAGAGAAAAGCTGGTTTTGAGAGTCAGCTCCTATGTCAGAGAGCTTTTGGTGCATCACAGCTGTGCAGCTAAGCAGGGAGACATCTCTCTCCCAGGTACTGCTTTACACCCAATGGGCCACACAGCATAACACCATTAATTGCTTCCCTGAAGATCTGAACCCACATATGAAGATCTAAGAGCTAGTATGCTCAGTCACACTCTATTTGTGACCTTACCTGTCTGTACAAAACTGCATATATTTCTGTCTCCACTAATACAGTAACATACACTGAACTCAGCAAATCCTGCTTTTTTTGCAGAAAGTATGCCAGGCAGTGAGTGGAAAAGGGGTTAAAAGTGACACAGAAAAGGTCCCATTCCTTGAAGAAATTAAAAATATACATGCAAATATTCTGTTATTGGTTATAATGAACAATACTAAGTGGGGGTTCCTTAAAATTGATATAAAAGTTGTCTGGTAATATATAAATATATACATATAAATAAATATGCTTGACTCAACGTGTAGATGCAAATTAAACCAATTGCTGTGCTATAAGAAACTTTAAGGTAAATAAAAAGTGTATAAAGGGTTTCTTCTAAACAGACACCAAGGCCCTCATTCAATTGCAATTTGAACAATTAATTAGGACCCTAAATAACCACATTACATATATTTTTTAAAGAAGTTTTTTGTTAGCAAGCATCTATTCAAAAGAAAGGTTTTCAATAACTAAAAAATTCTTTAAAAAATATGTTATGTGCTTTTTTAGGGTCCAATTCAATTGGGCAAATTGCAATTGAATGAGGACCCAGGACTTTACCTATTTCAATACCTTTATAATTAAAAAAATGTATACTATACAAATATGAAATATGTAGAAACAAAATATTTTTATTAATTTATTAAAATTGTCACTTCCAATTGTTACTTGACAAGTCAATAAACTATTTTAAAACATTATATTCTTTTTGCTGGGCTACCCTTATCGGGTTTCAGATATTTTCAATTTCAAAATTATATTATATTGTCCCAGTATAAAGTTGGTGCTGTGGCGTTTTACATGTACAATTTAACAAATATATTGGAATATTAATTCTCTAATTTCCCCTTATCTGAAAGAGTGGTTAATGCACATTTATTTTCAGAAATTGAATATGATTTTAGTTTTTTATCATTTTATATTGTAAACTTTGCCGATGACCGTAGTTTGCTCATTTAACGGCCAAACTCGAAAAACCAGCACGTAACTCGAAAAACCCGCAAAATAATAATAAAAATTAAAAAAAACACACTCACAGACAGCACGGTAGAGAGCCAGGAAGCCTGGGAGTGAGGTTGCAAGTGATTTTGAGCCATATTTGCCATTTTTCGTAAATCGAAAATCGTCTAAGCGGGCGGAAAAATTGCGGACGAAAAATGTCTGAAATGTCAAAATCTGAAACAGGATGAAAACGAGGCTGAGCAAAGCCAGGCACGCGGGACTTTGAAATTAAAACAAATGGCATTCAGCGCGAGGAGAAAGACACAGGGAAGGGACGGGGGAGATGCTGGAAAGAGACACATGCCATTCCCAAGCACAAAAATTAGTTGTCAGTGTTGCGAACGCTTACGATGTTGGTCACACTTTGCAAACCTCGCGAAGCGAGAAGAGCCGTTTACAGCTTATAGTGCCGAAACGGAGAGCCTTGCGAAGCGACCAAGCGGGACTTAGGCTGCAATGAAGCCACAAAAGCGCTCCTTGCACTGCTCGCCTCACGGGACTTGGCCAGCTAGCACGACTGCGAGGCGAGCAGTTGAGGCACGCGGCTGCGAGGCGAGCAGTTGAGGCACGCTAAGTCCCTCATTGCCCACTGGGACCATTACTATATAAATGCCTCTGTGTAATTCTGTCCTCAGCAAGAAACAAAATTATGATATTTAGCCATACACATAGGCTGATAAACCACCCTGTCTGAGGAAGTGTTAGATGTCATATCGATAAAATACAAGACCTACCTTCATCGGATGCATCTGTTCCCGGACGGGTCACTTCCACGCAAACTTCAAATGTTGTCTCCGGGTTTTGCCTTAAAAGATAAAATATAAACAGTTTCATTTGAAGCATTTTTTTAAAAATAGATCAAACATAAAATATCTCTGAATTCAAAATAATGTTGATCATGAATTTTAAATATGATTTCTTAAATAGTGCAACATTTTTCCTTTTTTAATGAAAGATGAATGATCTAAGATTTTTTTTTTAAAATAACCATAATATGAAACTGGGACATTGTTAATCATCCTCTTGCCATGACTGAAGTTGGGTAAGGGATAATAAATATTATCAAAGCTGGTTAGGAAAACACATTATCTAATAATTCCAACTTTATTTCACTTAATACATCAGGCAAGTAGAAGAACAAATGTTTTGTTGCAACCACCATCTCTATACATTTTAAAATATTTTAATGTATTGTACACAGAGGTATACTATTTCGCTAACTGTATCTTGTTCGGTGGAGGGTTTCTCTCACTCTTTTATCCACCATAAAATCAAGAACCAATACAGTGTAATATTTTTAATCTGCTGTTATGAAGAGCTTCTTGATAACATGTAAAACGTTTTTACACAGTTTAGAATAAATAATTACAGCCTTTAAATTAACTTAACTATTGTATTCAGTTTTGTTTAAATAATGACAAACACGTTTTTGTTTCTGAAGCTAATGGAAAACTAGTGACTTGCCCAATACATTTTTTTATGCCAGGCAATGCTATTTGCCACACAATGCAAGGCTCTGCCCCCTCTGTGCGCCTTCTGCGCTCATTGTGAGCCTCTTCCTCCATCTACTTTTTTGAGCCTCCTGATGAGCGCTTTTGGCGCTCATTGCAGGCCTTGGCACCCAGCAAGTTTCGTGCTTCGCAATGATCACCTTCAGCACTCATCGTGAGCCCTGCGATGAGTGCCTATGGCGCTCATGGCTTGCCTCGATATGAGCGCCTTTGGTGCACATTGAGAGCCTCTTCCCTGTTTAGTTTACAGACCTTGCCAAGAGCGCCGAATGAGCGCTCATTGCAAACGTCATGCAACTTGCCACTTTCGTGCTGAGCGCCTTCCCCTCTCTCTGACCCTTGTCTGTTTCCCCCCTTTCCCTTCCATGTGTCTGTTTCCCACCTCTCTCCCCTCCCCTCCTCTCCCTGCCCTGTGTCTCTTTTCCTCGTCTCTCAGCCCTGTCTCTCTTTCCACCTTCTCCCCCTCTCCCTCCCCTGTGTCTTTCTCCTCATATCCCGCATGCCTCGCATTGTTCGGCTAAGTGTTACTGGCTTCAGCCTCGTTTTGATCCGGTTTGAGAAATTTTACGTTTTTTCAGCCGCCATTTTCTCATCATCGTCTGCGAGCTTCGCAAAGAGAGGAGAACAGTTGAGGCATTGAAACATGTGGGACTTGGCCTCCAAGCAGTAAGGAAACGCAGGACCGCCTTAGGCTGCAAGCTGCAAGGAATGCGGGACTTAGAAAAAGAAAATTGCGAGACGCAGGACTTAAAAAAAAAAAAAAAAAAAAACATTACGAGGTCAGAAAAATACGAAGTTAACGGCCGAACCGCTCAATTGCCCTCACGCACGCAGCCTATTTACACTGCACAATTGGCACATTGCTGACACTTTCTCCTCAGGGCAGCAACAGTCCAACTGTACATTGTATGCTGCAGGAAGATAACAACAGATTGTTAGCTCTTCAGAATGGATATATTAATTAGCGTCTACAGTGATAGTTTAACTGACAACAGACAATACATAGATCTGAGCTTTTTTGATTTATGCATAAAAAAGCAAGAAAACCTTGTACCTTGTTTAAACAGACAAACAAGCATAATCCCCAGGATTGGGTACTGAAATCCAATATTTATCTTTTGAAGAACTTCATAGTTGTGCAACTAGTTAAAATTAGCATCTTGGAAAGTCATAAGTCAGCAATTGTCCCCTCACTCCTCCTTCACTCTTGAATAGATAATAAATATTAACAAGACACACCCACTCAAACTGTAAGTCACTGGAAGGTGTGGAAGACAAAACATGGAATCCCTTCAAGCACAAGCAATGTCTACTAAAACAAAGATTTTGCCAACTATACTTTTATATTCAAAACTTACAAACTGCTAAAATTGTTAAATGCTAAAAACTTCACAAACATCTGATGTGTTTCCTATATGAGAAACACAAAGAGAAAAGAACACCTAGAGAAACTAAAGGAGTATAACACATCAAAAGACAAACATAAGGTATATCAAAATCTAATAACAGGCCCCACAAATAAATATAAAATTAGCTTTTAATGACAATGATTAAAAAACATCAAAAGATAAAAACAAAAACAACGTTGAAATAAAATATATAAAAACACAGATACAGTCACATGTACGAAATATATATAACAGTCAAAAATGACTCTATAACCTCTAAGACCATGTACAGTATCAAAAAATAAGACAACAATGTATAATCAGCAAATTGGTGGACGGGCCTTTCCTATATGGTCACTTAAAGGAACACGGTCACCCCAACAGGAAGTTGATTCCAACTTAGGGCGCATTATAAACTGCCTATATACTGTAGTAGCATTTTTTCTTTACAATAAATAATTCCAGAGATATTCACTATTTCTCATACAGCTCCTGTATGGTAATGTCCAGCTCTGTATGCTAGTTTGCAGTTCAGGGTGCTTGATTATGGTGGGGAAGGGGATCTAACCTTATTAGGAGGCCATTGTTCCTGACTCTACAAAGAAAGACAAGCAGACTTCAATCTTAATTTGCACATCAAAGCAGTTAATTAGCATTCATGAATTTCTCATTTTCATAATAATACATCACAGTCAATGCTGAAATTCACTTTACCAATAAAATGGATAACGCAATGTATAGGCAGTATTTCAAGGATTAATTTAGTTTGAGGTGAAAGGAGTCCCTTGAAAATGTATCTCCTTAGATGCAAATCTGTAATTACAAATAAATATTATTTTAAATCAATGAACTTGGAACACAAAAACTGGTTTTCTCTCACCTAAAATTAGGGAGAGCTGCCCGACTTGAGGAGCAAATATTTGTATTTTCCTTTATTTGTAACGCACCAACATATTCTGTAGTACTATACAGGGGTTAACTACAAGGCAAATAAAATATTGATACAGTGAGGGAAACAAGTATTTGATCCCCTGCTGATTTTGAACGTTTGTCCACTGACAAAGAAATTATCAGTCTATAATTTTAATGGTAGGTGTATTTTAACAGTAAGAGACAGAATAACAAAAACATAAAAACAAGAAAAATGCATGTCAAAAAAGTTATAAATTGATTTGCAGGTCAATTAGGGAAATAAGTATTTGATACCCTATCAATCTATCAATTTCTGGCTCCCAGGTGTCTTTTATACAGGCAACTGTCCACAGAAGCAATCAATCAATCAGATACCAAACTCTCCACCATGGCCAAGACCAAAGAGCTGTCCAAGGATGTCAGGGACAAGATTGTAGACATACACAAGGCTGGAATGGGCTAGAAGACCATCGCCAAGCAGCTTGGTGAGAAGGTGACAACAGTTGGTACGATTATTCACAAAAGGAAGAAATACAAAATAATGGTCAGTCTCTCTCAGTCCAGTGCGCCATGGAGTTTGAATAATCATGAGAACGGTGAGAATCAGCCCAGAACTTCACGGGAGGATCTTGTTAATGATCTCAAGGCAATTGGGACCATAGTCATCAAGAAAACAATTGGCAACACATTACGCCGTGAAGGACTGAAATCCTGCAGAGCCCGCAAGTTCCCGCTGCTCAAGAAAGCACATGTACAGGCCCGTCTGAAGTTTGCCAGTGAATATCTGAATGATTCAGCTGAGAATTGGGTGGAAGTGTTGTGGTCAGAAGGGACCAAAATCGAGCTCTTTAGCATCAACTCAACTTACTGTGTTTGGAGGAGGAGGAATGCTGCCTATAACCCCAAGAACACCATCCCCATCGTCAACATGGAGGTGGAAACATTATGCTTTGGGGGTGTTTTTCTGCTAAGGGTACAGGACAACTGCACCGCATCAAAGGGATGATGGACGGGGCCATGTACCATCAAATCTAGGGTGAGAACCTCCTTCCCTCAGCCAGGTCATTGAAAATGGGTGGTGGATGGGTATTCCAGCAATTGAATGACCCAAAACACACAGCCAAGGAAACAAAGGAGTCGCTCAAGAAGAAGCACATTAAGGTTCTGGAGTGGCATAGCCAGTCTCCAGACCTTAATCCCATAGAAAATCTGTGGAGGGAGCTGAAGGTTCGAGATGCCAAACATCAGCCTCGAAACCTTAATGACTTGGGCCCTCATTCAATTGCAACTTGGCCAATTGAATAGGGGTCTAAATAAGCACATAACATATATTTTTTAAAGAAGTTTTTAGTTAGTAAATATCTATCCAAAAGCAAGATTTTCACTAACTAAAAACTTCTTTTAAAAAAATATGTTATGTGCTTATTTAGAGCCCTATTCAATTGTCCAAATCACAATTGAATGAAGCCCTTGGAGAGGCTCTGTAAAGAGGAGTGGGACAATATCCCTCCTGAGATGCAAACCTGGTGGCCAACTACAATAAACGTCTGACCTCTGTGATTGCCAACAAGGGTTTTGCCACCAAGTACTAAGTCGAAGGGGTCAAATAATTATTTCACTCATTGACCTGCAAATCAAACTATAACTTTTTTGACATGCGTTTTTATTTGGGGGGTTTTGTTGTTATTCTGTCTCTCACTGTTAAAATACACCTACCATTAAAATTATAGACTGATCATTTCTTTGTCAGTGGACAAACGTCCAAAATCAGCAGGGGATCAAACACTCCCCCCCCCCCCCCCCCCCCCCACACTGTATATTGCAAACTAAGGGCCCTACCCTTGTGCTTAAAATCTAACGTACATAGTACTTTTTCAAAAAGCCCCTTACAAGATTGAAAACTTAAAAAAAAACTTACAATCTATAAGGTTTTGTATGTGATACAGGAAGGTGATAGATGAAAGATGGCAGTGCATAAGGTAACAGATCAAGCAAACGTCTTACACTGTAAACTCCAGTTCAAAAAATCTTCAATGTAGACAAAGTAATTAAGGGAAGAGGTTACTGGAAAACAATTGAAACGTATATAGAACCAAGAACTTGGAGAAAGGACTAAAGTATTAGGGTAAAGCTTTAGGTACCAGAATGCTTGGGGAGATTAGTAGATGCTAAAAGGATGTATATAGATGCTTGTTTAACAAGTCCAGACTTATGGATTACTGTATGGATGGGGAGACATGCAATGTATGAGTATATTGTTAAAGGACCACTTTAGTGTTTTTTTTAAAGGGCTCTCTAAAGAATAGTTAAGTAGGGCTCGATAAGAAAAAACTTTCTTAAACTATTACTGTGCATTTTAACAATCACTATTTTTAACCATGCCCCCTGGATGAAGTATTGTGTCTGGAGTGGAGACACCTGGGACAGGGGGCTAGCTAAACTGGCATACTACAACTGCAGTATGATGGTGACTACAATTGGGTTTGTACATGCCTAAAAGTCACTTGCAAAGTCCACTGCATATCAGCCATTTGGAAAAGCACAACACTCCATCAGTTTTATTAAGAAGGACAAGAAGATCAGGGCATCTCAGCAGCACATAATGCACCTTCCAAAAGTTACATCAAATATGATACTGTTTTATAACAAATACTAACTGGCCGCAGATACTCACTGTACTATTACAGTTTCATATCCAGATCCACACTCATAGTTGTCTAACAGTTCAAGGGCTATAGTTACCAATAAAGCATGTACTCGAGAGCAGACACATCAGTGCTCAGGTGCAGTGCCGCCTGAAGCAGACTAAGAAACACATGTAGAGGTTAGAAAGCCACTGGTCACATAGATAAAAAAACTGAGCCCTTTGCAACATCTTTTTCCCACCTCACCTATTATCTTCCATATTCCTAACCATATGTAGACAGATATGAAAGATTATGGGAAAACATCTTATGTATTTATTACATCTGAGACAAACATGCATGTTTATTAAACTGCAGTAATAATTCATATGACCTGGAATGTCTTTACCTGTTTAAACAAAATAAATGGTGAAATTAATTTGCACTCATTACAATGCATCCTTGTTCCATCAATAAAATATTCAAAAAATCAAGGCAATGAGAAATACTTTGCAGACTCCTGAATGTTAGTTAGTTAGAAAGGGAAACAAGTAGCATACATGATGGAGTATGTTATTAGAGGATTGGTACAAGGATACTAATGTAAAAAACAAATCAAGAGATTAAATCTACACACCCTTTAGATTGTGAGTATGCAAAAGCAGAGCCCTTATAGTCTTGGCTGATATGTGCATAGATTACAATGCATTTTATAAACATAGGGAATGTTTATAATTGAAGAGCAAATGTAAAAAGGCAACAAGTGTGAATTGTTGAGATTAACCATTTTGCAGGGAAGAAGAATTGAATATAAAAGGAAAGTTTTTGCTGAAGTGGGTGATATATTGCTATATTATAGAGACATTATAAAGCAGGAAAGAGATTAGATATGCATTAGAAATAATTTGGAGAATTATTTTAATATGGATAAAACCTTGTTCCACTTTTTTAATATCATATATATATATATATATAGTTGTTGGTTTGGAAATGTTGGTCACGTTTGCGATGTTGGTCACGATATGTTAAATAATGACGTCCCTGGCGACGTGAGGCACACAGTTGCGGGGCTGCAATGAGCACCGAAGGCACTTATTGCAGGCCTCATGATGAGTGCCACAGGAGCTCATTGCGAGGCCCACGGGAGTTAGGCAGCAATGAGCGCCAAAGGACTTTAAAATAGCTTAGACATGAGCACAGAAGGCGCTCATGTCGATGGCTGCGATCACCGTCGTATATCTGAGCACTTTGCCGCTGGTCGTGAGGCACGCAGTTTACTAATAACACTCACACACAGCACAGGGGGAGAGCCGGGGAGCCTGTGAGTGAGGTTGCAAGATAATTTGAGGCATATTTGACGTTTTTCGTCGACTGTAAAGTCGGCTAAGCAAGAGAAAAAATGGCAGACGAAAAAACGTAAACGAATGAAAACGAGGCTGAAGGCAGGAAAAACAACCCCGAAGTTAGTAACACTTAGCGCAACACAATAAACAGGATCACGAAGCCAGTAACACCTAGTCGAACAAAGCGAGCAATAGCAGTCATCGCAAGCCACGCAAAACTGCAGCACAAACAAGAGGAGAAAGACAAAGGGGAGGGAGAGGGTGGAAAGAGACACAGGGCTGAGAGACGGATGAAAAGACACACAGGGCTGAGAGACGGATGAAAAGAGACACAGGGGGGGGATAAGGAAAAACAAAAAAGACACAGGTCGGGGAGAGAGAGGGGGAAACAGACACAGGGGTCAGAGACTGGGGAGAGGCTCACGATGAGCGCCGAAGGTGATCATTGAGAACCGCAAAAGTTGCAGGTTGCCAAGGCCTTGCTGGGCTCTCGATGAGCATCAAAAGGTGCTCATTGTGATCCACGCGATGAGTGAAGGTGCTCACATGGGCCCTCATTCAATTGTGATTTGCCCAATTGAATAGGACCCTAAATAAGCACATAGCATATTTTTTTTAAAGAAGTTTTTAGTTAGTGAAAAAATAGCTTTTGGATAGATGCTTACTAACTAAAAACTTATTTAAAAAATATATGTTATGTTCTTATTTAGGGCCCTATTCAATTGGCCAAATTGCAATTGAATGAGGGCCATGGTGTGGCAAACATCATTGACAGCCTTTAAATTTTAATGACGTCATTTTTGACAGGCAAGTAGCTAGTAACTAATGATTTTCTCTACGCTTTGATTTATACCAGTATGTCTTCTTTATAAAACAACACAAGATTAATTTCAGCTTCATATAGATTATATATATATATATATATATATATATATATATATATATATATATATATATATATATATATATATCCCAAACCCTGGCCCACCATGGATTCAGTTTTATATTAAACATGAATTAAAAATGTGTCTTTTTTATCAAAAGCTTTCATGTTTAAAAAGACTGTATATACAATTATGCCTTTCAGCTACTCCTTCTCAACAGAAAAGAATAATGTTTTGCCATAGGGACATCATTCTCTATTCACACGCAGCACGTTTTATCTAATCAGTTGAAATATATTCAGTGCCCCAACTGTACATTTTCAACATTTAACAAAATGTAGGAATAAATCAGTTTCCAAATTTTAAACTTAGACACTATATTAAAAAATACTATCTACATATCTTATAAATAGAAAGAGAATGAATATACAGAAGATGGTACTAGTTTATGACTCAACAAATCACTGATACTACAAATATACTTTTTGGTTACTCCACACACATTTATTTCTATCATTAGATCTACGTGCTGATAAAGGAAGGCAGCAATATATTTTCAATATATTTTCATGGCTACTAGAAAAATAACGGCTGTAACAGAACAGAGTAAAATTAAAATGGGACAGGAAATGCGTTTGAAATAGAAACATTGAAGGTACATGTTTCAATGAGTCTGTATGTACATCATTCAAGTACTAATTGAACCTTCGAAAATAATGAAAAGGTAATAGATGACCCTTCTAGATTGCTATCTTGTCATGGTGAAGGGGCTTGTGTACCTCAGTGAAGCTGTGAGCTATACCATGTAGGGTCACCCAAAATGGACAGATCATAGCAGAGAGGTCAGACAAATTGTGGACCACTGGAGAAGGAACAGGCAACCAACTCCAGTATCTTTGTCATGAAAATCTTATGGATGAGCACACCCAGACACAAGAGGTGCCTGGCATGCTGCAGTCCATAGGGTAATAGAAAGTTGGACACGATTGAACAACTAACAAAAAGAAAATAATTGATGAAGGGGCAGTCATGACATACAGGCTACATGTATGAAGTGATAGGGTTTCTATGGTTCTATTTGTCATTTAATGTATTTTTCAATCTTACTGAGCAGTGTGATATCAGATGGAGATTAAACAATAACAGAGTATATGAAGTGATTTAGTGACGGAGCATTGGTATGCAAAGGCTATAAATAATCACCAAAATAAATTTCCTTTAAAAACTTGACCACTCTACATCACATATCTTACCCTCACTCAGGTATAATTTCTAGATTTTGTTGGCACTGGGAGATAGTAGAAATGGAGAATCTGTAGATGACTGGCAAATCTTACTACCCTATCGTCATGATCCACAAATAGGGACAAAGGGATAACTAAACAGTACACAGATCATATATGTACCCAACTTCACTTTCTCTGATAATACAGTGAGTTAGCAGGCCCATAACAGATCATTATATAACATTAGGACTTTAAAGGTAGTTAAGATAGAAATAATTAGGAACAAATCCAAATATAAAGTAGAGATGATTTCTCTGCAAAGCAGGCCAATTCCTTGGCATCCGGCCAAGAGCCAGCACTGAACACAAACATATCCTATCGTCTAGCTCTGCCAACGCACAAGCAAACCTGGAAGTAAAGACGTGCTCTCATGGCAGCTTATCCGCTGTGTGCCGAGGGAGGTGCTAGTCATCCAAAACATGCACTGAAGGGTGTAGGTGGGTGATAACAAGGAATACAGGCTTGCTCACAGAAACACAGAATGTGGTGGTAGATAAAAACAGTTTGGTCCAATAAGTATGCCCTCTTCTAACTGCTTTATAGAAAACCTATGTAACAAACAGATATCTAGATTACCAAACAGATATCTAGAACATGTTATATAATGTGACTGATTAATAGCCATTCAAAGATGTTAAATGTAATGGTGTATGATTTCAAAACATAAAACTTACAAGGGTAGATTTCATGGTCTTAAAAGGCATTTACAAATAAAGCTCATATCTTTAGGGTGCATGGGCTACTAAATAAAAGGTAACCTTATTCTTAGCTTTCAAACTGTGTGTTTTCTCCTTGAACAGATCTGCTTATCTCCTCCTACCTATGTCTATCACCTACCTGCGGCCAGCTCTTCCTATGTGTTGGGCTAAAAATAAAGTATGGCGAGTGTAGGTTCTGCTTTAGACTGAGGATGCTCAGTAAAGTGCAGCGGGCTACAATTGGTCAAGCAGTGTCACTGAGCAGGGCCAAAGGGGCAACTGCAAGCACATTACAGTAGAGCTGTTACCTCTGTAAAGGCAGAGGGGGTGGAGCTAATGTTGGCATGAGCCAGGTATAATAATCCATATATAATTAATTCAAATTAGAGTCCACATACTGAGAATTGTTCCCATTTGTTAGAGGGCAAGTAGCGGGCCCTACTCCAAACTCTGCTACATATAGGATAGGGTATTTCCTGATTCACTTACACCACAAACAGGTACCCCAGAGTTTAAATCAAATGTTTCAGCGAACCTGATTGGCCAAAACAAATCATTTTACATTTGAGATTCTCCTCAGATGCATTCCTAATCCAACAAACTAAGATATGCCTTTAATGTCTAATAATCATGAGATATTTTTCTGAGTACAGAATTTAGGATTCATGCATAAATACCAAGAGGGAATTGATTGTATATAATTTCTTTCTTTTAAATGCAACATTTTAAGTGTTTTAAAGTATATTAATAAAAGTGATGTTTTATTATTGTATTTAGACCTCAGCCTTGAATTTGTGACTATTGGTGTAACTCAATGTGACTTGTATATTATTAGTAGTTCTAAAAGTGTTATTTTGTCTGTACAAGTCATTAGAGGTATAACAATCTAGCCTGCATCTAAGCTCCATGATGGCCCAGCACACGGGCAGAGCTGGCAATGCCCGATAGACACAAGTAGTAGATAAGAAACTTGATGGGGAAAATGTTTAACTTTTACTTAATTTAAACCACATACTGTTCTTAATAGCCCATGCATAGAGAATATACATAAAAGCATTACTTGTAAATGCACTACGTTGGGAAAGGACCACAATAATGCTTTAATAACAGAAGCTATATGTTTCAATTAAGCACTGTTCACAAATAAAGTTCATATTCTTTGATTTAGAAAAACAGTATTCAATAGTAAACTTACTTTCAAAGATCCAGCTCAGCCGCTGTTCCCCTTTCCCCCGCCATAGGATATTTTATAGTTCATAGAAAACATTAACTGAACAATCTTTCAATAAACTTTTTTATTTATTTTAATTAAAATTTACTTCTCCCTTGTTTTCTATCCTTTCCCTCTTGTTTTCCTCTCTAACAAATACAACATTCCCCTCTTCCCCTCCTTTAAAAATGTTGCCTGTTAATTTGTGTATAGTTCACCATTTCCTCTCAACAATTACAAACTGATGCATTAATAGGTGAAAAGTTCAGAGAATACGGTTCCATATCATTTCCATCGATGTGCAGAGTCCCAAGCGCTGACACCGTCCCCACAATAACTATATCCAGCAGGTCTCCATCATCATTAGCTTTTATTTGTAAAGCGCCAACATATTCCATAGAGCTACACAGGGAATAAGAACAAGGAGCCAACAAAAACTCTTAAAGCGCATATTTTAACGGTCTAAGGGCAGCAATACAAAAGTATAGACTGGGACAGAGAACTGATAGGTAAAACCACTGACCATAAGTGGACAACATTTAAATCCTTATTAAATATACATACTTGTCACCATATACCAAGTGGGAATACAAGTAAAAGGAGTACATCTTGAGGTTGAGGAGGGGGTTGAGGATGGGGGGGGGTTGAGGATGGGGTTGAGGTTGAGGAGGGGGTTGAGGTTGAGGAGGGGGTTGAGGATGAGGAGGGAGGTTGAGGAGGGGGTTGAGGTTGAGGAGGGAGGTTGAGGAGGGGGTTGAGGTTGAGGAGGGAGGTTGAGGAGGGGGTTGAGGATGAGGAGGGAGTTGAGGATGAGGAGGGAGGTTGAGGAGGGAGGTTGAGGAGGAGGGTTGAAGAGGGAGGTTGAGGATGGGGGGGTTGAGGATGAGGAGGAGGGGGTTGTTGAGGAGGAGGGGGTTGTTGAGGAGGAGGGGGTTGTTGAGGAGGAGGGGGTTGTTGAGGAGGAGGGGGTTGTTGAGGAGGAGGGGGTTGTTGAGGAGGAGGGGGTTGTTGAGGAGGAGGGGGTTGAGGAGGAGGGGGTTGAGGAGGAGGGGGTTGAGGAGGAGGGGGTTGAGGAAGAGGGGGTTGAGGAAGAGGGGGTTGAGGAAGAGGGGGTTGAGGAAGAGGGGGTTGAGGAAGAGGGGGTTGAGGAAGAGGGGGTTGAGGAGGAGGGGGTTGAGGATGAGGAGTGGGGTTGAGGATGGAGGTTGAGAATGAGGAGGAGGGAAGGGAGAGGGGGGAAGATACACAGGGAAGGGAGAGGGGAGAAGAGACAAGGTAGAGAGAGGAGGACACAGAAGGCACAAAAGGGACACAGGGGGCAGCACATTTCCCACCCTCGGCTTATACTCGAGTCACTAATTTTACCCAGTATTTTGTGGTAAAATGGGTGCCTCGGCTTATACTCGGATCGGCTTATACTCGAGTATATACAGTATTTTCTCTAGAAAAAAGGTGTCTAAGAGGAGATATGATTACCCTATATAAATACATCCACGGTCAGTATAAAGATTTATCAAGGGAGCTTTTTGTGCCAAGATGTTTTCAACAGACAAGAGGACATCCCTTGAGGTTAGAAGTAAAAAGATTCCACCTTAAAGAAAGAAAAGGGGTCTTCACAGTAAGGGTGGTTAATCTGTGGAATTCTCTATCAGAGGAGGTGGTGACACCGGATTCAATAGTTAACTTTAAAAAGGGATTGGATATATTTTTAATTAAAAAGGGAATTCAGGGTTATCCTGGATAATTAGAGAGAGAGTATTGATCCAGGGAGAAATCTGATCGCCAGTAACTGGGGTCAGGAAGGAATTATTTTTTTTTCCCTTTGAGACGATTGGCGTAGTTTCACTTTTTTTTTTCTCTTTTTGCCTTCCTTTGGATCAATTATTGTTAATTAAAAAAAATCAATTGTTGATTAATAATTGATTAACAATTAATAACTACATTATTAATAACTAATCCACATATTGCAGATCAGAGGAAATTTTAAAAGGTTGAACTTGATGGACTGTAAGTTTTTTTTTCAACCTCAATTACTATGTAACTATGTAAAAAGGAAATATACAATATTAACTGTGGTAAATGGACGACGGTTTTGAGCTTCGAATCTTGTCCAAATAAGGAATCAAATGTTGACCGAAGCCAAGGAGCCAAATCTCTTTAAAGTACTAGACATCTTTTCCATCATCAAAAGTAGGATTAATATGAAGAATAAGATGGGGAAAAGGTAAATCTATCTGCAACCATTTAGAGGTTATATATAGTTGAGTAGTAGTAGTTGTAGTCGTAGTAGTAGTAGTAGTAGTAGTAAATATAAAATTGGTCAACTTGGCTCTAATCTTTGGCTCTATGGGAAGCGGTAAATCCGATCCTGCCAAGCACAGAATACAGGAAATGCTTAAATTTGTAGGAATCTAAATATTTCATTACTTGGCATTTCAAATGGCAACTCAAAGCTCTCTAAAATCCTGAGTGGCTTGAGAAAATGTATATTTCTGACTAGTCATGAACGTGTCCACCACTAAAAGGCAAGCTCCTCTCTTCCTCTATCTGAACCCAATATGGCTTATAATCTGATGCGTGCCAAGTTCAAATCTGTGCCAACTGTGCCACAACTAAATCATTTTAAAGATTAGGAACGGAGAGGCCTCCTTCAGATTTATGTAAAAAAAATTGATTATTTATCTGTCCAAATAAACCTGTTAAATCCCTTTTTAGAGATTCTAAGACTTTGGTATTAGTGTAGGTGGACATTGAAAATAGTAAAGAACGTGGGGCAGAGCTGACATTTTCAGAGCATTGACACACGCTCTGATATTTGGACAAACTCACTCTTTTCTCTTTTCAAAGAGCTTATAATTGAAGGATAATTTACTTTGTAAATGTTTGCCGAGTGCTGTGGTATATTCACTCCTAAGTGATGAATATAATCCATTTTGCATTGAAATTCAAAATTGAGATGGGAGTAGTTCATACCCATTGTCTGTTTTATAATTATTAATTCATTATCCAGAACATTTGCTAAATTTATACAAGTTAGATAATTCAGTTTATTTACGATTTCTGCTATGCTCAGAGTCGGCTTCAACCACTTTTGGGCTAAATGGCATTTGGCTGCTAGCATAACATATTGAATCCACTCGTTTTGGCATTTAGACAAGTTGTCTACTTCCAATGTGTCTGAAATTAGGCCGGTGACTTGACTCCACATGGTCTTTGCAACCTGGCAATCCCACCATATGTGTTGGAATGATCCCACCTCTTGGCAACCTCTAAAGCAGTTTTGGGGCGCTGCCGGGTTCATTTTGTGTAACTTGTCAGGGGTGTAGTATGCCCTGTAAAAGACTTTGGTCGCTGTCTCCATGTGGCTAAAGTATAAGGAACCCCTGGTCAGTCTTGCACTAATTTTGTTCCATGCTTTGCAGTCCCAAACTACCCCCAACTCTCTTTCCCATTGAGGACATTATTCGGTTTGTGCTCACCTCCAATTTTGTTTACTTCTATGTAAATTGTTTTAAGTATGCCTCTGGTCAGAGGTGCGTTACGGCACACCTTTGTGAGCCATGTTGTTTGTGGCATTCCATTCTCCCTAACTAGGGACGAGATAGCATGCCGTATTTTATTATAGTGGAAATACTCTCGGATGGGTAGTTCATATTTCTCGATAAATTGCTCTGTTGTCAGAAGACTATTTCCTTCTATCCAACCCTCTAGCCTGTCTAGTTTCCGCGTCGTCCACCAGCTCAGTGAGTCAGTGCCAATAACCTCCACGCCATTTAAACAGTTGAAAGTGGGTGTTAGGGCGCTGATCGCTGGTTTCAAGTGGTGTCTGGACGAGGTCCTTTCCCACTCTCCCAGTCCTAATTTGATCATCGGGTTGTTATCTCCTAGCTTGTGAGGCACTACGCTATGAGTTATCCAGGGCAGAGTGTCCCATTTCAAAGGCCTCATCTGGAAGTTCTCTATAAATACCCACAGGGGTTGATGAGTGATGGAGTGTGCTTGCGGGATGAAGGATATTTGGGCCGCGTTGTAGTACCGCCTAAAGTTTGGGCAACCCATGCCTCCCAGAGTTTTGTGTGCATACATGTTTTTTTTGTTAATTCGGGGTCTTTTATATCCCCATATAAATCTAAAGGTATCTCTTTGGAACATGTCAAGTTCTCTTTTATTAATGGGAACGGGGAGCGTCCTGAAGTAATACAGGATTCTTGGTAGGATATTCATTTTAATGTCGTTCAGTCGCCCTGACCAAGAGAGTTTATATTTATGCCACTTATTCAATTCTAGGTCTTAGTTCCCGGTACAGGGGGATATAGTTCGCGCCATATATGTTTTCTATTTCCGGTGTTAACTTAACTCCTAGGTATTTGAGGTGTTTTGGGGGCAGTGTGAATGGGAACTTGTCCTTAAGCTGCTTAATTTGTTGTTGGGGGAGTCTAGAGCCCATTGCTTCCGTCTTATCTACAATAATTTTTAATCCCGAGATGCCCCTAAACGTTTCCAACAGGGCCAGGAGGGCGGGTATGGAGCTAAGGGGGTCTGTGAGGGTGCACACGATGTCGTCCGCAAAGAGGCAGCACTTAAAGTTGTGCAAACCCACCTCTACTCCCTTAATAGCTGTACTGCTCCTGATGGCTTGTGCCAGGGGTTCTACTGTTAATGCGAAGAGAAGCGGTGAGAGTGAACAGCCCTGTCTCGTGCCTCTACTTATCCGAATGGGCGTCCCCCTGTCCCCCAGGTAAGTTGACGTTCGCTATGGGGTCTTTGTAAAGTGTGTTGATAAGGTTAGTGAATTTCCCCGCAAACCCAAATTTCGAAAGGGTGGCTTGGACAAACGGCCACTCGATCGAGTCAAACGCTTTTTCTAGATCTATGCTCAGGGTACAAAGTGGGATGTCTCTATGCTTACCAATATGGAGGAGGTTCAGGATTCGTCTTACATTATCTCCTGCTTGCCGGAGAGGAATGAACCCCACCTGGTCTTTGTGTATCAGCCTAGGTATAATGGCTGCCAATCTGTCCGCCATTAATTTTGTCAGAATTTTGATGTCCCCGTTGAGTAGGGAATACAAGTTAGATAATGACGTACATAAATTTGTAATTCTTAACAAGATATCATATGCAAATAAATAACGCTTATACTACAGATTTTTAAGCATAATACCTTTAATACCTGTAAAATTGACATTGTGCCTAATCAAAGTGGCTAGTGGATCAATTGCAATTAATAGTGGTGAAGGTGGTCATCCTTGTTCATCCCTCTCCTTATGGGAAACTCTTGAGAGAGATTCCCCAAAACTTTCACCTGCGCCACTTTTAAAGCCTGGGTAAAAGGTTCATCAATTCTTATTGCTGCCTTATTATATGTTCTGCTAATGTTATTAGATTTAGTGTTCTTCTAATGTTATCTGGAGCTTATCTATTTAGGATAAACCCAGCTTGATCCAAGTGAATTAGTGAGGGGAGAAACTGATGTAGCCTAGTTGCTGAATATTTTTGTGAAAATCTTTAGACCTTCATTTAGTGAACAAGATTGGATGGATCTTTATTTATTTAATATATATATATATATATATATATATATATATATATATATATATATATATATATATATATCCACCTGGCCCTGGTGCTTTATCTATTTTTAACATTTTTAATTGCATTCTTTAATACAGCTACTGGTAAATTCAACATAGCACTTTGTGTATCACTGAGCATTTGAATTTGGCAATCTTGCAACATCCGTTTTGTTGAATTAATATCTGTGTGAAAGGCTTGCTCATATAATTTAGTATAGAAATGTTTAAAAGCAAGGACTATCCTATTTGGGTCACTCAGTTATGATTATGCCTTCGCTATTTGTGTGATAGCATTATAATACAGAGCTGATCTTAGTCTGGTAGCTAGTAATGTACAGGCAAAGGGTTGCCTTCTCTGAGGAGTCATGTTTTCTGCTCCACCAACTGGATGGACGTTGGCATGTCAGGAGAGAAACCTCCCAGTACAAACACTCTGCAATAATTGTTGGAAGAACACAAGCTGGTGAAGCCAGCGTTGTGGTCTGGGGTATGTTTTTTTGGCATTGTCTCGGTCCACTCATACCTCTGGAAGGCACTCAACCGATTGGGTTATTTATCCATCCTTGCGGATCAAGTTCACCATAGATTATCTTAATCCATATGTCCTACATGTCATGATTTTTCTTAGATTAAAGCATGGAGATGTACAAACACCGCAGATTCCAATTCCAAATCTGCTGAAGATGATATGTTAGAATTCTCTGTTTCTCGTCTGGAGAACATTTGCTGCAAAGACTTGTCACTTTGAGTTACATTTCATCCCAAGAATATTACAGTTAGCAAGGAGTCACATCTTCATGGTTCGGGAAGATAGGGGTTCTTCACAGTAAGGAAAGTAAGATTGCCATCATGTCATCCTCAAATCAAGTTGTTTTTTTAAGCTGTTCTTTGGAAAAATAACTATTCTTTGTACTAGCCATTGTAGGGCCAGTGTAAGATTTTCGTTTTTTAAATATATTTCTGTTCACCATTAATTAAGATGTGTAAATAGCAGAAAAACAAATCTTTATCCCGAAAATATATTTTATATATATATATATATATATATATATATATATATATATATATATACAGTGCCTTGTAAAAGTATTCAACCCCCTCTGAATTTTTCGTATTTTATTGCCTCACAACCTGGAGTTAACATGGATTGTTTGAGGATTTGCATCATTTAATTTACAGAACATGCCCACATCTTTGAAGATGTTTTTTTTTATTATTATTGTGAAGCAAACCACAAATAGGACAAAATAACAGAAAAAGTCAATGTGCATAACTATTCATCCACCTAAAGTCAATACTTTGTAGAGCTACCCTTTGCGGCAAACACAGCTCCAAGTCACTTTGGTAAGTCTCTATGAGCTTGCCACATCTTACCACTGGCATTTTTGCCCACTTCTCCTTGCAAAAACTGCTCCAGCTCCTACAAGTTGGATGGTTTGCGCTTGTGAACAGCAATCTTTAAGTCTGACCACAGATTTTCTATTGGATTGAGGTCTGGGCTTTGACTAGGCCATTCCAATACATTTACATGTTTCCCCTTAAACCATTAAAGTGTTGCTTTAGCAGTGTGTTTGGGGTCATTTTCCTGCTGGAAGGTGAACCTCCGTCCTAGCCTCAAATCACGCACAGAGTGGTACAGGTTTTTCTCAAGAATATCCCTGTATTTAGCACCATCTATCTTTCCCTGAACTCTGACCAGTTTCCCAGTCCCAGCTGCTGAAAAATATCCCCACAGGGACTGACTGCAGTCAGTTTGTGCGCACCGTGCTAAGCAGGAAGACCAAAAAGTAATAAATGAATAAGAACTCCATTTTATGTTTGTGTGTCAGAATCAACAGAGCAACTGGATTTGGAGAAACCGCTTGGCTGGAACCCAAGATTTCACCATTTAATTTTGGTTATTCTTTGATGGCCAGAAAGTTCAATTTTAGTCTCATCAGACCAGAGCACCTTCCTCCGTACATTTTGGGAGTCTCCCACATGCCTTTTGGCAAACTCAAAATGTGCCATTTTGTTTTTTGCTGAACGTAATGGCTTTCTTCTGGCCACTCTGCCATAAAGCCCAACTCTATGGAGCGTACGGCTTATTGTCGTCCTATGTACAGATACTCTAGTCTCTGCCGTGGAACTCTGCAGCTCCTCCAGGGTTACCTTAGGGCTCTGTGCTGCCTCTCTGATTAATGCCCTCCTTGCCCGGTCCATGAGTTTTGGTGGGTGGCCGTCTCTTGGCAGGTTTGCTGTTGTGCCATGTTCTTTCCATTTGGTTATGATAGATTTGATGGTGCTCCAGGGGATCAACAAAGATTTGGATATTTTTTTATAACCTAACCCTGACTTGTACTTCTCAACAACATTGTCCCTTACTTGTTTGGAGAGTTCCTTGGTCTTCATGGCAGTGTTTGGTTAGTGGTGCCCCTTGTTTAGGTGTTGCAGCCTCTGGGGCCTTTCAAAAAAAGGTGTGTATATGTAATGACAGATCATGTGACAATTAGATTGCACACAGGTGGACATTGGTTGCACCAGAGCTTTTTATGGGCTTCATAACAAAGGGGAGAATACATACGCACATGACAATTTTCTGCTTTCCATTTCTAAAAAATAGTTTCATGTATAGATTTTTCTCATTTCACTTCACCAACTTAGACTATTGTGTTCTGATCCATCACATAAAATTCAGATTAACAAAACATTGAACTTAAGGCTGTAATGTAACAAAATAGGTAAAAAGTCAAGGGGGGTGAATACTTTTGCAAGGCACTTATTTCATATAATAGTTAAATTTAATGCTGCATGTTTTTTATTTTAATTTCTAAATACTGGTTGCTGCATGTTTTTTTTTTTTTTTTTTCTAAATACTGGTTGCTCATTGTAACTGTATAAAATAGTGTAATGGTCTGGGGAATGTAATTCAGAACTTTGTTGGTCCTTCGGTTAAAAACTCCACAAAACCAAACTACCCTTCCCTGGCACCAAAAAAAGGTTTGATAGGATCCACACTTTCCTGCCTGGCAGTAGCTCCTAAGTTTGATGTGTTTTGTCACCCCTTGGGCAAGATATGTCAGTCTTTTCAAACCGTTGTGAACAATGTTATGTTTTCTCACATATTCCCAGCAGGGGAAGTTATCAATTCATTTCACACAACCACAAAAGCCCAGTTCTTTGGATCGATGCTGGAGCATTACCATTCTGTCTGCACTGCCAAGAGTCACAGAAAGCTGTCGTCAGAAACAGGGAACTTGTGCAGGCCCAATGCAAACTTGCCCTAGAGCCAGTGTCTGTACCTGAGATGCAGTGCATGTATGCAACTCCTGGAGCAAAACAGTACCTCAGGACATATGCACTACTTGTTAAAATGGTTTACAATTTTGGAAATATTAATACTATTAAAAATGTATTTAGATGCAAGCTTAATTATTTGCCTTATAACAGAACCTGCAATAAAGCAGAAATACCTAAAGAGTAAAACATTTGGAAGGCTAAGGGTTCAAGGAGAGTCTCTTTCTATACACCTGTTACACACTGAATTTATTAATTTACGTGCACCATCACTTGTCAGCTCTATTTACAACACAATATGAATATTTATCTACTACCATTTACATTAAGGGTAGTAAATAAGAGGATCAGCCTTCCAGTGGCAGTGATAAAAGCTAAAAAAATGACACATGCCTGGTATAAGAAAAAAGCCATATAGATGCTTATTTAAGCAAAGCTTTTAGGTATACCGAAGGGGCAAACTCGATGGGCATGTTTGGTTCTCATCTACCATCATATGGTTTTATCAACAAACAGAACATTGTTTTATTATGAAAATCTATACATACTGGCCCTTACGTAAAAATGTTTTACATTGTCAGAGGAGGGTTTTGCACATAATACAAAAGTAACTTTTCCATAATTTACATCATTCATTGATTGTCAAAGGTGCATGGTCATCCCAAAATAAAGTAACGTTTATTCTTAAACAGCATGAAAATTGGCTACAAATTGTGTTAGCCATTTCTTTCTAATTTGGATCAAGCCTGTGAAATGCCATGTTGTTGTTGCTGCAGTTACATGCAAATGAGTAGTTCATGCATATCATACATATTAATTAGCTGCTTTGATGTGCTAGTAAAGATTATAGTGGGTTGTTTTTTTTGTGGTAGCCAAAATAAAGACCCACAGATGTTATCAGACCGTTAGATCCCAGCCCTTATCAAGCAATCTGGAGACACACATTAGCATACTGTGCCATACATTAGCATACAGAAGCTGCAAAATCAATACTAAATATTTCAGAAATTGTTTACTGTAGAGCAGTGGTTCCCAAACCTCTCCTCTGGGCTACCCAGACACTGCGTGAACACAGGTTAAGGCAATTCAACAGGCAATGGAACATCCAATTGCCTCACTGTGGTCACACAGTATTGAAATTCCGACCTGTCTGGGGAGCCCTGAGGAGAGGTTTGGGAACCACTGCTGTAGAGAAACAGCTAGTACTACCTATAGAATGACTTGATAATAGGCAAAATGTTTTTATATAGATTAAAATAAATAATTACAGCCTTAAATTTAAAACTTTTGTTTTCAATTTAGCTCTCATGATGACAGGCATTTTGTATTTGTTCCTAAAAGGGTAAGAATCCTAGGAAGAAATGGGGAACCATGGATTCAAATAAGATCTGTATTTAGGTCTGTTGGAAATAACCTCTCTAAATAGCACAGGATAGTAGAATTCAATGGCATGAAAGCTTCCCCCATACAACTCCCATTCACACTACAGTGTGTAAGATGGCACAAAAAGGATCACCTAACTATACAATTTACTCTAAAAATACTTGTATCTTCCTGTCTTACATACATGTTAATGGTATTTTGTTATATACTTCACAAGCATGAGACGTTTGTATCAAACAGTGCAGCTTTAAGTAAGCCTTTCCAGAGTGATCTCAGTGCAATTTAGTTAAAAGGATTAATAGGATAACTCAAGAGATGGGAAGGACTCTCCTTAGTGAATAAAGATCATTATTTAAAGGACCACTGAAGGGTCATATTTCTAGCATGCTCTTTTGGAAAACATGTCTTAATAATTGTCAAATGTTTTTTGAAGCTGTAAAAAATTAAACACAACTTTTAATTATTAACTTCTATATTCAGTGTTGCTTTAATGGATGGGAGCATTTTATTTCTTTTTTTTAGTAGTGTTTTCTCTTTCTAGCAGGATTAATCACCTGGATGGGACCTTGTAAGAGCATAAATCACTAATTAGTTCTATTGAAAGACTGCAACAATGAAACAGCACTTAAAAAAACATTATATGGCAGTGCAACTCACAGTAGGATAAACCACCCCTTAAGGCTCCAAGGCCCTCATTCAATTGCGATTTGGCCAATTGAATAGGGCCCTAAATAAGCACATAGCATATTTTTTTACAGCAGTTTTTAGTTAGTGAAAACCTTGCTTTTGGATAGATGCTTACTAACTAAAAACTTCTTTAAAAAATATATGTTATGTGCTTATTTAGGGCCCTATTCAATTGGCCAAATTGCAATTGAATGAGGGCCCAAGTCAACAAGCAATGAAGTAATGAAGCCATGCACGAGGTTTATTGAAATTAAGGTTCTCTAAATACGCTTTTGGGTTCCCTGGTGGTCCAGTGGTTAGGATTCAGTGCTTTCACCGCTGCTACCTGGGTACGATTCCAGTCAGGGAACCAGGATGTCACACCACCCAGAAGTCATGCAGGGTTGGGCCTGGTAAGTACTTGGATGGGAGACTAGCTAGGAATACCAGGAGCTGTGTGCCGTGGCCCACTGGAGAAGACACTTGTGACCTACTCCAGTATCTCTGCCATGAAAACCAAGTGGATCAACATGACCATGGATATGGACATAAAGATGTGCCTGGTGTGTTACAGTCCATGAGGTCACAGAAAGTTGGAAACAATTGAACAACGCACACATAAAAATATGCTTTTATACTTATGTCTGATTAGATTTTCACAAACTGTGGTGTTTTTAATTATATCAAACATCTTAAGCAGAGTTTCATATTTTAAGACACTGGTAAAAAAAAAAAATGGTTAGAATTACAGTTTAAAGACCATCAACCTTATTAAATTGTGATTCAGTAAATTGAAAAGGGCTCTATTTAAGCACATAGCATATTTTTTACAGAAGTTTTTAGTTAGTGAAGACCTTGCTTTTGGATAGAAGTTCACTAACTAAAAACTTCTGTAAAAAAAATATGCTATGTGCTTAAATAGAGCCCTTTTCAATTTCCCGAATCGCAATTTAATAAGGCTGCATGTTAGTAGATATATATAACATTTTAGACTTTAGCATTTTAGACTGTGCTGAGTCTCAAGTGTTGTCAATAGAGCTCCCGCCCAACAAACATTGCTGCTGACAGCAGTGACAGCAGGGTCTCATGGCCCTTTTTTTTTTTTTTTTTTATCCAAAGCAAATTGGAGTTCATTGGATATAGAGGTATATATACTGAAAAGAAGTGTTCAGAAATACATCTGGGTATTATTTGCTACACTAGCTACTTGCCCGTCAAAAATGACGGGAATAAAATGTTTAATAATGTACCTTCGGCACTCATTGCAAGCCTCTGCCCCTGTGTAGTTTATAGGCCTGGCGCTTGAGTGTTACAGTCTTGGGTTGTGTTACTGCCTTGGGTTAAGTGTTAGTGGCTTGGATTAAGTGTTACTGGCTTTCGGTAAGTGTTACTGCTTAGGGCTATTTTTTACGTCCTTGGGCCTCGTTTTTGTCATTTTGCGTTTTTTTGGCAGCCATTTTTTTTTCGATCATGAAAAAACAGCAAATATGCATCAAATTAACTTGTAACCTGACACACAGGCTCCCTGGCTCTTCCCCTTTGCTGTGTGTGAGTGTGTAAGTTATTTTGAGGCATATTTGCGTTTTTTTGATGGGCTTCCCAGTACCGTGGTTCGGCCGTTAAAGTCGTAATTTCTTGCAGCCCCGCAACTGCGTGCCTCGGTTTGCAGGGCATGCACTAAGCGCTGTCCCTGCATTGAGCTCCTTTCACTGCAAGTGCCTGTGGCGCTCATCGCGGGGCCTCTCCCCCTGTAGTGTGTAAGTTAATTTAAGGCATATTTGTTGTTTTTTTCATGGCTTTTAATTTTCGTTGTTCGGGCGTTAAAGTCGTAATTTTACGGGGGCGCACAGTGCATGTACGGGTTTCGGTCCTAAGTCGTACGGGTCTTAAGTCCTGCGTGCCTCACCTGCTCGCTAAGGCCTTGCGAGGCTCACTGTGCAATGAGTGTCTTTGGCGCTCATTGCGGCCTAAGTCCTGCGTGGTCGACGGCTCGCCTCGCTTCACGGGGCCGCAACTGAGCGTGACCAACATCGTAACGGGACACATACTGACAATTATTATAGTGATATAGAAAGATGAAAACGAACTGCATATTGTTGAAGATGCAACATGGGAAGTGCCTGATGGAGAGTATATGACCCACAGGCTGCCTTTTGCATGCCACAGGTTTACATGCTATTATCTAAATTCACAAGCACACATTCTATCTTCTTTTCCTGATAGCAACACTGTACCTTCCAATGGAATTAATTTAAATTAATATGAGACTATTATGGACGTGCCTAAAATAATTCCAAAGGATATACCAACTTATAACTCTTTCATTCTTATTAGAAGCATTACTTGACAGCTAACCTGTACATGGAAACATGGTATGAAACTGAAAAATAGACTGGCTATAGAGAAGTTAGAATCATGGAAAATACAAATATTTGTATGCGTAAATTTGTACAAGTAACAATAAATTAGCAGAAAGTAACAATCTACTGAAGCAATGAACTTAATAAAGCTCAGAGGGGCAGTGACAGATGCACCTGGTATGCTGTGGTCCATAGAGTCACGGAGAGTCGGACACGACTGAGCGACTAAACAACAACAACAATCTACTAACTCATCTGTAAATGTGGGTCTAGGATAGGGGTGGATAAATATACATATATTTTGATCAGCCAAAAAAGGAATGAACTAGTATATACAACAGCTTACAAATGTTTAGGGGCAATTCAGGTGAATTGGGACATTGCAAATAAATATGGATTATACATGTACAACAGAGCCAATTTATTTGTTTCTAGCTAGATGGGACACCGAATTGATAACAATTCAACTGCTTGTTCTGAAATGTGGCATTTCCCAGTGGCAGTGCATTCAATAGGACAGATTAAAAATGTCATCACTTTACATTCCATCACTGTTGAGAAAACAATTACTCTCCCAGGTAATAAATTAAAGATTGTAAAACAACAAGATATGCATTTTCTCCACAGTGTGATGAGATCTCTGCTCTTACTATTATACTTTTGAACCTAAACACTAGTGAATATGACATATGTGGGAGCAAAAGTCTATGTGGGATTAGGTTGGAGAGCGTGTTGTGGGGTAAATGGGATGGTCGAGCTGTAGGGGAACCTCCTGTTATTGATCACTGTAATAGAGAACTCCAATATGTAATTGCATACATTTCTAGCACTTTAACAATAGGAAGTACTCTGTTATACAAGACTGTTTATTGCAACAACAACTGTTACAAGATCTTGATCCTCAGATGGGCTCTTCAGGAAGTCAGAATCTATAGAATTTGTAATCTATTCCAATGAGAGCAATACACCTCATAAACGATACGTGGGACCTCTTGTTGTATACAAGCTCTGGATCCATTTCCCAAGTGTCTATCAAACTCAGGGAAAATATATTTGTACATTCAGTTACTTTCTGGATTTTGTGATTATCCAATTTCCTGATTTTACATCTGGTAACGATGGTGGAAAATGACTGAGCCAGCTGTATGGCGAATAGCTGTGAATAATTTATAGATAGGATTGACCGTTTCCTACTAACAAGCATTAACCCTTGCTCTGAAATTATGTAGAGCTCTCGGGCTTCAATCATTGCATAGACGATAATGCAACTTTTCTGTAATGAGTCTATAGTGCATAGTTCTACATTTAATAATTTTGAAGAATTGTGCTAATGAATGGGCAAAGTGTTTCATAAAAATAATGCAGCCTTTAATGTATTATACTGTTTCATTATATTATTATCTATTTCCTCAGATGGGAGGAGACTGAATGCACAGAAAGCTTAAAAGGCATATCTAAATTTCCTGGATTATGAATGTATCTGATAGAGGAGAATTAATAGTGTATGAAAATAAATTTTGCATGAAAAAATACCAAAATAAACATTTACAAACTCAGCCTGATGTTTGCTAAATCTCTTGAGTTTGCAAGCAGTAGCTTTTGTGAGTTGACATCCCTGAAAATCCTTGCTAAAAGTAGCATAAAACTCATACTTTGTTTGGGCCAATCACAGGCAATTATGCATTTTAATTAAATGTAACAATTAATTATGGAAGTTTGTGCAGGAAGGCTGTAGAAGGAAGTAGGAGTCAGACACTGATCTGAAGATCTCTGCATTGAGCTGCTGCTGGCTTGAAGGTTAGTAATGGGTTAGCATCGATATGGGAATGCAGTGTTTCTATTGGTAGATATCAGGTGCATATGTAAGCAGCTCTGGGGGTGTGGGAAACAAGTTTTATTTTTAAATAAAATAAATCTGTATGTGTATAGAATGAATTCATGTAATATGTGTGTGTGATATAAGCAGTATGTGTTAGATTAGAAAAGGGTAAAAAACAAAGAAACATATAGTCCTAATGAAAAGCTCATTGGTAAATAAGAGTACACCTTCCTGAGACAGCAGCAGAAAGAAGAATGATATGGATTCATACAGTAAATAATATTTGCATGTTAAATTGAAATGTTTAAAGGCTGTATTTATATCTTATCTACAACATGCAGTTTTCTCCCACTGTACTCGGTCAGTACATGGGATGAGGAGTTTTAGTGTGTTACTCTCAATTAAAGTGTCAAACTCTCAGTACTAACCAATTTTTCCGATTGTAATAAAAAAAAAGAATGTTGTTATGTTTACATTAAATCAGTGGCTTTGATAAATTACATTAAACATGTGATTATACATTTCGCTTCATGCCTTCCCTGACACTGTCCTTTAATTCAAGGAGTGTTGAAGTAGCTATTATTATCTTGACTGTTTTTTTATGCCTAGAGTTAAACAACTTAGATAGAAAGCAACTTGAAAACAAAAACAAAAAAAAGCTTGGAGAAATGGACAAAGCGTTATAAAGCATATAAAGCTAAATTAAAACAGCCCTCCCCTACTGGATCGCTACCGTGTGGTGTGGTGGTGAAGGAGCTTATGTACCTCAATGAAGCTGTGAGCTATACCATGTAGGGCAAGTCATAGCAGAGAGGTCAGACAAATCGCAATCCACTGGTGAAGGAACTGGAAATCCACTCTAGTATCTTTGCCAAGAAACCCTTATGGATAAGCACAACCAAGAACACAGACAGATGTTCACCGAGAGTCGGATATGACTGAAGGACCGAACAATACAGCCCTACAACACAACTATGCACAACTGATAACAAAAGTATCATCAACACCCAATTGCTTCTGTCTAGAACTAATTATCCTTTAAAATATTACAAAATTGTTTACCAACCACATATTATGGAGTGAACGTTTTAAACATAGTTTGTGCAAAGAGCATTTTAATTAAAATAAAATTATATTCCATATTTAATGATAATTGTTGTAATATACGCAGAAGAAACAAATCATCAAAGCGCCATCTCATAATAGTCAGTCAGTGGATCTAATTTCAACAGTCACCAACAAATACCAAAGTTTCTCCTAAAAACAACAAAAGTCCAACTAGCTGTAAGAAGTACAGATGATATCCACACATTAAAAGTTTAACAAGGTCTCGGTACACACATAAACACGTCAGATACTATAAAAAAAGCTCTTTAATAGATTTTAGAAGAATTAGCTGACTAACAATGGGACAAATCTGACATTTAAAACTGGTAAATGTAAAAGGATGTTTTTCTACTAAGGGTAACTGCCCTACTTACACTGTTAAATGGTTCAAATTGTGCCATTTAAAATTTAAAAACAGTGAATGTTGAATAAATGCAATGTATTGTCATATGTATGCACAGAACATATACAATAGCATAATTTAAAGCAAAATTACTGTACTTAAAGTACCATTTAATTATTTGCGGCTTAGACTTTGCATGTATTAATGGTACTGGATCTTTACAGGCTATAACTTATGGAAGTACTTGTGCAGTATTACGTACCCAGAAAGAATAAGTGCAAATGGAAAAATGTGCAAGTTAAAACTAAGCAAGGGATCTACTATACAGGTGGAGGGAAGAGGTTGTAATAAGCCTAATAAATCCTTTTTTTCAAACAATGCAAATCACCATTTTCCCTAGAAGTAATAGTGAAACTAGCAGCTTAGAAATGTATGATTTACTAGCAGATAAGAAACAAATACCAGCATATTTACCTTACAACCAGTAAATAAATACAAAATGTATTACAATATTTGATAATAAATACAATATATATTACAATGTTTTGGACATACAGATTGCAGGTACCCAATTTAACAGTAAAACGACACAGAAAAGCACTATAGAATAATTCATAATTTTTGTTAGTACACAAACACCAATACAAGAAAGCATTACCCATTCTAATGCAAAGTAAGAAAACTTTCTGCAGTGTTCAAATCACGCTCTTTAGATGGAGAATGGTAACAATAGACTAGAAAACTTCAGTAGTATGACAATTTTAATACTAAATATTTATATATATATATATATATATATATATATATATATATATATATATATATATAGTGTCGTTCAGTCGTGTCCAACTCTCCATGACCGAATGGACAGTAACATACCATGCCGATCCACTTGGTATTCATGGCAGAGATACTGGAGTGGGTTGCCAGTTCCTACTCCAGTGGACCAAAGCATACATCTCCTGGTATTCCTAGGTGGTACTGACCAGTCCCAACCCTGCATGGCTTTAGGATAGTGTAACCTTCCGGTTCCTTGACTGCAATCAAACCCAAGTGAAAGCACCGAATCCAAACCACTGAATCACTGTGTGTGCGTCTATACCTCATTGTCATGTTATTCAAAGCCTACTCACCATAAGTATATCCAGTAGTATTAGACAATTATAGGTCACATGGCATAACAGTATAACATCTAGGGAATCTAAGGACACTATGAGACAATATGCCAATACAATTATGAGAAGTGCCAGACAATCGCAAGCCAAATCAACTGCAAGCCTCTTTTTATGACTCTTTAAATTAAATACAATAATGAGTCTGAGACCTTATATAATGAAAATGTTATACAATCAAATTAAGAAAAAAATAAATACATAACAATAAAAACATGAAAAGGATGCATGTATACAATACACATATTAAAATTTAAAAAAGATGCATGTACGCTTGGCAACATTTCAAAGATAAGGCAGATGTAAGTAAGTTTTCAGATCAGAGTCTCACAAATCCACTGACTGTTGATATTGTTTGCACATATACAATGATACGTATGTGTAAGCACTGTGGACATTATGTAGGTTTGCTGAACCACTACTTGCTAGTCCTTGTAGGACATGTAAACACAAAAGCAATAGACATAAGGTTTGTGCCCTTACAATTGAACTCATCATTTAAATACTTATATTGTGATATTTTGAAAAACTTGAATACGGCCTTTAACTTTTTTATCCCATTGTTTCCAACAGGATTAGTCACGTGGGATGGAACTTGGATGAAAATAAAAACTCTATGTAGTTATACCAAAATATGGCTACAATATAATAGGACATAACAACAGGGATAAATGGAAGTGTAAATCACTGTAGGATAACGCTTATGCTCAGGCTCCAATATGAAGCTCCTGAAAACAAGGAGAGTCCACTAATATTAAGATTTTCTATAATCATGTTTATACTGGCTAAAATAGCTGCTCCTCCTCTGGAATGCTACCTTGTCATGGTGAAAGGGCTTGTGTACTTCAATGAAGCTGTGAGCTACACCCAAGATGGGCAGGTTATAACAGAAAGGTCAGACAAATCACGTTCCACTGGAGAATGTACTTGCAACCCACTTTCTTTGCCAAGAAAACCTTATGGATAAGCACAACCAGAGACATAAATAGTCTCGTCACAGAGAGTAAGTCAGGCGTGACTAAACGACTAATCAAAAGGAGCTGCTAATTGTTAGTTGTGTTACATTCTTCACAACTGTGAAGTTTTTTCCAAACTAACGTGGCGCTCTAACGTTATACTAACATTAAAAATATAATTGCAGTATATAACCTTGTAGTTGTGTTTACACAGAGGGAAAGCCAGTGATGTGCCCAGGTTAGATTTTGGGCTGTTAACTGTAAATATGCACATATATATCATTGTGTATGATAACTACTAATGTTGTTAGTTTGTTAAATCATTCACAAACAAGGTTTGTACTTCTTCTGCAAGGGGGAAGAAGCGTGGTTTCAACGTTAGTCATATCCCATTATCTAACTAAACTTTCAGACTTCTCTCTACTCCCTCCTCCCACACGCCCCTCCGTTAATAGATTTTTTTAAAAAACACAATTTCATTATCCAACTCTCAGGAAGTGATGTAACAGACAAAACATATTCCGGACCTATCCTGTTATATGTAAGCACGGGAAGCACGCCGCCGACATCCCGATGTAGCTGTCTCTAAGTGGCCGGTAAGTGGTTAGGGGCTTTCGGGTTAGGTTCAAAGGGTTAGGGTTGGCAAGTGGTGTAGGGGGTTAGGGGCAGGGCTGGCAAAGGGAGTATGGGGTGTAGGGGGTTAGGGGCTTAGAGTAAGGGGGTACATCGGGACACGATCGCGCCCGGCACCAGGAGGCTTCCCGTGCTGTGCGTGCATATAACAGGATAGATCCTAGATTCCTCTACTTCTTTATTCCCCAAAACAAAATGTAGGCCCATTGCCTTCCACAACTGTTAAAGGTATATCTACATTTCCCTGTTTTTGCCTTTTTCTAATCTAACACATGCTGCTTATATCAGACACACATATTACATGGAGTCATTCTATAAATATACATATTTATTTTATTTAAAAATAAAACTTGGTTTCCAGAGCTGCCTACATAGTCACAGTGTACCTACCAACAGAAACACTGCATTTAGGTACGGTTTTTAACCCTATACTAACCTTTAAACAAACAGCAGCACATAGCTCCTCCTTGCTTCCTTGTGCAGGAGAAAAACAAGACTACACATCCCATGAAGCTTTGCTGCACAAACTGCCATCACATATTGAAATAATGTTATAGCTGTCTGTGATTAGCCGAAAAGAATTATGGATTGTATACTTATTTTAGCAGGGATTTTGAGGGGCGTTAACTCTCAAAACCAACTGATAGCAAACTCAAGAGATTTAGCAAACTTTAGGGTAAGTTTAATAGTGTTTATTTTAGGCTTTTTGTATGCAAAAAAAAAAATAATGTCATACTACTGATTCTCCTCTGCATATTTTTTTTATAACTGCACACACATTCATATAATGTATATAGTTATGCATGCACAAGTAAATGACTGCATGATAGTGTGTGTGTGTGTTTGTGTATATATATATATATATATATATATATATATATATATATACACACATATACACACACTGTATGGTATATAGTATAAATACCCATGTAAATAAGTAAATATACACTGTATGGTATGAATACACACATGTATATCTATATATAGACATATACAGTGCATGGCATGCAGTATAATTACATACACCATGTCCGTATGTACATGCACAGTACATGATATACAGTGTATTACACACATACAGTGTACACATACGTCACATGCCCCTATTTACTTGTACACTCACACACAATATACGTATCTTTCTATGCCTACGTTTTTTATGACACCCTATATCTTCCCAGCTCTGCCCTGATACTCACTTTATCCGGGAGCCCATGGTGTCCGGTATCCGGTGTCCTGCCGGGCAGCTATACCTCAGTCTCACAACCCCATGGTCACCGAGCCGCGTTACCCGCCGCGGGGGATGCTGGGATTGTAGTCCGTCGTGCTGTGTCTGCCATCCAGAGTGGTGAAACAGGAACTACACCTCCCAGCCTGCTCCGCGTGACGGGCCGGCCTGTCTTACACCATGGCGCAGTGCGCAGGGAAGCGGGGCCTGTCACAGACTGGGAGGGATGAAGGTCTAGAGACACAAAACTAACCGGGGAATACCGCCTTCTGGCCTGGAGAGTGCCAATGAGAGGTGGGGAGGGAAATACAAACAAGAGACAGAAAATATACGGGGAAGAAAGTACATTCATAGAGCATGTGCTGAAGGGAAAATACATGTGCTAAGGCGGAAATACATTGATATAGCATGTGCTGAGGAACAAATGCATGTACTGAGGAGAAAATACACTGTCAGGATGTACTGAGGAGAAAATACACTGTCAGGATGTACTGAGGAGAAAATACACTAACAGGATGTACTGAGGAGGAAATAGGAATACACTGATACAGCTTGCACTGGGGAATAATTGCATGTACTGAGGAGAAAATACATTAATAAAGGGTGCACTGAGGAGAAAATACACTGACAGCATATATTGAGGAGAAAATACACTGATACTGCATGTGCAGAGGAGGAAATACACTGATACAGCATGCACTGAGGAAGAAATGCATGTACTGAGGAGGAAATAGACGGGTACAGCATGTACTGAGGAGAAATACACTGACGGGAGCACTGAGGAGAAAATGCACTGATATAGTATGTGCTGAGGAAGAAATGCATGTACTGAGGAGGAAATAGACTGATCCAGCATGTACTGAGGAGAAAATACACTGATATAGCATGTTCGGAGGAAGAAATGCATTTACTGAGGAGGAAATAGACGGATACAGCATATACTGAGAAATAAATGCACGTACTGAGGAGGAAATATACTGATGCAGCATGTACCGAGAAAGAAAGGCACGTACTGAGTAGGAAATAGACGGATACAGCATGCACCGAGAAAGAAAGGCACGTACTGAAGAGGAAATAGACGGATGCAGCATGCACCGAGAAAGAAAGGCACGTACTGAGGAGGAAATAGACGGATGCAGCATGCACCGAGAAAGAAAGGCACGTACTGAGGAGGAAATAGACGGATGCAGCATGCACCGAGAAAGAAAGGCACGTACTGAGGAGGAAATAGACGGATGCAGCATGCACCGAGAAAGAAAGGCACGTACTGAGGAGGAAATAGACGGATGCAGCATGCACCGAGAAAGAAAGGCACGTACTGAGGAGGAAATAGACGGATGCAGCATGCACCGAGAAAGAAAGGCACGTACTGAGGAGGAAATAGACGGATGCAGCATGCACCGAGAAAGAAAGGCACGTACTGAGGAGGAAATAGACGGATGCAGCATGCACCGATAAAGAAAGGCACGTACTGAGGAGGAAATAGACGGATGCAGCATGCACCGAGAAAGAAAGGCACGTACTGAGGAGGAAATAGACGGATGCAGCATGCACCGAGAAAGAAAGGCACGTACTGAGGAGGAAATAGACGGATGCAGCATGCACCGAGAAAGAAAGGCACGTACTGAGGAGGAAATAGACGGATGCAGCATGCACCGAGAAAGAAAGGCACGTACTGAGGAGGAAATAGACGGATGCAGCATGCACCGAGAAAGAAAGGCACGTACTGAGGAGGAAATAGACGGATGCAGCATGCACCGAGAAAGAAAGGCACGTACTGAGGAGGAAATAGACGGATGCAGCATGCACCGAGAAAGAAAGGCACGTACTGAGGAGGAAATAGACGGATGCAGCATGCACCGAGAAAGAAAGGCACGTACTGAGGAGGAAATAGACGGATGCAGCATGCACCGAGAAAGAAAGGCACGTACTGAGGAGGAAATAGACGGATGCAGCATGCACCGAGAAAGAAAGGCACGTACTGAGGAGGAAATAGACGCATGCACCGATAAAGAAAGGCACGTACTGAGGAGGAAATAGACGGATGCAGCATGCACCGAGAAAGAAAGGCACGTACTGAGGAGGAAATAGACGGATGCAGCATGCACCGAGAAAGAAAGGCACGTACTAATGAGGAAATAGACGGATGCAGCATGCACCGAGAAAGAAAGGCACGTACTGAGGAGCAAATAGACGGATGCAGCATGTACTGAGGAGAAAACCATGGTCTTTTTGTTCATGTTGTTTTACATTTGCTTTGTCTCAAATAATTTTCAGCAATACTTTCTTTATGAGAGCGAAATAGTGAAGGTGGGAAGCTTAGGCTGAAGTCCAAGGTAAATGAGAATGCATCTTGAAGAAGACTTCTGGTAAATCTCCCCTTGAGCAAAATAGATGTTTCTCTGTTGAGGGCATTAAATCTACATCTGTAATTCCCCATTTCTCAGTGGTAATGTGGGATACTTCTAGATGTCATTTCAATCATTCTGGATCTAGGATTTTTCTGTTTAAGAAGACTGGCCTTCTTTTTTTTCCAGGTAGATAGTGGATTCCCTTTTAGAGAATATTGTGTTCAGGAGGAATAGGAGTTAATTCTTTTAGCAACTGAATACTTTTTTTCCTTCCTGATTGATGTATGTTGCTGCAGATCTTTTGTTTACTTTCAATTGTACATGTTTCTTTGTAATTTATGCAGCAAATGCAATACAGGTGTACCTTACCACTCTTACCTCTAATACATTTTAATGCACAGAGTTTATGTAACCAGTACATTTTCCTTGTGCATTTTTGTTCTTCATATGGCCCCCAACCTCCTTTGCTTTCATCTGTAGTGAATAACAGCCTTCTATTTGGAATCAAAAGGGAATCCGTGCTTTTAGATGTTCTTTGGTTTCCCACTATTTTACACTGTTGATGAGATGAATAGCTTGAGATTCCAATTCCTATTTTTTATTTATTTTTAACTGTATTAGGAAGGCGCTTGCCCATCATGAAAGTTGAAGATAGGAGACCCAAGTGGCTCATAAAAAGTCTTACCAAAAGATTAAAGGCTAATATCCAGACCATGCAATACTGTCCGCAAGCCAATATTGTATGGCCTGAATTATATCCTTACACTTCTGTCTTGGAAGGGAGACTTCCAGAATCAGAGTGTTGAACTGTGCCCTTCGAAAGACAAAGTCTTGGAATGGTATAACATAACTCTTGAGTTGCATTTGATGCTTCAGAAGTGAAGCATTCTAATGGAGGACAATTATGTTGTCCAGGTAAGGAAATTCCTGATGCCCTGAGATCTGATCTGTGCAATGAAAGTCACTATTATCTTTAAGAAGGTTCTGGGTAAATAGCGAGCCGGAAGGGCAGACAGGTGAACTGACAGACAGAATCTTACAAACGTTCTGTGTTCTCTTGCTAGAGGAATATGATGGAATGCAGATCCGCTGTGATTGCCCAGTCCTTTGGATGGGTGAATTATATTATGGAACTGAGTGACCACATTTTGAACTATCTGGCATTCAAGGATTATTGAAGAACTTTAGGTTGATTATAGGCCTCCATTCCTTGTTTGCTTTCTAAAAAAAAGGTTTAAATAAACATCTTCGTACATCTATTCTTATGGTACCTCCTGCATAATATTTTGATGACCAGCTTGCTGAATGAAAGTTAACATAGCAATCCTCTTTTCTCTTATTTTTAGAAGTCTTGAAACCGTAATTGTTTTCCATTACTCTTGAATTTTAGAAAATAACATTTCTGAATGGTTGCTAGAGCCCAGGGAACCTAGGTAGAATGCAAACGGCTGCTAAAAAAAAAAGAAGATGAATCCCCACAGCTTGTAAAGTCAAACAGTCAGAACTTATTACCAGCTCTCTTGCCTCTTCAAATTGTCCTTTTCTTATTAACCCTTGAACCAGTTGGCATGGTCTCCTTCCACTGTAAATAATCTGGTCATCCATTTTCTGATTTGAACCCCTATCTTTGTAGGAATGTCTGTTGATTGAATAAACTTGTTTGTGAGGTTTCTGCTCTTTGAGTAGCATAACCTTTCTAGTAGATTCTTCATTTTTATGGCTTCATCTAAACCTCTGCCAAATAAATATTTATATTATCAAATGACCACCAAAATCAAAGGTTTTTCTAGATCATTAAGAAATTCAGTTGGATTATCATCCACTGTCTCTTCCTCTATGTTTGAGAAATTTTGAGCTCCATGTATGTATGAACATTCTTAATCTGAGTCAGAGGATTAATAGAATATTTCTTCATTATCTTTTAAAGTTTTGGATATTTTCCTCGCATGGCTGCTATGTCAATCCCATTTTGAACAGCAAGTGTGAGCCATTCCACATCTTCCCCTCCTCCTCCTGTCTTAACCAGCGGGATTTAAAAAAAAAAATACACAAGGTCCTAAAACACACAAAACCACAATAATAATAACAAAAGCACTCACCGACAGCATGGGGGTCAGCCAGGAACTCTACAAGTGAGGTTGAACGCAAATTTAACCCCAATTTGCCCCGTTTTACCCAAACGAGAAAAAAAAAGGCAGCTAAAGAAAAAGAAAACGAGGCTCCATGATGCAGGACCCAGAAAAACACTGCTAAACACGTACTAGTCTCCCCCCCTTGCATTCAAATCCTCTAAATTCCCTCTTGCGGCTCCTGAAAGGGCCTGCAGTGCTGGGGGTCCCCATTTGAACCCCCAGAGGTTCCCCCCCATTAACCCTCGCAGTCAGAGACCCCCCCCTGTAATTCAAATTTCCTGCCTTGCAGGTCCTTAAAGGACCATTGGAAAATATAAATTAACCCTATCACTCATGGGGCTCTATACAGAGCCCCATGAGTCCCTAAATAACCCTGTCACTCACGGGGGTCAATACAGACCCTCATCAGACCTTAATTAACCCTGTCACTCATGGGGGTCAATACAGACCCCCATAAGCAAATAATTAACCCTCTCACTCATGGGTGTCAATACAAACCCCCATAAGCCATTAATTAACCCTGTCACTTATAGGGCTCAATACAGACCCCTATAAGCCCTTCATTAACCCTGGCACTCATGGGGGTCAATAAAGACTCCTATAATCCATTATTTAACCCTGTCACTCATGGGGGTCAATACAGACCCCCATAAGCCCTTAATTAACCATGTCACTAATGGGGGTCAGTACAGCCCCCCATAACCCCTTAATAAACCCTGTCACTCATGGGGGTCAATAAAAACCCCCATAAGCCCTTAATTAACCCTGTCACTAATGGGGGTCAATAAAGACCCCCATAACCCTTTAACCCTGTCACTCATGGGGTTTAATACAGACCCCCATAAGCCCTTAATTAGACCACTTACCTTTGCAGATGTCCCTTCAGATCACCAACCTACGGGAAAAAAAGAAAACTAATTACTGCAACACATTTACATACAATAAATAAACATTCTAAATATTATAAATATTCTACTCACCTTTCCAGCACATCATCCCCATCCTTAGTTTCTTCTCCGGCGCGGCCCCTGTTAAAAAAAAAAAACATTACATTAATACAATATACAAACACACAAAATAAAACAAAATATACATTGAACTTACCTCCCTGCGATGTCGCCGGCCTCCTCCTTTTCTGACCCGGCTAGACCCTAGAATAATCTGCGCTCTGAAAAAAAAAAAAGTAACGGAGGTCAGCACTTGCGGATCTCCCCGACGCTAATGAGCCTCCTAGAGACTTTTCCAAAATAGAAATGGCAATGGCGCATTTTGATTGGCTGAAAACGCTGTCAATCAAATTTCAGAAGGTGCCAAGGTGTAAGCCAATCATAAAGGGATACACCCCCCATATCTTATTCTGATTGGCTAATGTACCTGTCAATCTTATTTAAACCAATCACAATTTCTATTGCCAATCACAATGGGATACACCCCCACAGGGTGATTTGCTGGATGCATCAGTGCATTCTCATTAGCTGCAGTCTAATTGACAGTCACAACAGCCAATCAGAAGGCGCTATTCCCTTCACCCAATCACTATGGGATACACCCCCACGGTGTGATTGGCTAAAGACATCTGCAACTTCTAATTGGCTGTAATCTAATTGACAGTGACAACAGCCAATCACTATGTAGGGGTGTATCCCATTGTGATTGGCTGAAGGGAATAGTGCCTTCTGATTGGCTGTTGTCACTGCAGCCAATCACCCCGAGGGGGTGTATCTCATTGTGATTGGATTGGCAATAACGCCTTCTGATTGGCTAGTGCACCTGTCAATCTTTTTTAAACCAATCAGAATAGGATATGGGGGTGTATCCCATTCTGATTGGCTTACACCTTGGCGCCTTCTGATTGGCTTAAATTTGATTGACAGTGTTTTTAGCCAATCAGAATGCGCCATTGGCAGTTTTCTTCAGGAAAACTCTCTGGGAGGCTCATTAGCGTCAGAGAGGTTCGCGAGTGTGGACCTGCGTTAGTTTTTTTTTTTTGTTTTTTTAGAGCGCAGATTCTTCCAGGGCCCAGCCGGGGCAGAAGAGGAGGAGGCCGGTGACATTGCGCCGAGGTAAGTTCAATGTATATCATTTTTATTTTACTTTATTTTGTGTGTGTGTATATTGTATTAATGTAATGGCTTTTTTTTTTAACTGGGGCCGAGCCGGAGAAGAAAATAAGGACGGGGAGGACATGCTGAAAATGTGAGTAGAATATTTAGAATGTTTATTTATTGTATGTAAATGTGTTGTACTAATTTGTTTTATTCTTTTTTAATCTAGGTTGGTGATCTGAAGGGCAATCTTCAAATGTAGGTGGTCTTAATTATTTTATTTTAGCTTAGAATGAGGGTTTGTATATGGAGAAAGGATTTATTGTATATTAAGTAGGGGGGATGTATAGTATTTCATGTATTTTAGATAGTAGTGTATGTGTGTATTTGAGCTAGTATATTTAATATATTTTACATAGGGGGGTATTGTATTTTATTTCATTTGTACTGTATTGTAATGTACTGTATGTATTTCATGTTTTCAATATTTTTATTATTTTTTGTAGTGTGAGGGGGTTGTAATGTATTTTTTTTTCTGTAATGTACCTTTTTTTATTTTTTGTAACTTAGGTTTTTTTAGTTTCTGTAATGTAGATTTCTTCATTTTTTCTTTTCTGTAATGTAGCTTTTTTATTTTTGGTGAATTAGGCTTTTTTATTTTATGTGACTTAGCTTTTAATTTTTTTTGGTGAGTTAGGTTTTATTATTTTCTGTACTTAGTGGGGTGGGGGTTTATTAGGGGGTAGGTAGTGTAGGTGTTAATAGGTTAGTGTAGAGGGGGGTTAGTTTAGCAATGTTTATGTTAGCAATGAGCGCCAAAGGTACTCAGAGGACTAAAAGCCTTACATTGTGTGCCAAACAGCATTCCCAGCCTTACAATTTTATTGACCGTCATTTTGTGACGGGCAAGTAACTAGTTTTATAATAGTTTCTAGGACAATTGAGAGACATGTTCTTAATGGGAACTACATTTTACAGAGTTCCAACTGAGTGTATGTGCAATGACGTCACAGGATTTGAAAGACCTGCGAAAAACAAGGAGAATGCTACCATGGAAAATTAGGGAATTGTAGACATATAAGCCTCACTTTTTTAGTGGGAAAGCTTTTAGAAGGTTTAATAAGGGATGGTATGCAAGAATATGTCAGTTTGAACAAGATTGTAAGTAGGAATCACCACGTATTTATGAAGGATAGGTCATGTCACACAAATCTAATTAGTTTCTAGAAAGAGGTTAGATTGCAGTAAATATCTGCTCATGGATTGAGGGCTGTCTAAAAGACAGGAAGCAAAGGGTTGTTGGAACATACTCAGATTAGACTAATGTGGCAAGTGGGGTTCCTCAGGGTTCGCTATTAGGTCCTCTCCTTTTTAACATATTTACTAATGACTTAGAAGTAGGACTGGAAAGTATTGTCTCCATTTTTGCTGATGACACTAAGTTGTGCAAGGGACTTTCCCCCCCAAAGGGATTTGCATAAATTAGATGACTGGGCAACTAAATGGCAGATGAGATTTAATATGAATAAATATGAAGCAATGCATTTTGGGAATAAAGCATACAAAATCACACTAACAATGCACTGAGGAGAAACCACAGGATATACTGATCAGAAAAGCAATATATGGAAAATGCTGAAGGGCAAATATAGATGAAACGTACAGACAGAAGAGAAACATGTTGATAAAGGAGATCAATCTTTGAGGATAATATACACAAAATTGAAGTAATGGACTAAAAGAGAGAACCTTATAAACTCTCTGGTTCCATATACTATACATGCTGCCAAGCAACTTAGAGCCCTATTCTATTCAGATTTTTGCAGCAATGTTACAGGTTAATTCAATGCTCCCCAGCCATAATATTACTGAGCACAGCCACATCTCATAAACCCAAGACTTAAAGTTAAGTTACAAGTCTCAGGATTATGGGAAAGGCTGTGCTCAGTAACATTAGTGAGCACAGACAAACTCATACTGATGAGAATCCCTGGGGATTCCCTCCACCTATAAACACATGATGCAGGGTATCCCCTTCTGGGTATCCCCTTACCGCTCCTAAACCATCCCCCACCCTGATCAAACCATCTACATAGCCATGGGAGTCTGTTGAGACCCCCATGGTACCTAAAATGTTAATCCCTATACAATATACAAAAATATGCTAAGGGGAAAATATACTGGCAGAGCATTGCTGAGGAGAAATGCGGAATATATTGAAGAGAAAAATACATAGCAAAATAGCAACCAATGATATACTGAGTAGAGAACACAGAAATATAGCATATAGTGAGGAGAAAATACAGAATATACTGACTGAGGCTATACTGAAGAGAAATACAGCATATAGTTAAGAGAAAATTAATAGAAAATACACAGACTAAGTATGTAAGGAGGAGAAAATAGATATAAACGGCTCTCCAAAATTACCTTGATAAAGATGGGGGAAAAAGGCTGTGAAAATATTTTTATCAGCTTGAACCTACACTGAAAATATGAGACATCTAACCTTTTAAGTGAGATAAATTATTCAAAGGGGATTGGACTTCCACTTTTGGTGTGATGGCATCCAAGTGATTCTGGGAGTTTCCCATCCCTCCTTGTGAACTAAAAGGCTGATGAGACATGGCTCTATACCTCTTTTCTTATTCCATCCTCAGTATACCCATCAAATCTCTTGCCTTTACACCCTGTTTGTAAACCACTAATGGCATTCCCTGGACCTCCAAGAAGGACTGAGTGAGATGAGAGGCAGCAAACTGTGGTGTATACCCAGTGGGTGCTCCAAATTTCTGTAAGAGCCGCCAGCACTTCTGGGAAGTGGAGCCTGAGAATTTTGCGTTTCAACGTGTGAGATCCATACGGGCGTGACCCTAAAAAGAAGGCTAGAGTTGATGCCCCCAAACTACCCAAAAGAAAAGAGAACAACAAAGAAAGGAAGACAAATCCAGAGAATTATGTTTTTTTTTTTTTTTATTTATGGGCATGTCTATCTAATTGTAAGAAAATAAAAACAAATAATATAATTAAGGGAAGAAAGGAGTAAGGAAAAGTAAAAGGAGAGAGAAGGACTTTAAAGAAAGTAGGAGGATTTGATTATTACGTTTTAATAGGAGATAAAGGAAACTTAAAACACAAGTTAATGATTAAAAAATCTCAAATTACTGAAAATGGCATGCCAGAAGTAAAAATTAATAAAATAAATCTGAAATGGATTGGTGCAGCAAAATCAGAAGAAGAGGTGAGTGCTGAAAAAGTTAAAATAATTTGACCACATTAATCACACTCCTCAAACTCCTGGAGACTCAGAATTAATAACAGTTCCTCTAACAAAGGATTTTATGTCAATTTAAAAGCACATTGAGAGATGACATTTCTAAAGATAAAAATGATGTTAATGATTTGCGAATAAGTGGGTATATAATGGAACAACAGCAGAATCAATTCTTACAATTTGTAAAAGATTTGACTGTTCAGAATCAAAATTTGGTTAGAAAATTTAAAGAAACAAACTTGAAATTATTTAAGTTAAGATAGATCCCATAGAAATAATGTAAAAATCTGAGGAATATTACCCATATATGTACAACAATTCTGGAGTCACTACCGGAAACAATTAAATCAGGAGACTTGATAATGGACAGGACACACAGGTTACCCAAACCTAAATATCTAAAAGGCGGAATCTCAAGGGATGTGATAAGAATTATCTTCTACTCACATGAAAAAGTGATTTTACCAGCTGTTAAAATGAAGAGGGAAAATTTTGATTTTCTGATCTATCAATCTATACCAAAGAATTACTTTAAGATTGCAAGAACAAGAAATACAAAATTATTGGGGATTTCAATCAAATTAAAGGTTATGAAATCACAGAACAACATTGTAATAAAGTCCCCAAAAGAAGAAGATCTACTACAAAGATGGGGAATAGAAATCTCTAAAGATGAAAGTAATGTGCAATTAATGAAAGACTGAAAATCTGAATGGTCCTTGGTAAAGAAATAATAAGAATCAACTGAAATAATGTATTTTCAGTCAATTCTGATAATCAGGGCTTTCTAGAAGTTTAGTCTCTGTAACAATAATTTGGAGGGTGATATAGATATGCATAATAATATAATATTTTTTACAATGATAATAAGGACAAGAAAGGAGAGGAGAATTATATAACGTTTTAAGGTCTATTATTGAATGATTGCACATACACATTTAATACTAATTAATATTTTTCACTGAGAATAATATATATATATATATATATATATATATATATATATATATATATATATATATTGTGTATAGAATTATAGTACAATAAGCATTAGCACTTTAAATGTGCAGCTAATTAAATTGTGTCTGTGAACTTTATATATTGAGTACTAGCACCTTAAATATTTGTAGCTCCTTACATGTAAGTACATTGATGTACTTTTATTTAATAGTTTATGACTAATGCAATTATTAGCTTAGTCACATACTATTCTTTCTCCTTTTACCTCTTATGTTTTGTTTAGAAAGATTAGAATGATGAGGTGATGTGTGATACTCTAATAGGATAATGTGGAGTTATAAGAGTTTAGTGACCTCCTCTTCCCCCCTATTCTCCCAGGGAATAAACTTGCATAAGGATGACAGCACATGAATGATATATTTGTTAGTATGTATGCAGTGACCATTATGAATCATTTCAAGAGAATTAGAACTAAAATGGGTCAAACTGACATAAATTGGAATTAAGTAAATGAAAATGAGCACTCATAATACACAAGGATTGAATCCCCACACTAAAGAAAGATTGCTTTTAATTATTTATTTCAACAGAAAGTAAATGTTATTTCTCTTAAGGAAACACTTTGGACAAATGTATATAAACCTAAATTTAGAAGCTCCACATTTCTGGTAGTTATAGCTTCTTCATTCTCTAAGAAAATGGGAGTAGCTATTTTAATTAATGAAAGGATTGCATATGAAGAAATGTATTATAGATCTGATAGTAATAGAAGATATATATTTAACATAGGGAAATTAGACTATACAATATTTACTATTATAAACATGTTTTTACCAAATAAACAGTGTCACGACCTGCTTCTTCAATGGGGCTTGACAAGAACCTAGTTCCAGCCTACACCAGTAGGACCATGTAGTTCTTACAACCTCTGGTACAGAAGATGGCTTCAGGATAGAGACTACACCCAAGAATATGTGCGGAGGATACAGGCACACAAAAAAATGTTCCACACTTTGTTTATGTGGAGAAATCAGGACTCACTCTTTATTCAGATCTAGCAACATATAGTTTTCTAGCCCCACAGGCTGGCCAATCACAGTAAGCCCCATCCTTAGGTACATAGAAGATAGACCAATTAGCCATAGGCTGCCCCTGCTTACTGGGAAACCCTGAGATCAGGCCCCTAAACTATCCTGGTGATATATTAACTATAACAATTTGCTGTAAATGCTCAGACTGTCTGTTTTATCTGTCCAAGACACCCCTGTGTTTGTTTATTTAGGTCGGTCTGGGTGAGTCATCACCAGATAACAACACTGTAACATAATCAAAATACATACAATTTATATGTAATTTTAAACATGAGTAATATATACCTATAACAATAAACAGGGTAACTTCTTACTAGTCCAGGCCCAGGACATAGTGTAAAACAGTCCAGTCAGGCCATAGGCATGACAAACAGCAACTCAGATTTTTTTTATCAAAAATGTATAATAAGAATAAGGCAGATAAATTACTGCTTAATAAATTAAAAATAATGACATCTAAATCAAACATTTAAAAAATGAATTAGGAGATATTAAATAGCCCAGAACCCAGAGGAAATATCTGATATGTTTGCAAAATATTATAAGAAACTATACCATTTGAAAAAATAGAGATGACGAATTAAAAGATGAGATATTTAGATTTAAAAAAAAAACATAAATCTGCCAAGAATATTGCGTTTGGAACTAGATAAAATTAATAAAGTAGTTACTCCTGTTGAGATAACAACAATAATTAAGCAATTACAAATGGGAAAATCCCAGGCCAGAATACCTGAACAACTTACCATTATAAGAACTTTTTACCAATATGAATTCCATATTTATTAGAGATTGAGATCAGTAATTCTAAAGTATTTTCTCCAGACATGTTGGAAAAATAAATAGTTAACAGCCCCACAGAAGTTAGGAAATATATTTTATGTTGTGAGAATTTAAACTAATCTCATTACTTTTAAATATAGGCATCACAATCTATGTGAAAATTACTAGGGCTAGGATGTGATTGTATGAGATGATTACGAAGAAAATTGAAGCACACTGTTGATCCTGTCAAACAGACATGATTTACATTAATTATGTATTGCAGGCATTTGGATAAAGAAGATGAATATTGCAATTTATTATGATATTTTATAGCCCAATAGTAATAACAAAAGGTTTGGGATTGAGTTCATCATCATTATTATTATGGTATTTTATAGCCCAATTGTAATAACAGGTTTAGGATTTAGATCTTCATCATTTGCATTATAAATGGAACTAGACAAGGTTGTCAAATATCTCCAATGATATTTGCATTGGCAATAGTACCCCTAGCTGCATTGATAAGATGATGTAAATCAACGGTTGAAATTGGACAAATGGAAGATAACATTTATGTATTTACTAATAATGCCACTGTCTTTTTAACAGAATTTGAAAATTTACTGGAAAACAAAATACAATAAGGATGTATTCTAAGATCTCTAATTATAAATTAAATCATCAATAAAATAAGGAATGTCAGAGGAAGAACAAGTTAAGATTAAGAATAAATATAATTTTAAATTGTAAAATAAGGCCATAAAGCATTTAGGAATTTTGATTAAAAAAGAAATAATATTATAAAGGTAAACTTCGGCACTTTATTATTGGAGATTATTTCTGCAGATTAAACAAAAATAAGATACTTGGAGTCATTAGACATGTATTTGTATGGCTGGATAGCAACTATAAAAATAAAACTTCTACCACAGATATATCTTTTTGAAGTATTCTGATTTACATTCCAAAATATATATTGCAGAAAGTTCACACGACAAAAAGATCAGTATCCTTCTAGTTGAATCAACTGATCTGACCACAGCGCCCTCCTATAGACCAAATTGAATATGTTAAAACCTTATAATTCCCAAATATTTCTTGCACTTATTATGGAGTATTACAGTATTAATTATGATAAATTCAATAAATGAAGGATATATACTCTAAAACACTTCAGTCATACATATAGCTTAAACATATATATACACATACATATAGAGAGAACTGCATATGTACAGTATATATATATATATGTGTGTGTATATGTTGACGGAAAAATCAATATTAATATTCTAGTATAGGGAATAAATAATAAAACGTGGTAAAAAATGTATGGTAAAAAATATAAATAAATACAAAATACATAAAATTTATAGTATAGTGGAAGATAAAGATACAATCTATAATGTCCCCAATTTACTCAGATCGTTGGTTATTTTACTCAGATCGTTGTTTATATCACATTGAACTCTTAAAATTCAAAAATAGGTACTCAAGTGAATCCAAGGAGATTTCTGAGGATAAGTGTAAATGTCTTGTCTTGATTAATCTTGCTTGGATACGGAATAGTTCATCTGATCTTTATTCCATCTAGTAGTAGGGCAGCTTTCTCTGGAACTCTGGTCACAGCAGAGAACAAACTATAGAACCAAAAAATAAAAAAACCAAGAGCGCGCACGCCACTCCCTAGTGTGGATCAATAAAATCTTTAATATAACAATATTTTCATGATAAATGCACACTCACATTTAAAACCCTCTAACACAAGAGGTATTTCATGTACACATATAGGTGGAAATCGCACCTTCCATATGTCCTGTGGTCACGTTCAATTTCATGTAGATTTTTCCATTTTATATTCCATGTAAAAAAAGTTATTTTTACCCTGTATTCTCAGTATCCACTAATTCCCCAGTATAAGTATCACAGTTAACTTTTGGAGTTTTGCAATACTCCTATCTCCAGTCCACCTTCTTTAGATGTTATTAGGCCTCAATATAAGGAGACTGGGACCAGTTACTGTGTTTTTCCAAGTGGAATATATACGTGGATTATGAGTCAAAACGGATAATTCATGCACAGCATGGAATATATACACTCAAGTATGTAAATGTATCAATCAAAGCATTACACACATCAAGAAAAAATAATATTAATAATGAACAAAAACACTTAAATATGCATTAAAAATCTCATACGATAAAAAAATTGACACAAAACTGTGTCTAACTGTACCAGATGCATTTCAACCTTTTTCTCAGGTCTTTCTCAATGGTAAAATTACAATTATCAATAATAGTGCACTATTTGCAGAAAGTTCATGTAATATTTTCTAGATTTGGCAATGCAAACAACCTAAGGCGGGAATGGAATCTCTATATCAGTCATATAATAAGGAATGACTTAAAGCTTCCAAATATATTGTAGAGTTAGACAAACAGATCTGAAGAATATTGTTTCATTGATAGAGTAAAAGTTGAAAATTTTAAGAATATGGAAGAAGATTAATTTAGAATTCTCTTTTAATTCCTTATTCTCATTTGATAGTTTCAATTAGATTGTTTGATATTAATCCAACAAATACTCAATGAAACATCAAAGTATTAAGAGTTGAATACTTTTCTAATGGGGGTCAACTCTACTGAAAAATAATATAATATCTTAGTTGAATTTTTTAGAATTTGGTATATTAAATGCTAAATTAAATCTAGAGGGTTATGATATTAACAACTTGAGACCATTAACAAAGTTTGAACAATGGGTTATAAATCAGAAAAGCCAATCTATCACTTACTCAATTGTATAATATTTTATTGGATTTAAAATGAAAAATTGGAAGAAATTGGAAAATGGATTAGACTTTTCTGAATGATCATAAACATTACAATTATAAGAACAGCATCATATTGTTGTAATATGTGGGAGCAATATATTAAAATAATCTATTTTTGGTATTTGGTTCCAAAATCAATACCTAAACGGGAAAGAATAGATGATAGTAAGTGTTGGAAGAACTGTGGGGAGTAAGCTGATTTATTCCATATATGGTGGGGTTGTGTACAATTTAACAGCATTTGGAATGAATAAAAATTAAAGTAGTTACAAAAATGATGATCCCTAATGATCCAAAAATACCCCTTTTACACATTTTGTTGATTACAGTTAATGTGATGCCACATAGGAAAAAAACAATGCTTATATCAGAGAATAATACTTTGTATAATAAAATCTGGAAATTGTGGCATACTAATAGAAACTGATATTTTTTCTTTGATTTTTTTCATCTACTTATAATGAATAGAATTACAAAAGTTCTGATTATTTCGGAATACATTTTTTTATGTACTGAGGTATATTGATATGGACACAAGTGTATGTATTAGGACGTTTTTTAGTTTTATGATATTTGTGAATAAAAATATATTTAAAAGAAAATAACAAAAATATTCAAATAAAAAAGCATTCAAAAAACAATTATTTTTGTTACTGGTTATGTGTAAATAGAGCCCTATTCTATATGAGCAACGTAATTTACGTTGCTACGTAAATTCAGCTGTCAGAGCTTTTTTTCCTAACGTTACACAAGTATTCAATTCACTCTCAATATTATTGATCCCACCTGGCATCTTTAAACCAAGCTCTCGTCAGTAATATTGAGGGGGCAGGATTCTCTAACTCACAAAGTTACAACAATCAATGCAATAATATGGATTTTCTTGCTGTGCCACAGCCTTAGGAGCCAATAGAAACTGACAAACAGAACAGGGATTGACAGAGCGAGATAATATATTTGAGAGCTTCCAAGTCGTGGCCCCAAACTGACAGTACAGTACAACGAGTGGGAGAAGTTGCTCAAGGAGAGTATGCCAACAGGGTTCGACCCTGGAGCTCCGGGCCTTGTGGCCCCACCAGATCCAGCCTCTTTGTTAGGTGAATATCATTTACACCAACATACCTTAATTGTATACCACACACACATAGATAGCCCTAATCCCATGGAAATGCTACCCACCAATGACAGTGATGTTTCAGCACCCTGGATTACACTAGGGATAGATGTATCATCTTCCCTCCTCAAATCCAGGAACCTTACATATCACTCTCAATAATGGGCAGCATAATATGTGTAACAAGTAGTCACAGCTAGAGATGTTGCGAACAATTCGCCCGCGGACTATTCGCGGCGATTTTGGCATGTTCGCGTTCGCATTGGACGGCGAACACATGCGCTTTTGGGTTCGCCCCCTATTCTTTATCATTGAGGAAACTTTGACCCTGCACCTCACAGTCAGCAGACACATTCCAGCCAATCAGCAGCATACACTCCCTTCCAGGGCCTTCCATCTGAAGGACAGCATACATTTTAGAATCATTCTGAAGCTGCATTCGTTGTGAGAGGACAGATAGTGTAGATGCTGGAGATTTAATAGGGAAATAGATAGCCAGGCTGTGTATTTCGCTTCCACTACAATTAATCTAATTTCAGTTGCCTGCCTGTGTCAGGCTCACAGCTTATATTGTGCCCAGTGACATAAAACAACACTTTTTTGACTGTAATAGATTAAATAGCAATTGCCTGCCTACAGGCGTGTGTGTGAAGCCTATTGCATCTACTCTGCCAACTTTTGCCAGTGCACAGTGATACGTCATATCTGGTTCAACCGTAGTGTACAGTGACATAAAACAACACTTTTTTTACTGTAATAGATTGAATAGCAATTGCCTGCCTACAGGCGTGTGTGTGAAGCCTATTTCATCTACTCTGCCAACTTTTGCCAGTGCACAGTGACACTCATATCTGGTGGCACCTTAGATTGCACGCGCAGTGCCCCAAATTTGAAGTAGGAGGTCCGACCAAGCATCTTTTTCCATCTCCCTGTTCCAAAAATCAATGCCATATACATGTCCCCTAATAGTGGACGTAACCGGGATTAAACCGATAGGAATAGTACTACTTAACAGTACACACCTTATAATAACGCAGACAGAGGCAACGCAGAGAGAGGAGTCTGAAGAAGAGGAGTCAGAGGAGGAAGGTGGCTTTGAGAAGGTGGAAGACCAAACACTGCAGGCGTCCCAGGGGGTTTGTTGTCACCTTTCGGGGACCCTTGGTGGCTGGGTGGAGGAAGAGACCTTCAATGACATAAGTGAGGACAAGGAACTGGACATGGCTAGCTTGGTAGAGTTGTTCACTGATTGGTTAGAATAATACTATGCACAGCTGTTCAGAGTATGTGTATGCATGTGCTGCAGAGGGCAGATCAAAGCATGAATCAATAACAAACAAGTTCATAATACAAATACATTTTCACATCTAATAAATGATAGCTTCACTCAATTGCATCTAACTGAACTATCTAGGTTCTAGAAAACAGGATGTCAGAAAGATAGGAAAACATAGCAATCAAAGGATCATACATTGTTATGAAATCATCATATGCCTTTCTTCTCTCATTTCAGCTGGCAGGAGGTCTGGGTCCACTACAGAGGCCCACCAGGATCCATCACTGGAAGAAAAGTCAACAAGAGGATCAGAGGGCCCACGATGAGTGGAGGATTCAAGATTTATGTGGTCAGTTGGGGGCCTTGCTGTACCTTCAGCTACACCTGCGGCATTTGACCCCACTGGCCCACTTCTCCCACAAATAAGATCTCCACCCAGGACCTCCTACTGGATGGACTCACAATCCTTTCCACCATCTCCACTGCCACCATCTCTTCCTCCCACAACATAATATCCTGGCTCCCACCACAACCAGGCCCACCACTGAGCCACTGTCACCTCCATCCACAGCCATGCCTGACCTGCCACCACCTCCATTCCCACACCCACCGTTAGAGGCCACCATGGGGGAATTCTGATCCTGATGTGAGAGCAGAGAGACGCTATTAAGGGGCCCCAGGCCAGCATCTCCCCATTAACAGGCCTCAGAGGGCTGCAGCCAGAGGAGGCACAATGGAGACGTACATGGCCAGACTGTTCCAGGTGATGCAGAACCTGAACATAGACATCACCCTGCATGCACTTGGTCCCTCCTTGCCTCCCTCCATGCCTCTGCCTCCACAGGTGCTGATGCCTCCCCCTGCAACCCTACCTTGGCTTGGGACTAGGCGTAGTGACACGGTGGTGCTGGCCTTTGCCCAGAAGGAGGAGGATATAGGGGTTGCACCTAGGATTTGACATTATTAAAAGCACTCCTTAGGTACAATCTGTCGGTGCACATTTTAACATAATCTAGCCTGGCTACAGAGTAGAGGACACTGTGGAATGCCATTGAGAAGAGATACTGTAGTCACTAATTGTTTTTTTGCACTAATTTTATTTTTTCATTTTAGACACAATGTAGCCCATAAATGCATCCTTTTCAGCTGCAAATAGTTTTACCAAATGTTGTAAGTGAAATATATACAGTGGCTATCAGCCATTCCATCAATGACATCCCCCCAGCTGAATGATCTCACACATCATTATTTAATTACTAGTGACTTGCCCGAAAAAAAATGACGGCAATAATATTGTAAGGCAGGTAATGTTGTTTGCATGCAAAGTAAATTTTGTTGGTGTTTTAAGATCATTCGGTGCTCATTGCGAGCCTCGCACTGAGCGCCCTCGGCGTTCACTGAGTGGCTCGCAATGAGCGCCTTTGGAGCTCATTGCGAGGCTCTTGGTTGTTTGTGTGCTATGAGCAGCGTTGATGTTTTTTTTTCGGTATGGCAATGAATAATTAATAAAATAAGAAATTAATATACTTTACCTATTGTGAAGTAATATATGCAGGAAGCATTGTGTTGAAGAGCTGTCAATCTGTTTTCATGTTCCTGCAGCATCAGTGCTGTGGAGCTGCTCTGTAAGCGTCATGAATGTGTGCAGTGTTTAGTGTAATAGTGTGCGTGCGCAAGGCAAATCCCTTAGGGTAGCTGTGTACTTCCGGATTGTATAAGTTATTTTTCTAAAATAGCGCCTAATGTGTGATATGCGGCTGTGGCTGATTTAGCATCCTTGTTTTCGGATGTCGTCCGAGTCTTTCAGAAAATCCATAGGTTGGTGGTGTTTTGCGTGTTTAGGGTCCTTTAGCCTCTTTTTCGTTTTGTATGGCCATCATTTTTTCTCTCGCTTAGGTGATTTTCGGGTGTCTAAACTTCGAAATTTGGACTTAAATCGAGGTGTAATTTCACTTGCAGAGGTCCTGGGTGCCCCCCTTGCTGTGGGTAAGCTTTTTATCTGTTTGTTGTGTATATTTATTGTGTTTGTAATGTTTTTGGGGTCGCGCGGATTGCGTCCTTGGTTTCGGATCTCGTACGCCTTTTTCGGAAAATCTGTAGGTGTTTGGTGGTGTTTTGCTGTAGCCTTGTTTTCGTTTTTGTCGGCGACCATTTTTTCTCTCACTTAGGGGATTTTCAGGGGTTTTAACCTCTTTTATTTGGAGTTAAATTGAGGTGTAACTTCAGTTTTCGAGGTCCTGGGTGCAACCCCCCCCTTGCTGTAGGTAAGTTTTTTATGTATTTGTTGTGTGTATTTCTTGTGTTTTGCATGTTTTCATGTGCGCGGGTTTCGGGCGTTTTTTGCGAGGTCGTAATTGGTCGTAACGCGTCTCGTATTTTTGTTTCGGAACTCCGTAAGTTTTGCGAGGTCCGCAGTTGCTGGCACGGAGCCCTTTTGGCGCTCCATGCCAGCAACTGTGGCCCTCACTTCGCGAGCCCGCAGCGTTAGCAACAGCCCGCATGCTTACAAATATATATGTGATATATAATGTATTGGAACACGTTGTTGTAAGCACAGATATGGTGTGGGACTAGCAAAGTCAGGCAATGGCATAATTGTTAGTTAAGCATGTCATCCTCTCCTCAATATGAGAATAGATACTTTTGTCTGATGTAACACATTATGGCTGCTGACTTTTGTCTCCTATCAGTATAAATGGTTACATGCTTATACATCATGTTATCATAACAATAAGTTATAATCTGATAACCCCTTTATATCAGATGAATTTGATATCCATGTGGCTAAACAATATCATTTAGAGATAGTGACAGTACTCTTGGCCCAATGATTGTGGTCACAGCTAAGCATTCCTTGTGAGATGCCTCATCATTACTAATGGTGATGGCAAGTGATTTCTCATGACAGATACATAATGGTTTGCACTGCTTGTGGTACACGTTCTGGTAAGTTGGTTTATATTCTTCTCCTCCTCTGCCTTTTTTAGCTTATGACCCCCCTTTTTTTTTTTTTTTCTGAACATACTGTATGTGATCAATTGAATTGGATTACATAATCCTGGAGTTAATGCATCTGTAATGGAGCAGACAATGGCATGATATATGTGCTATGCAGATTACTGGTTACCTCTATTATATTGAGTTTTGAATGATGGCATTTTTATTCGTGTGATTATGGTTACTGTGGTGTAATTACCACATGTGACTCTAGTGGATGATATGCAGCATTATTATTTTTATACATTATTACCTTTACCCCTTAAGTTTTTTTTTTTTTTCCATTTTCTCAGCCTCTTATGTTCTCTGATCCACGGACACCACACCCATGATATTAATGCACAGATATGTTTATGACTGTACTCTGTGTATATTTTAAACAATGACATTGTTATACCATTATAGATGTTTCTGAGTGTTCCTAATGATTACTGATTTGGGACATCAACATGATTACTGATTTGGGACATCACTCTCCCCCGTGTCTCTCTACTTATACTCGAGTCACTCTCCCCCGTGTCTTACTAACACCCCCGTGTCTCTCTAACCCCCCCGTGTCTCTCTAACCCCCCTGTGTCTCTCTAACCCCCCCGTGTCTCTCTTCCCCCCGTGTCTCTCTAACCCCCCGTGTCTCTTTCCCTCCCCCCTCCTCATCCTCAATGAGGAGGGGGTTGAGGTTGAGGAGGAGGGTTGAGGTTGAGCAGGGGGTAGTGGATGAGGAGGGAGGTTGAGGAGGGGGTTGAGGATGAGGAGAGGGTGGAGGATGAGGAGGGAGGTTGAGGATGGGGGGGTTGAGGTTGAGGAGGGAGGTTGAGGTTGAGGATGAGGAGGGGGGTTGAGGAGGGAGGTTGAGGATGAGGTTGAGGATGAGGAGGGGGGTTGAGGAGGGAGGTTGAGGATGAGGAGGGAGGATGAGTAGGGGGGTTGAGGTTGAGGAGGGGGTTGAGGAGGGGGGTTGAGGATGAGGAGGGGAGTTAAGGACTAAAAGGGAGGTTGAGAATGAGGAGGCGGGTTAAGGAGGGTGATAAGGGAGGGGGAAGAGACACAGGGAAGGGAGAGGGGTGAAGAGACACAGGGGAGTGAGAGGTGAGAAGAGACACAGGGGAGAGAGAGGGGGGACACAAGAAAAGGGCACACAAGAGGGGGACACAGAGGGCACAAGAGGGACACAGGGGGCAGCACTTTTTCCACCCTCGGCTTATACTCGAGTCACTCATTTTCCCCAGTATTTTGTGGTAAAATAGGTGCCTCAGCTTATACTCGGGTCAGCTTATACTCGAGTATATACGATACTTTCAATTACTTTACACTTATGTTTTATTATATTGGTCATCATCCTGTATACTCTTCCCTTCATGCATTTGATGACTGTAAATATATGTTTGTATGTCACTAAACTTCTTTTGGTTATTAATTAATGTTGTTATGGCCAAATCATTCCACTTTCTATGTTAAATCTGATGATAATATCATCATATTTAACATCAATTCACATATTGGTGCATTAAACACCTGCATTTTGCATGAATTGTGACATGATGATGACATATACTGTATATCCTTCTTTTCATTCAACAACATGGTTCCAGTGACACAAGCGTAGTTCACAAGTGAACACATGTCTTAATATATTCAAAGTGTGTTCTAGCACTTATTTTGTAAAGCATGCATTAACACCAATAGTGATTTTTGGAAGTAAATGCATTGATAAATTTACTTTCTGACACTGTATTGGCTCACTATTCCACTGAAGGGATGTTAATCATATGACATGTCTAATTTAATAATTAATTGATACATTAACACTAGCAGTAATTTTGCATCATTATTATTGGTATACATGTTGCCACGTGCACAACAGCAGTGGCGTGGGACTTGACAGGACAGTTGTACCCATGATTTCCGTTGGATTGCATGTGCTCCATATACCTCTCTACAGCCTCCTTATGTGTTTGTTGGCCTTCCGGAACATCTTCAAGACATTGGTTTAATTCACCTTGTCATGATATGTCCCTAAGTCTCCATGCCCCTGTGCCTATAACACCCTATTCCTTACATACTCCATGTGAAAATCCAGTTCCTGGCCTGTGCTATCTATTGATAAGTGTGGTATTCACCTCCCCTATTTATCCACCATTTGTATCACCCAGTCCTCTGTTTAAGGTCTCTTGCTGCCCAGGATGACATATCTCACCCCCAGTGTATAAGACCCAAGGTTCTTGTGTAGATCACATACCTACCCATGAATGTGACGTAGATTATGGCTTTCAGTACTGCGCTGTGGTGATGATGACGACTAATGTTGAGTATTGTTTGTGGTGTGTACATCTATTTAATAGTCAGGGCCCCCGAGCATCTGTTGTGGTCTGTGTGTGTCTGGTGATTGGTATTAACCTCTTGCGTACTGTGGTCGATGTTCCCCTGGACATCACATATATAGTTGTGAGCGTACGAGTTGTTGCTAACGCTGTGGGCTTGCTACGCGAGTCGCGGCCCTCGCAAAGCGAGGGCACTGGCTGAGGGTCTCAGTTGCTGGCATGGAGCGCCGTAGGCGCTCCATGCCAGCAACTGCGACCCTCGCAAATTTCACGTCGCAACCCAAACAGCACGACACACACATTACGACACTCGCAAACAACATACGACACACGTTCACACACATTACGGCCTCGCAACACTCGGACGCAACTCGCGAACATTACAAAATGTAAAACACAATACATACACACAGCACATACATAAAAACCTTACCTACACCAAGAGGGAGCACCCAGGACCTCAAAAATACAACTTAGACCTCGATTTTACTCGAAATAAAAGAGTTTAGAGACTAAAAAAAAATCTAAGCGAGAGAAAAAATGGCCGCCGAACAAAACGAAAACGAGGCTACAGCACTCTAAACTCGCAAAACACCACAAGAAACTCGCAAAACACCACAACAAACTCGCAAAACGCAACAAACGACCTACGGATATTCATACCACACAGTGCACACATTCAGCATGCTTACACAGCAGCTCCACACCACTAATGCTGCAGCAACATCAACACAGATTGCCAGCTCTTCATCACAATGCTTCAAAATAGGTACAGTATATTCATTTAGTAATGTATTACATATTTCATTATTATACACCAAACAGCATTAGCTACCTTACAATTTCATTGCCGTCATTTTTTGACGGGCAATTCGCTAGTTTTAATATATTATGTGGAGATGTGATACTGCCAATAGTTGGTTTTTCAATATATTTGGGATAACCCAAAAATATTAATGAATATATATTTTTAATTGTCACATTAGTGCCTCTGGGGCTGTAGCATATTATTTCTAATCGTGCAATTTAGTCATGAGATGTCTCTTTAACTGTTCTAGTCATCTGTGAGCACATTTTCTGTTGCCATATGTATGATAAGTCACATATGGAAATTGTAAGTTAAATTGTTTTTAGTTGCACATATGTGCCTATAGCAATGCTTAGCATTCATTGCTGATGACATTGTATGTTTTTTATTGATTTTTAGTGGTTTACTGTCTTTTTAAGTACAGCTCCAGCACTCAGCATTGGTTTTAAAACAATTTGCTACTGGTATTTAATACCCGTAGATTTTCTTTGAGAAATGTGATACTTTTTCGATGTATGGATCTGCCCTAATTTGAGGGTGCTATGCAAAGTCTGGATGGAATAAGGTTTTAGTGTAAATGTAAGGAGTCACTCATAATATTTCAGCAGTGAAAAAAAAATCAATGAGAACAGATACTGTTGTAATTTGTAGCTCTTGCTTGCCGTTGTCCTCTCACAATCTGGCTACGATGGGTGAATAGAATAGCTGGAGAAAGTTGCTGAGCACTTTTTTGTCTGTGTAACTTTGCAATATAGTAAATTGAATGAGGCCCATAATACAGCGGGTACAATTAAAGACAAAATAACAATTGGACACAAAAAAGATTGAAAGCCTTGCCCCCCATTTAATTCCAAGCTTGTAATTACCTTCATACAGACTGTATGTCTGTGGGTTAGAAATTTGCCACAGTTACAGATGTATTTAATTGCTCAAGCCCGCAATTACATGCTCACAGTCCCAATACGCAAACCATGAACCCATACGTAGCTTTTCAGGGCATGATCGTGATCAAGTAAGCATAAGTAAGCCAATAAGTTACAATTTAGACAGAGCTAATAGTAAATGAGACCGTCATCATGACATCAGTAAGGCATAGAGTTTAGACTACAATGAAATTGTTTTTAGAAGTCAGATTTGCGATTGGACTCACAATCCAGAAATGTAGAAATCCATAATAATTAATAAATCATAAATTCTAGTCCATGCAGATTCCTTGATATATATTAACTAGTTTATTCCTGGGATCAATATAACATAGAAATAAAATGTAAAAAAAAAAAGATATATATATTTTTTATTGCAGATTTGCAAGTTTGAGAATGTTATACAATTCATTCTAATGCCTTTCATTGCCTTCCCGGTATTTTAAAGTACAGTAGGGTGTTTATATTTGCTTTTGCAGCGTTACGAACAGGTGTTTAACCCACTTGCGAGCCCTATCTAGTACTCGTAGGATTTTTGGATACAGTTGCCATTTGAAGGCAATTGTGTGCTTGTTGAATTGTTGTAATTAAATATGGATTTTGCATCTTTTGCACTGGTAACATTTATGGCCTTGAAACATCAAAGGAGGAGATAGGACGGACTTATGTTTTTGACAATCGCAGTGGCTTTGAGCCTGTAACTCGCAAATGGGCTGCAAGTTGCAAAATGTAGCCAATTAAATATCTGTAACTTTTGTGGGTTCCAGTAATTGGGATTTGGATAATTAAATACGGACCTTTGTGCTTAAGTATACAATTTAAAGTACAAAGTGTTTTTTTCAAAAAACATTAATGTTTTTCTTAAAAATGCAAGTTACACTTTTTGGCACACCGAAAATTCTTATGAACATAATCTAACTGACATATATTGCTATATTTTACCTTTTTTAATCACATCTGGGTCCTCACACCAAAATATATACAACGTATACTAAGGAGAACACATTGACATAGGATACAATGAGTAGAGGGTACATTGACAGACAATATACAGAGAAGAAAACCCACAGGCAGAAAGGAGGCTGAAGTTATTTTCTTATTGGCTGGAAATATTTTTTCACTTGGCTCATTTTACAGACAGCTCCTTCTTCACTCCAAAATAATATTTCAGCAGATTGTTAGGTTAACTCTTAATCTAATGTCTGTAAACACACACTGGGGGATCTACTTTATACAATCCCATCATTCATAGTCTTGCACAAAAATATCTTGGCCTTTAAATCAGATCCAAATCATACCAACCTGCATTTTCACATATGTGAGTAAGTGTTGATTTTTAAAGGGATAAAACAGCTCTGGGCAACAGAATTACTTCAATATTGGCATATATACAGTGTGTGTCCCTCTTTGTAAAATATTTTTGTGGTTAGCCTGGGCATAAAAATAGGTACAAAAGTTGACACCAATCCTAATTTTTCATGTTAAGTATGCTGGGGTCAAAAAGCAATTGCCCAAAAGCCAGTCCTAAATTTGACTGGTGCAGGTTTCCCTGCCACTGCAACGAAGTAAGCAGATAAACAATCAAAATATCAGATCAGAATAGTCTCGCCAGGCAAGTTCTCCCCATCTGTTGGACAGGTGATCGGGCATGGACAAAAGTAGATATGCTGAAGACCAAATTATTAACTTCAAAATTAAAAATTAAAAAAAGAAACATTGATTTATTTTTCTTTAAATATTGATTTTATTGTTATGCGGTCATATAACCATTTAAAAGCACCAGTTACCTACTCAAATTGTAAACATTGGCATTTGTGCAAACTTTAGCAACTGTATTTATCTAGAGATAGATAAAAACATAGACAAACTTACCTTTTAAAAATATGTGAACGATACACAGTGAGCATGTTGGTGCCACAAGTGGCCCTTTCTTGATAGTGTGCTGACACATTCATATTTTGCAATTTTTATCTTGAACAGCTTCATTTAGTTATATGCTGGACTCCATTTAAGCGTGAGTTATTCTTTATGTATATTTGTATGTGGATTTGTAAATATACAGTTCTTACTAGCGCCTTTTGGTACTATGGTTTCCTTTTACTGTATAATACTAGGAATGTGCAGCAGTAAATATTACCACAGTATTGCATCTCTATCACTAGGATCTAGAGAGGAGAGCAGACAAATTTAATGTTGATTAAACGGTTGGACCTGATCTGGACAGGCATCTATGATATGGAGGGACATAGGCAAATTGGAACTGCAAGAAAATAGACAGATCTGATATGGGAGTGTAGATTAGTTTGGTCTGGGGGAGAATGTACATTTCAGGTCAGGGGCTGGACATGGGATCTGATCTGCTGGAGGGGCAGACAAATTAAATAGCACATAGGTGTGTTGGTATGGAGGCAGATCTGTTTAGGACAAAAATATTATGATGCTGCTTTGTTTATAAATTTAAAACATTACAAACCTTTAGAAATTTCACTCTCTACAACGAGATTTTATATATTCCTGGAGCATAAAACAGGCCTAAAATATATACATATGTTTGCCCGCTGAAGTAAAGCAAACAGCCTGTGCCCATGTAAACTGTCATCACGTTTTCAACATGCAAGGGAACAATCCCACATGCTCTGCTCATCTACCATGCAGGATTTGCCAAGTTGTAACAGTAAGACAACTGGGTTGTGACAAACACTACTCCGTATATATGCTGCATGGCTACCTATCTACAAATTGGAAATTGCATCTTAATTTACAAAACAAGTGCCATGGGCTGGTTATCAGGAAGACATTATAAGGATGCTATACTATCAAGGCATAAAATAATTCTGCAGTCCCCTTATAGATGGTAGATGAATGTGTGTGTGTGTGTGTATATATATATATATATATATATATATATATATATATATAGTTGAATAATCAGAGTATTGCAGTATATGGTGATACCTTTTTTATTGGACAAACATATTCATTTATTCTGACAAGCTTTTGAGGATAGACTTCTCTTTATCAAGTCTTTAGCAGTACTGAAAAGATGCACCAGGAAAAGTTTATATATCTGTTCAGAGTTTAGGATGGGACAAAGACATACAGCCACACATAATAACAAGACCTGTAACATCAGGGGCTCATATTCACATATTTCTTTTAATGTAGTGAACATGCTACAATGTACCATGGGTGAAGCTACCAGTGTACCAGGGTGCCCAGAGCTGAGTAATTTAATGTTTTTTGCATTTATTTTATTTTCTGTAGATCATTTCTACTAATGCTCCAAGAGGTGGCAGTGTGGAGCAGTTAAGCCCACTGGGGTTGTGTAACAGGGAAGAGGTGAGAGAGCAAGGGCAGAATGACAGCAAACTACAGAGGGATGGGTGCTGAGAGGCGTTGGGTGGTATGTGAGGAGATGGTTGCTGTGGTGAGGGACTGGCTGCTATGTATTGATAGTATATGTATATATGTGTGCTTACTGCAGGCAGAAGGGAAAGGGAGCAAATCTGCTTAGGGGCTTTGGGGGGGAACAGCTATAGGAAAGAGTCTTGGAAAAGAATGCTGTTATGGGAAGAGATCTTAGGAAGGGGGATGTTATGGAAAAAGGGTCTAGGGGAGTGGCCACCTGGAGTTGGTACCTGGGGAGGGCCCAGAGCAAAAACATTTTTACAACCTCCCTTTGGGGGGAGGAGCCCAATTTTCTTTTTTGCACCAGGGCTCTCCATGCTCTAGTTCCGCCACTGCAGGGCATCAATGATACTTTGATGAGAAGTGCTACATTTCAGGACTATATAAGATAAAAAGCAAATTCACATTTTTTTTAGTTGTGCATCTACCATTGGTAGCTGCAATCCGTAAATCCAAGAGTATTGCAGTATATAGTGATCCTTTTTTTATTAGGCAAATGTTTTTTTTAGAGGGACAAGCGTTCGCGAGGTTTCACCTTCCTTTTATCAAGTCTGAAGCAATATTGACATGAAATTGAACTTTCAGTTTGAATGTAACCAGTTATGCAAAGAGGGTGCCAGTAATACAAAAAGGTATCCCTACATACTGCAATACTCTGATTACTCCTCTGGATTGCTGGATATACACCTCTCACATTCATATGTATATGTGTTTATCAAATTCAGAGTAAGGTTCATCTTGTGGCCATTGCTTGCACAAAACTTCAACTAGGCAGTTTAGTAAGACTGTATAACTTGAACAGTGCCTGTTTAATAATACTTCCTCCTACATATAAAAAAAATGTTCTACAGTGTACAATATCCTTATATCTGTACGATTTTGGTGTAAAGAACCAGATTTATTCTATGTCATGCATGGAACCCCATGCTTCTTGGGATGCCTAAAACAAAGACCAGTCCTGGATTAGACAGTCATGTTTGATCAGCAAACCGCCAAACAGCGGAACGAGTGTCCTAAATTTCAATACCTATATTGAGCGGTGATTCTCAGTGAGTGAGTTCCTTCTATAGAAGCAGTTTGGTCTCACAAGTGAGTGTTTTCTATGTCTGAGCACTGATCTGAAGAACTAATCCTGTAGATTGTCCTATTTGAGTAACTAACCTGGATCGGAGAAGTCTCAGTTGGATTACAAAGTCTTGCCTCAGTGAAATTTTTATCTTTCTGTGAAAGATCATTATTGTGCAGTGAATCCCTCCCCAAGCAGCAAGTACAGTCTGAGAAGGCAATCCTGTTTTAGGAGTGAATCTGACTCTGTAAAGCAATTCCCAATTTAAGAAGTGAGTGCCATTCTTCTCAGGTGAATGAGTCTCTGTCTGAGAAAAGAGTCCTGTTTGGTATGTGTACTCTGTATGAGCAGAAAGCCCTACTTGAGGTGTGAGGTCATCTCTTGAGGTTCAAGGTCCTGTCTGAAAAGCAAGTTTTGTGTTAGGGATCCTTCCTATCTCAGAACATGTTCTTGTCTCAGCATTGAATTCTTGTGTGAGGAGCCAGTCCTGTCTGACTGGTGTGGTCTGTAGGAGTACAACTGCTGTCTGAAGAGTAAATCCCTTTCTGATTCACAAGTAGTAGGTTCTTTCTGAGGAGCTATTCCTTCCATATGTGTGGAGGAGTCTGATGAGTGGAGATAGGATCCTGATACAAACAGGACATGGTCTGTAGAATACAGGTGAGTCTTATCTGGAGTTGAGAGAAGGCGTACTAAGTAATACAATGGAACTAGTCTACGCTGATATATAATTCTTTGTATAAAATTCTTGCCCAAATTATCTGAAGCAGGATTTGTATAGTACAGAATACTAATTTGGCTGAACTCTGACCAACACACCAAATACATTTGTTGTCACTTGGAAAAATTCCAATATACAATTCTTTTAATATCCTAATTTCCATTCTTTGCACAGTTTTCCTCCTTACCAACCGTCTGCTCCTCTCCTGTCATGTTAGGCTGTCGTTCACACAACATTGTGAGCTTCTTTGTTTAACCCTTTCCCACCTGTAGCAAAATAGCTCCTCTGGAAGTTGGTAGCTAATTTTATGTATGATTAGAAAATGTAAATCAGAGCTTTCTGTGGGATTCATTGACCAAGTAACCCATTTGTATTTTGCATGGATATCCTCTATCCTATGATATGATCTTGTCAACGAATGGTATCAGTTCTCTGTAAGTAAAGTAAAGCAAGGGATCCATGGCTGCATTACCCAATAACCCTCTTTAAACGCATTTCTTACTTTCTGCCTTTCAAGTCTACAAAATCAGACTCCTTATATAATGTCATAGCTGAGATATTTCTGACTAATTGTTTAGCTTAATTATAATAAGGGGGTTTAGAGCTAATGCTTATTGCTCTGTAGCTTCTCCAGGGAACAATAAATATAATACAGAAGCAGAAATGTATTTTTAATAATAATCCTTGATCTGTTTATTAATCAACAAGATATGTTAAATGTTATACCCATAGTTACATAATAATTGAGGTTGGAAAAAGGCTTTTAGTCCATCAAATTTAACCTTTTTAGATCTCCTCTGATCTTTGTAATAGGTGGAATAATTGTTAATTGATAATTAATCTAGAGGAAGGCAAACAGAAAAAAAACATTGACAGTTGTCTCATAAGGGGATAAAAAAATTGTCTTACTGGCAATCCTCCCTGGATCAATACTTCTTCTTTAGTTATCCACAATAACCAGGAATGCCTTTTTCATTCAAAAATATATTTAATCCTGTTTATAGTTTATAGTTATTTTTTCAATCCGCTTTCACAACTTCCTCTGGTAGAGAATTCCACATTTTAACCAACCCTTTCTTTCTTTAAGGTGATATGCTTTTCCTTCTAACCTCAAGGGATGTCCTCTTGTCAAACTTCTTGGCACATGAGTTAATTTGACAAAGCCTTATATTGACCCTGGATATATTTTATATTAGGTAATCATATGCCCCCTTATGCACATTTTATTCTAGTGAAAATAATTTTATTTTGGTTAGTCTTTCTTCATAGCTTAGCCCCTCCATACACTTTATTAGTTTTGTTGCCCTTCTCTATATGCTTTCCAGCTCTAAAATGTCCTTTTTATGAAGGAGTAGGGATTTGTATAGTGGCATAATTATATTTTCTTCCCTTGCTTCTGTACCAGGGGTGGGCAAGTTCAGTTCTGGGGGCCACACACAAGCCTACATTTGGAGATATCCTTTCTGTGCACAGGTGAGTCAATCAGGATGACTGATGAAGTGATTGACTCACCTGTGCACAGCAGGGATATCATCAAATCCAGGCATGTGTGTGGCCCTCCAGCACCGACCTTGCGCACCCCTGTTCTAATCCCTTCTTAATACATGCTAATATTTTGCTTGCCTTTGCAGATGCTGCTTGGCATTGAACACTCATTTGTAGGTGGTTGTCCATCAACACTCCCAAATACTCCTTTATTTCTCATTGTGGTATCCATTTTAGAATTTAATGTTTTTCATGACCAAACATCTGCTGATTTACTTTATATTTGTTTCTTCTCTTTTGATGTCCTCTCCATTCAATGCCTTTTCATCTTCTGCATCCTTTTCATCCAGGGTCTCTTTTGACCTTGAAGAGCAGATCAGCATAAACCAAAGTATCATCTTATACTACAACAAAATTGCATATAGTATGTAATAAATTCCCACTTAGTACTTATGTTCGTAGTACCTTAAAGATAGATGCTTTCTGCTGTATTCCAACATGAAATATATTCCTCAGTCCTTTTAGAGTATAGCTAATTAATTCAAAAAGTGGAAAAGCGCAATTGGTGTTTTTTTGCGGGCTCCAATCGACTTCTGAGTTACGGGCTTGAAAAATTGGCGCTGATCAAACGTTTAACTTACAGCCTCCAGAAGCCTTTGATCTGTCACTTTCGCAAGGCTAAAACCGCAAATCGCTAATCAATTGCTCAATTTCCCCAAGCTTGCAAATGTATTTGCACCCGTAAATGGCAAATGAAGGAGAAAATCCTACATGTGCTAGAGAGAACCCGCAAAGGGGTTAAACACCCATTCGTAGCACTGTAAATGCACTGTAAATAATGGGGAAAGTGATGATAGACATTAGAATTAATTGCACTACAGTCTCAAGCCCGCAAATTGTCAGGAAAATAAATAAAATTTTCATTTTGGGGTTAAATCAATCTTGGATATCAATGAGTTAATACATATCAGACCACCCATATGGACTAGAACAGTATTGGCAATAAATTTCATAATTCTTTATTTTGCTGCTTTGCGAATCTGATTGCATATTGGACCCCCGAACCTAATTGAATGACATGTATCCTCCATGTTTTAATGCCAGAAATTCTGACAGTCTCATTTCCTATTGGCTGAATTCAAATGGGAGATTACGGGCTTGCTTAATTGATCATGTTCCCACCCTCAACTGCTTCAAATCAATGCGTGTTTTTTTCGGTTTTATCTTCGGGCCCGCAATTGCGAGCTTGAGCAATTGAATACTCTCACAAATGGAGACCAATTGCAACCCGCAACTCACTCGCAGACTTTGGGCTGTCTGCGATCGAGTTTTGAGGCTGGAATTGAATGTGGGCCCTGTTATGTGCGAAATTATAAAAAAATTTCAATAAATGAATATCATCTAATTAAATTTTTTTATTAAAGAGATTAAACACATTTTGTACCCCTATATCTTTTAGTTAAGTTTCTTTCTCTTTTTCTGCCCTTTTTTTTTGCTCTTGTTTTATATTTTGCTCTTTTTGTAATTGGCTCATGATAGTTTCTTGCGTCAGTTTTATCTTTGGACGAGTAGAGGGTTTGTATGTATAATTCTGTCTGTCTTGAGTTTCAGTACAAAAAAAATTACACTTTTTGGAATATGTGTTATTGGGTTTCTTAGGAATGACCCCTAATTCCTGAGACTGATATTGAACATAACGTTTATTTCTATTTTCATGTTCAACTGGTGGTTGGCAGTAGAGCATCCAGAAGATAGTCCAAGGGTGAGAGCTGGCAACTAAAGATATGGTTAGAATCAGGCAGAAAGTTAGTGGTCAGCGGCAGACAAGGTTTGTCAATAAGCAAATGTCAGGAGCAGATTGCAGCCAAAGAATGGTAGTGGTCATGGTCTGAGTCAAATTCAGGTAAAGCAATGCAGAAAAGTAGCACACGGATCCTGAATCCTGGCACAAGCTCAGAATGATTTGAGCCACATCCTTTTATGGCCACTTTCCGACTAAAACAGTGCAGCTTGCCTTATCCTACATGCCCACATTTGTGTCCCACATCAATAAATCATCTGGCTGAGATGAGTTCAAGTGCATCAGAATGAGTGATGTTGACACAGTGTTTCTTTTAAAAGAGAATATGGATTCATTTGATTAAAATAAGAATTAGTCCCTTCTTTATTAGTTATGTTACGGGGTCAAAATCTTAGAAATTACTAATTTGAACCTTGTGTAAAAATTAGCAAAACGTGGAAAATATTGCATAGTTTAAATGCCACTGTAGTCATAGCAACATTATTTGAGGGTGAAAAAATACTTTTTGTTCATGAAGTCCAACCTTTTTTTAGACCTCCTCTGATCCTTGTATTATGTGAATTGACCTATATCTAAATACTTCTCTTTTAAAGAATTACACTTAGCAGGAAAAATATTTTATACTAGTTTGCCCGTCATAAATCACGAGCTAATATTTTTTTTCCCCACCCCCATTCCCCTGTATCTCTTTCCCCTCTCCCTGCCCTGTGTCTCTTCCCTCCCCCTCTCCCTTCCCTCCTCCTCTCCCTCCACTGTCTCTTTTCACCCTCTGTCTCTTTCCTCCCCCTCTCCCTCCACTGTGTCTCTTCCCCCTCTCCCTCCGTTGTGTCTCTTCCCGCTGTCTCCCTCTCCTGTGTATCTTCCCCCTCTCCCTCCCCTATGTCTCTTCCCCCCACTCTCTCCCCTATATCTCTTACCCCCTCCACTGTGTCTCCTCCCTCCCATGTCTTCCCCCCTCCCCTGTGTCTCCCCCCTCCCCGCCTCTTCCCCCCTCTCCCCTTGTATCTCTTCCCCCTCTCCTGTGCCTCTTTCCCCCTCCTCCTCCCTGTCCTGTGTCTTCCCCTCCTCACTCCCCTTTGTCTTTCTCCCCTTACCTGTGTCTCTTTGCCCCCTTCCTTCCTCCCCTGTGTCTTTTCCCCTCTATTTATGTCTCTCCCCCCCCCCCCCCCTCCAACCTCCCCTTCCCCCTCCTTCTCCTAAAGCTGCACATGGCTGCATAGCATGGCTGCACGTACGGCACATAAGTGTGTACACTCCTTTATGGAGCTATACACACTTAAAACAACTATATTAGTGATAGAAACATACATATAAATATAGATCTAACAGCAGATATGAGTGCGGCTTAATTAAGTCTAATACTTATTTCTTAAATTCCTCAACTCTTAAATTCCGTAACTGTCTTTGGCTCTACTACTCCACTGCAAGGCTGCTCCACCTTATCTGCTACTCTTTTTGTAAATAAGTACTTTCTCCTATTACCCCTAAAACTTCCATCTTTTATCTTCAAATCACAATCTTTTGTTTTTGCATTCCTCTTTTTCCCAAAGACACTTTCCTCTATAACTTCATTAAATCCTTTCACCCCTCTCTCTTCTGACCTCTAAGCTAAAAGTAAAAATAAATTAACTCAAAGAAAGGGCCAAACACCCAGGGACAGATGGAGATCATCCACATCTGTAAAATCACACTTATTAAAGGGACATGGAAGGTTTCATGATTTCACTAGGAATATAATACACCACTGCATCCCTTAACTTTTGTTAAGCAATGCGTAAAGCCTATGTTTTTTTGCCTAAAGTCTTACAAGTAATTCCTAAGTAGTATTTACTAATTGGTTTCTCCCTTTGTATCTCATGAAGATTGTGTAAGTACAGGGGTTGCACTGTCTCATAATAATCAATCAGTGGCAACATACTACAACAAGCAGCTTGAGAGAGATCACTGACAGGCTAATTTGAAACACAGCACTTCACAGTATCAGTATTCATGAGCTACAGACGGCCAACCCAAACAGGTACAAATTGTATGATTTTAGGCAGAAAAAAAAACTGTCAAGCACTTCTTAATAAAATAAAGCAAATAAATGTAAATAGATATATAGATATATTATCTTCCCATTGAAATCCAGAAACCTTCCATGTCTCTTTCAATAGTATAAAAACAAATGCGCACATACATTCAAGACTTGGCAAAACAGCTTAACGCACCCTCAGAGCATGTCCCCAGACACACAGGTAGGTATTGGATTTTTTGATACCCTAATACAAAGATGGGAATGGGTAGGTCAGGAGTATACCACAATCTGTAGCTGGGAAAGGCTGACATCAAAGTGCCCCTCATTTGTCTCTGTAAGATCCTTGTAGATAATCAAAATATACTGTATATTCCATTTATAGAAATGGATATTGTTTGAAAATAGATTATTGTTCCATAAATAAAATGTGCAGAATATTAGAAAAAAAGAAACACTTAGAGAGAGATATAAAACACTATAATGAGGAAAAGGTGTATTTCAATTACAAAAAAGAAATATTACCCTATAAATAGGTTATATAAACAGAGGATGAAAATGAGGAGACAACTATCACATTGAAATATAGACACCCTAATGCTACTAACAAAAGGAAAAAATCATGTATTAAGGGTTAAATGATGTACATATCAGAAAGACATCAAACTAGCAAATATGAATTGTCCCAAATCTATTAGCACCTAGCTAGCCCACCCTCATCTTGCTGTCTTCTTCTTCCCAAATTGGCTATGTATCACTTTGTCATTCATACCCATTGGCCAGTCAACCCTTCCTTAGGGACTGTTTTACTCTTTGCTACAATTTTGGATTACTACCCTTTAAAAAACAAACAAACAAACACCCTAGACCTGGCCGTTACCCTCCTTTCCATTCACATCTATGAGAAAACCTCAGCCTCATAGCGGCAGTGCCACACTTGCAGAATCCCCAGATGATACGCAGATGGGAGTAGCCCAGGAAGCCTGAAGTGGAGTAGGAACTAGGTTAAGTACCAGTCTAGTCTACCAATTTGTATATTGTGGTGGGAAACCTCAAAGATTAATAGGGGTTAAGGACTGTAATGGATACTCCTTTGATACATTGTCTATGGTTAACGACATCATTTGCATATTTTCCCACACCTATTGAACAAATGAACTATCCAAGACTGGCATTAGCCTACTGCCAGCAGCCACCATCTCACTTATCTGGGCGATAGGGCGATGAGGAGCTAGGAAGGTTGCTACTGCCTACTGACCATCTGACCACCCATAATAAATGCTTATAACCCGGTCAGTGATCCAGTGCCAGAACAAAGGGGTTTCTGAGCTCGGAGAGCAGGGGCAGGAGTGGAGAACAAACATGAACACCTCCAGACACTGTGGCACAAAAAACAGACTATGTGATCTCCGCTAGTTATGTAGCCACTTCAGTAGCCCTGACCTAGAACACCATGGACTAGCCCCTTTTTATCTAAAATAGGATGTAGACTGCCTGCCCATTTGTCCCCTTTGTAATTTTCTGGCATTAGCGAGTTGTCCCTGATTGGCTAATGGTGAAAGTCAATCAACAGTAAGACTCACACCAATGTCAGGGCTTAAGAGATTGATTGAGAATTCATGGGGTGAGAAAATGTAATTTGTTCAGTGTGCACAATTTGTTTACTTTTCTGTTAATAAAGTACGCCCTCATTTGGAATATGGAGTACAGTTTTGGGCACCACTTAAAAAAATGGACATTTTAGAACTGGAGAAAGTACAGAGAAAGACAAAACAACTAATAAGGGGAATGGAGAGACTAAGTTATGAAGAAAGACTAATTTAACCAAATTAAACTTATTTTCTCTAGAAAAAAGGCATCTTAGAGGAGATATGATTACCTTATATAAATATATCCAGGGTCAGTATAAAGATTTGTCAAGGGAACTATTTGTGCCAAGAGGTTTTCAATTAACACAAGGACATCCTTTGAGGTTAGAAGTAAAAAGATTCCACCTTAAAGAAAGGAAAGGGTTCTTCACAGTAAGGGTAGATAATCAGTGGATCCTCTACCAAAGGAGGTGGTGACAGCAGATTCAATAACTTTAAAAAAGGGATTGGATATATTTTTAAATAGAAAGGGAATTAAGGGCTATCCCGGATAATTAGAGAGGGAGTATTGATCCAGAGAGAAATCAGATTGCCAGTATCTGGTGTCAGGAAGGAATTATTTTTTTCCCTTTTGAGACAATTGGCAAAGTTTCACTTGGGTTTTTACTGTTTTCCTTCCTCTGGATCAATTAACAATTAATTTGCATATTGCAGATCAGAGGAGATCTTAAAAGGTTGAACTTGATCAGCTAAAATTCCTTTTCCAACCTCAATTACTATGTAACTATGTAAAAAGTTGAAAATCTTACAGTTTCTCATGCTAGCAACTTAGAGCCACTTTGCTAAATGTTGGAAATCAAATACCCTGAGCCTGCAAGCTGTTAAGAATAATATTAATTACATTCAAATTAATGAAAGAATATCATTTTAGAAGACACTTATCCACAATTCACGGTTATCTGGACCCGTGGTTAGCCTCACCTTACACTATACCCCTAATCTGAAAGGTAAAGATGTAAATATATATATATTTTTTAATATAATTTTATTGAAAAGCATACGCAATATTCCAACATATCGAACAGTGTTTACATCAAACATGCTTCGTTTTATAACAGTAAAGTATTTCACTTACTAAACTGACAGAGCCTTTCCATTTTATATTTTCGATTATTATTAAACAATAACAGTATCTGTAAAAAAATAAAATAAACATATACATTTATATATATATATATATAAAACAAACAGTCATATAAACTTGATAAATAAACACAGTTAATTTCAAGAGAGAAACCCTAATCTAGATCTAGAGATTTCTAACATAGCTCCTGTATACATTTTTTATATGAGGTCTTTAGCTCATCTATTAAAGCCCGAGTTTAAACATTGAAGAAATAGCTGTGGGTTTATCTAACCAAATATTTAAACATTTACCTCTTGTCCAGCCACCCATGTTGTAGGGTATATCCAGAGTCAAGCCCCAAGCCTCCTCCGCCCTCGTCCTCCTTTCATTGAGTTGTGTTAAAATTCTGGAATCAAGTCACGTCAGTGGGGTGCTAAGGGGCGACTCTAACCAAGGCTCCCAAATCTTGGGAAATTGAGACATCTTATCCAGTATAATGCAAGTTAGTTTCTCATTTATTAATATGTAGTTAACATTTCTGATTACCTCTTGAAAGCTTAGGACCTTAGACTTCCATTTGCTAGCTATATGTAGTTTAACAGCAACTGCCATTAGTTGAAACAACTTGTTTTGATTCAAGGGCAAATTTTGTATCCCAATTCCTAAAAGGCAGGATTCCATACTGACCGGGATCACCTTCTTAAATAGTGATGTGGCAAGTTGAGTTAGGTCTCCCCATACGTTGTGAGCCACTGGACAAGACTACCAAGTGTGAATATGATCCCCTATCTGTTGGCACCCCCTAAAGTTTGTGTTTCTCTCCCAGGGGTTAATCTTCTGAAGCTTATCCGGTGTACAGTATACCCTCAGTATATCCTCTGCATAAGTTTGAACATGACTCCACCCATTTCTACCACTCCCATTCCACTCCGAAGTCCTCCTCCCATCTACATATACATTTAGGCTTCTCATCTGTGGTTGTATTGGTAAAAATATTGTACAATGACCCCACCGTTCCTCTAAGGAGTCAGAGATTTTTACAAATGAATGAAATCCATGAAGATTTAGGGGGCCCAAAGTTTTTAAACATTTCACTGACCCAGCTTTTTATTTTTAGATAATTATAGAATTCCTCTTGAGGTAGATTATGTATCATGCAAAATTGATCATAGGTTATTAGACGGCCTTGAGTAAACCGTGAACCAAACCTATCTAGACCTCTAGAGGTCCACCAATGTTTGGCTACTACGCTAGAGTCTGCTAATACTTGGGGCAAAGAAAGAACTGATAGCAAAGGAGATATATCTATGCTCAGTCTGTTTTTAGTTCTAGCCCGTTTCCAGGAGTTTAAGGTTAGGTGTATCATTGGATTTCAATGTGATTTAAGAGAGCATAATCTTTCTGGGACCCAGATTATCGTCTCCCAACTGTGAGGGAACATTTGTTGATTTTCTAAGAATACCCAGCTCGGTTGGTATTTAATAGAGTGTGCCAGAGGTAGCTGAACTAGTTGTGCCGCTTTAAAATAATTCCTTAAGTTTTGACAGGAGAGCCCCCCTCTATTCTTATGTCTATACATTATTATTTTAGAGATACAGGGGTTTTTATATTTCCAAATAAATCGGAACATATTATTCTGAAACCTGTCTAATTCTTTCATGGAAATCGGAATAGGAAGAGTTCTGAAAAGTTATAAGATCTTGGGTAATATATTAAGTCCATGAGAGTGGGTACTTCATCCACTTCAGCATGTCCTCGCCTAGCTTTTCATACCTGGGGTGGGGTGTAGTTTGCCTTATACAGGTCTGAAAATTTAGATGTAATGTTGACTCCCAAGTATTTTATATACTTGCCCAGGCCAGGTAAAAACATATTTAGATTTCAGGAGTTCTAAGTCAGGTTGGGTTATGCCTAGACTTAGAGCCTTAGTCTTCTCTAGATTAGGTTTAAGTCCCGACACTCTACTAAATTGTAAATAATTTTGATTGTTTTGTGTGGAGGGGTGGGGGGGGGGCGAACCCCATTGCCGATGCTGGAAACTGTGGATAAAGCTAGGTAGTGATGCCTTCTTTTAAACCAAACCTTGGCCTTTTCTTTTTTTGCAGAGAAACTAACCTGTTATGACTCAGTTGTCCCGTTTCCCCTAGTTTAATTTACCTTCTGATTATTGCTTATGTTGACATATTGAAAAGAAGAAAAGGAGGAAAAAACACTGGCAGAGACACATTTTTTTTTTTTTTTTTTTTTTATTGTGTTTCATAACAACATACAGAAAACAACTAAAGACTTACAGAGCATACATAAACAAGAACAAGTGTGCCGTAATGGATAACTCGGGCACCAAAAACAAAATCTATTATTTAGATTTCAGTGTGTGAACATTACCTAGCTATTCAAACTCTAAGCACTCCGTGCATATCTATCAAAGGGACAAAAATAAATGATCATAAAAAAAATAAATAAAGGGAAACAATATTACTCAAAAAGAAACATCCTAACCTTTGGATGGGAAACTAAAAAACATTATATATACTCCATATAGAAAATATCATAACGATTCTGCATTAATTCTCTATTTATATGGACGAGATTACATAGTTCGTGAATTGTAGGGGTCGTTGGTTGCGTCCAGTATTTTACTAAAAGATATTTGGCCACCAATAAAATGTGGCATATCAAATATCTATCAGTAGAAGATATTTTCTCAATGTTCATGTGCAGAATTGCTACTTGGGGGGACAATAGAATTTGTTTATCAAGCAATTTAGATATTAGTTGGGAGACATCTATCCACCACTTCTGTAGTTTAATACAGTCCCACCAAATATGATAGTCAGTACCTCTTGAGCCACATAATTTCCAGCATCGATCAGTTGCCTCTGGATTAATTTTCCCCATTTTAATTGGTGTTAGGTGCCATCTATGAATAATTTTAAAAAACAGTTCTGTATACGATGCGTTAACAGAGGATTTTTTTGTGGTTTTAAGGATAACCCGCCAGTTAATGTCTTCCAGATTGATCCCTAAATCCGTTTCCCAGCCTATAGTCCCTAAGCTTTTAGTAAAAGGAGTGAGGTCATCTATAATACTACCACATTTTGATATGATATGTGACATTTTTCCCTTTAAAATAAGTTCTTCTAATTTAGTCGGGGTATTCACCCCGGATAGTATAAACCCACTTGCCAACAGATTCTGCTTAAGACTAACATAATTTAGCCAATTTAGTTTTTTTAACTCCGGATTTAACTGTAAAGCTTGTAAAGTTAGGAGGTTGCCATTATGATATAGATGGGAAATATTACTAAGGCCCTGATCAAGTAATAGCTTTATTACGGGACATTGTGCCTTAGGTTTTAAGATTTCAAGGGGAGCCGCAATTGATGGTGTATTAAATATTTGCATCTTTTGTCTAACTTTATACCACAGTTTTACCATGGCGCGAAGATTTTTGGGGAGATTGCTAGTCATAGTTTTGGTATAAGCAGGGAGCCAAAGCAATAGTCGAATAGGGAGATCCTCCATCAGTGCTTCTTCCAAGATTAGCCATCTAGGCTTATCATTGGAGATATTCCAGCAAATGAGTTGGGCCATGATTATCTTATGGTGGATATCTTTTAAACTTGGTGCGTTTAAACCCCCTTTAATACATTTTTTATGTGTTATACTTTTCTGGATCCTAGGTTTTTTTGATAAATATAAAAATGTATCTAGTTGGTCCTGAATGCACTTCAAATAGCTATTAGCTAAAACATCAGGTATGTATCGCATATAATATGTAATTTTGGGAAGAATATTCATATTGATTGAAGCTATTCTGGCTGACCAAGAAAGATTATAATGGGTCCAGACCGTTAGTGAGGGTCTAATTCGCTTCATCACCTCATTAATGTTGTCTTTAAGAATATTATCCACTCTAATAGAAAATCTTATACCTAAATGGATTATATATTTAGAGTCCCAATTAAAACAAAAGACTTCCCTCAGTTTCTTTGTAGTTTCGTTTGTTATCCCTTTTGTTAATGTGTCTGATTTTGAGTGGTTTATTTAAAAATAGGATAGCCTCCCGAACTCCTCAATTATTTCTTGAAGTTAATAGCAGGCGTGTAACGGATTTATTACGGTAATTATGATGTCATCTGCGTAAGCCATATATTTAAACTCATCTTTACCTATACAAATGCCTTTAATGTCCTTACATTGTCGTATGTATATTGCTAGTGGTTCCATGAATAATACAAATAAGAGTGGGGACAGAGGGCATCCCTGACGGGTACCATTCCTGATACTAAATTGTTTTGATTCAAATTCCGGATTAACAACTCGTGAGAAGGAGGTGCTGTAGAGGGCTTTAACAGACCTAGAAGCAAAATCCCCCAAACCAAATCTCAGCAATACGCACTGTAAAAATTCCCAATTAACTCTATCAAAAGCTTTCTCAGCATCTAGTGATAAAAACATGACCGATATGTATTTTTCCCTAGTATAAGATAACAAGTTCAGAAGTCTTCTGGAATTGTCTGATGACTGGCGTCCGGGGATAAACCCGGATTGGTCAGGGTGGATCAGATTAACCATAATATTTTTTTTAATCTGTTTGCCAAGATTTTAGAGTACAGTTTCACATCTATATTTATTAAGGATATTGGTCTATAGTTGCTGCATTCTTCAGGATTCTTCCCTTCTTTTAGAATATTAATTATTTTAGTCTCAGTCATTTCTAGCGGGATATGCCCTGATTGTTTAATTTCATTGAATAAGCTATGCAGAACTGGTGTAAGTTCTGACTGAAAAATCTTGTAGAACAAGTGGTCAAAACCGTCGGGCCCTGGTGCTTTATTTGTTTGACCAGAATTTATTACTTTAATAATTTCCACATCCGAAATTTCCCTGTTTAAATCTATCAATTCTTGGTCGGAGATCCTAGGGAATTTGATCTTATCTAGGAAGATATTGATATCTAACATACCAGGCTTTACTAAGTTAACATCCTTGTCTAGATTATATAATTTCTCATAGAACTCCCGGAAAAGCTCACCGATTTTGTCAGGGTTCATATGAACGTTTTTCTTATCATCTAATAAATTTGTGATCCTGTTATTATTACGTTATTTCTTTAACCTATTTGCGAGAATTTTGCCAGTTTTATTACCAAATAGAAATTTCGATTGTTGTGCTCTCCAAAGAAGGTTGTCTGCCTGAGTTTGTAAAATATGATTAATTTGTTTTTTTACCGTTATTATTTCACGACCTAAAGCTGTATTTGGGCATTTTTTATTGAGCTGGTGTAATTTCTCTAGTTCAATATATAGAGTTTTTAGGGGTTTTCCCCTTTGCTTATTTAGGTTTGCCATCCGGGAAATTAGGATACCCCTAATATAGGCTTTATAAGAACACCATAGTGTCTTACTGGAAGTCACGGAGTCTTTATTTATTTCAAAAAATTCTAGGGTATCCTTTTTCACTGCATTGAGATTATCAACATTTTTGAATAATATTGGATTAATTTTCCATCTATTTATTGTTTTTACAGCCTGAGAGACCACTAGGTTAATACTATTCATGCTGTGATCTGACCAGGGTGTTAAAATAATATCTGACTTCTCTATCGTTTTTAGGGTATGTACATCAGAAAAAATATAATCTATCCGTGACAAGGATTTATATTGATGCGAAAAAAATGTGTAGTCTTTACAATTAGGGTGTAGGACCCGCCAAATGTCGTATAATTCAAAATCATTTATAATATTAGAAAAATCTAAAGCAGTTTTTATTTCTGTGGCTTCCGATTTTATCTTGTGGTTTCTCTGTTTATCCATCTTTGAATCTCTGATCATGTTAAAATCTCCACATAGAATAAGGCACCCACTCTTCAGTTTATATAGATCTTTCAGGAACGTCTTTAAGTATCTAATCTGATTTGTATTTGGTAAATATACATTAGCAATGGTTAGTAAAGAATTATTCACATACCCCGACCAAATTATAAATCTACCTAGAGGATCTATTTTTGAAAATACTTCCGAGACTATTAGCTTTCTATTAAAAAAAATAGAGACTCCCTTAGATTTGCTTCTAAAAGTTGAATGGATATGGAAGGGATATTGTTTTTCAGTTAGATACTTAATAGATTCCTGCTTCAGGTGGGTCTCCTGAAGGCATAATATATCAGCTTTGATATTAATATAGTTCACACATTTGTCTGATCAAGCCTGGTGCTTCTGCTGATTATTTGTTAGAATTGTAGAAGAGTTTACAAAATCAGCTGTTGGAGAGGATGTATCGTCCTCCAGCAGTCAGGAATAGCCCTTCTTCTGGATGTGAGCTACCTCTATTCTATACGTGGCTTCCCCGACGTTCCTTACTACATAGCTTATTCTGGGGGTGGGGAACTAGTAAGAGGATAAGCTGCCCGTCTGCTAACTCTCGGTAGTGGGTACCTTGTCATACCACTGCTTTGTTTCCATTGGGCAGTCGGTAAATGGTCTCGTACTACCCCAGCAAGAGTGGCTAACAGCTCACTGAAGTCTAACAGATAGGGGACTACCGGAATCTCACTAAGTTCATACTCCCCTTCACATGCCTCTCAAATTACATCTAACAGTCCTCTCACTTTTCGTCCATACGGGAGTTCAAAGAAGGACTCCTGTGGGACTTCCATATAAGCGAAGAAGAGACGAGGAAACAATTTCTCCCATTCTCACTCTTGCTCTACGAAAGCTTGAATCATTTGTTTGAGAGTCCTGTTAAACCGTTCACACAAGCCATTCATTTGGGCTTGGTAAGGGGAGGAACACAGATGCTTGATGCCACAAATCTGCCACCATTGCTGGGTTAGATCGGCCATAAAACTGTGTATCTTTGATAGATAGTATCTTTCTTGAGAACCCCAATCTTGAGAAGATACTAACCAGGGCTTCAGCTATGGAAGTGGCTGTGATTCTTCCCAGGGCTACAGCTTCAAGGTACCAGGTAGTGTAATCCATTACGATCAATATATATTTTTTCCCGATCAGCTAGGTCAGGTGTGGAGGCCAACTATAGGCCGTAAGCAAATCCACACATACAGATTCATAAAAAAGGATTATCGTGGCTGCAGGCATTTTTTTATTCTCAATTTACATATGTATTCAAATCCATGCTATACAAGGTGCAGGATTATGCAGGACGTAATGGTAAATTACCCATTCAACGCATTTTACTGAATTACTTGCTGAGACATAGCCCTAGGAATCAATAGAAAATACAAATGTCACATTAATTGACAGGAACCAGTCATAAAAGAGCATGTTTTCCTAAAGTTGGAAATTATAGACCTTCTCCCTTCTCAATTTGGACATAAAAATCTACTCCAAAATTCTTGCATTGAGATTAAATTGTATAATTTACAGCTTAATAGATAGTGATCAGACAGGATTTATCAAGGGTAGATATGATCCAGAAAACACCAGAAAATGAATAGATTTGTTTTCATTTGCTAATGCAAATAAAGTCCCAGTTATAGCCCTGTCATTGGACGCTGAGAAGGCTTTTGACAGGGTTAGCTGGGGCTATTTGGAACTGGTCTTAGAAAGTTTCGGTTTGGCAGGTTTGGCTCACATACTGTAATGGCCTTGTACAAAACTTCGGGCTGTGCTTATAAATCAATCAATTTCCCCATATCCAATCGGACAAGACAAGGCTGCCTATTGTCTCCCTTGTTATTTGCCCTTATAATTGAACCCCTGGCAGTAGCCATTAGGAATGAGAGTTTGGTCAAGGGTATAGAAATTGGTCCTTTTAAGAACAAAATTACATTGTACACTTATGATATCGTGGTAATTCTGTCCGACCCAAAAAAACTCACTAAATAAATTGTTTAAAATTTTGGAACACTTTGGAAGAATTTCCTATTATAAAATAAATACAACAAAAACAGAGATATTGTATTTGAATTTGCCATTAGAACTTAGACTTGAATTAACAGAATCATATAAATTTAATTTGGATAACAATGGATTTTCACAACTGGGTATAGAGATTATTCCAAACTTGACACTAATTCCAGAACTCAATCTTAATAAACTGTATCTACATGTGAAATAAGTTATTTCAAATCGGAAAAAAAGTGAGTTTTTCATGGTCTGGCCGAATTGCCGTGATTAAACTGGTGATATTACTCAAAATAATATACATACTTAGATGTATTCCACTTTATATCAAATATAAAATTATTAAGAAATGTCAGAGACTGATCAATCAATTTATCTACAAGGGAAAAAATAAAATTATCCTCAAGGAGCTTTGCGAGAAGTGGAATGGTGTTTCTAAATCTGTCAGATTATGTCGAAGTAATAAATCTAACTCATTTTCTCAAATTTCTCACAGTAAAATCTCCCAAAATATATTCAAATCGAAAGGTTATTATCGGAAGCAATTAGTTTGAATTTACTGTGCTGGCAGAGATATAAAGAGCGTAAAACAATAAAAAAAACTGCCTTTGGTAGTTAAAACTTGTCTACAATTTTGGACTCAGACTAACCAAAAATGGAAATTGATTCCTTTTCCATCTCCTATTATACCAATTGATTGTATTTTCGCTGATTTGGTTACAGAAATAAAAGGTAGCAGTTATATTTTGAAATTTTAATTTTTGGGCGATCTTTTTAAAAATGGATCGTTTAGATCTCTTGTATAAATAATAACATGATTAAAACAGAGAATTGGCTGCTTTTATATAATCTAAAGCAGGCAGTTCTAAAATCCGAATATAATCAAAACTCCTCTAGAGTACTTGCCAGTTTTGAATCATTATTGAAATCTGAACTACCTTTATCTATTTCAAACTATTTAAAATTATTTAGAAAGTTGTCTGAAAAAGAAAAAATGTTACCGATGATTAAATGGAAAAGAGATTTTTTTTTTTTTCAAAAGTTTTTTATTAGGTAACCAAATAAACCAGAGGATAACATAAAAGCCAAGTAGCAATTTGACATTATTCGCATACAATCATACCCAGTTATAGGGAAAAGGGAAGAAGAAAAGGTTAACATTACATTACACTTATAAGAAAATACCATATAAACATCGAAATAAAGTTAACCAAAAAGATCTATCCCCTCTAGTGGGAAAGTCTAAGGGTAGCCAGGTTACCTACATTTTTCCAATTTTCTAGGAAAAAAGTTTACCTAAAATAAACAGTTTGGTAGGCTCGGTCTAGCAGAACAAACATCCAGAGCCTAAGTAAGAAACGAACAAAAAACAAAAACAAAAACAAACAAACTATGGTTTATAGACACAATATAGCTCTAAATGAGCTAAAACCATATAATAAAAGAGAATAAAAAACACTGTTGACTACTCAATGAGTTTAAATTCAAAAAACATAATTTTGTCTCAAGGGTATAAGTCCTGATGTTTACCAGCTCGGATCCACCGCTCGTCCCGTCTCCTCCAGCCCCCAGTCCGCAGCTCCAATGTAAGCATAGCAAGAGATAGCACAATGTTGATTAAGGGGATTTCACGAGATAAGGGGGCTATAGGGAGAATGAATCCAGGGATTCCATATCTGGAGAAAAGTAGGCATACGGTCCTCCAGTACATGGGTCAGCCTTTCATTTATTGCAATGTAATTCATCTTATTGATGACTGATTGTAAACTAAGAGTGGGGGATTTCCACTGTCTGGCTATATGGCTTTTTGTTGCTAGCACTAAGTACTGAAGGAGTCTATTTTGGCATTTCGATAGTGAGGGGACAGAGTGCCCTAGCAGGCCTATATCTGCCTTAGCCATAACAGGCGTGCCAAGTATGGTGGAGGCTAGATGGAAAACCTTGTTCCAAAGAGACTGCACCAGGGGACATGACCACCACGTGTGGAAAAAGGTTCCAGAGGTCTGACAAGCTCTAAAGTAGTTAGGATTAGGGAAACGTTTCCATCTAAATAGTTTATCCAGGGTGATATATTTCCTATGAAGAACCTTAATAGAGGTCTCCAGAATGTTACTGCTCAAAGATCCCCTCGTTAGGTTTCGCCAAGAGTTTTGCCAATTCTCCCTATCCCACTCACAATTTAAGTCTTTTTCCCATCTTTGTAGATATTTTGGAAGGGGGGTGGCGGGAGGGGAATTAAAAGTGTCATACAGGATACCCACAATACCTTTTGTAAGAGGAGCAGACAGGCATAGCCTAGTAAACCAGTTTGAAGTTGGTTTACCTAGTGTATGTTCTAACGTGGAGAGTAAGTGTTTAAATCTACAAAATGTATATTGTTCCTGAATGGGGATATTGAATTCTTCTTTTAGTTGAGTGTATGTTAAGGTGGTATTATCTCGATACCAGGAATTCATCGTCAGTAGGTTATGGGATTTCCACCATAATAAAGAGGCTGCAGGGAGAGTATCTGGGAATCTGGGATTGGGTATTATGGGGGTAGGAGTGGGGTATCTCGGGATCAGCTGAAATTTGCGGATAGCCCATGACCAAATAGTTAGGGAATGCTTTATATACGGGCTGTCCAATTTACCCAAACATGTCAGTGGGTTTGGGATCCATGGAATGGTGTCCCACGTATATGGGGCCATCATAAAGATCCAAAGAGGCTGGTGAGTGGGGGAGTGCGCAATTGTAACAAAGGCCAATTGTGACGCTTTAAAATATAATTTCAAGTTGGGACAAGAGAGACCTCCTTTTGATTTATGGATAAACATAGTTGATTTAGAGATACAATGTGATTTATTTTGCCATATAAATTTAAAGACTTGGCGTTGTAGTTTGTCTAACTCCATGTAATTCAAGGCAATCGGTAGGGAGCAAAATAAATACATAAGGCGGGGAAGGAGGTTAATTTTAAAAGAGTTGATACGTCCTAACCATGAGATAGGGTGTTTTGCCCATGTCAGTAAATTTTGGGTGAATGTTTTGTAGATGGCCGTATAGTTGGACTTGTGGAGATGTGCGGTGTTACGGGTGAGATTCACACCCAAGTATTTAATATGGTTAGAAGGCCAGTTAAAATTAAAGTGCTGATGCAAAAAGGTTACGTCTGAGGGAGGTAAGATATTATTTAGAACTTACTGTTCCCAGTAAGTAAAAGAGGGCAGGGACTGAGGTGCAGGGGTCTGTCAATTTACAGAGGACATCATCCGCGAATAAGGCACATTTAAAGTGATGGTGGCCTGTTTTAATGCCTTTAATGTCTTCCCTTGATCTAATAGCCTGTGCCAGGGGCTCAACGGCTAGAGCAAAGAGTAAGGGGGGATAGAAGGCAGCCCTGTCTGGTCCCCTCTGAATAGTAAATGAAGCCCTTGCTTCACCAGGAAGTTTTAGGACTGCTTGAGGGGATTTATAATAGCTATTAATCATGTTTATAAAACGTCCTGTAAGGCCGAATTTCGACAATACTGCTCTTAAATAGGGCCATTCTAGAGAGTCAAAGGCCTTCTCCATATCCAGGGCCAGAAGGCATAAGGGGGTACGGTGTTTACCCGCCCAGTGCATGGTATCCAGAATCCGCCTAATATTATCCCCTGCTTGCCTAAAGGGGATGAAACCCACTTGATCCTTATGAATTAGTGAGGGCAGAAATTTTGAAATTCTATTGGCCATCAATTTAGCAAGTAATTTGACATCCCCATTTAGTAGCGATATAGGCCTGTAATTTTTAACCTCCAGAGGGTCTCGGCCCTCCTTTGGAAAGAAGACCATGTTCGCTTGGTTTAGTTCAGGTGGAATGTTGTGACCGTCTAAGATCGCATTAAATAAGGTCACCAAGTGAGGAGCCAAAATTTCTGCGTATTTCTTGTAGTACAAGTTAGAAAATCCGTCCGGACCTGGGGCTTTACCTATTTTCAGTTTTCTAATTGTCTCCAGAACTTTCTCCACCGTAATTAAAGAGTTCAGAGCATCTCTCTCCTGGGCCAAAATATGTGGGAGGTCATAAGAATCAAGAAAGGTGGAAATTTTAAAAGTATGATGCTTCTGCGAGGAGGAATAGAGCTTTTGAAAAAAGGTGGTAAAGGTTTCTTTAATCTCATTTGGGCTATACGTGATGTTCCCAGAGGGGTTTTTGATCTTAAAAATGTTGGAGTGGGTTAGCTTCCCTTTTAATTTTCTAGCAAGCAGAGAATCCGGTTTGTTAGCTTTTGTGTAAAATTTATGGCCCGTCCATCTCAATGCTTTTTTAGTTTGCGCTGAAAGTATTAAATCCAATTCTGCTCGTAATAGGTCTATTTGTTTACGGCATTGGGTTGAGGGATTAGTCTAATTAGATTTTTCCAATGCTAAAAGTGACGCTCTGATCTCAAATTCCCTTTTTCTATTTTGTCTCTTGTGTGCAGAAGACAGTTTAATGCAAGTGCCCCTAATAAAGGCTTTGGGCCTCATTCTATTATCGGCCGTAAATCGGCCGTAAGACTGCTATTCCTTGCCGAGGTTCTGTTAACTCGCAATTCTATTATACGGCCCCGCAAGCATATCTTGGAACCGGCCGTAAGCTCAAAATTTTTTAAAGTCAAAAATAAATTCAAGACAGCACTGTACAGCTCTGTAAATGCTAGGGATCATATTGGGGGACATGAGGATTAATAGTAACCCCCTCTCAAGCTTGCACATCAGCCCAAATCCGAGTTTACATTAACTGTTTATTTTCCGGCCGCAGCGTGGGCGGGTCTGAGGTGCTCCAAGCACTCTGGACTTTTTACATGGATATTTGACATATATTAAAAAAAAAATTATTTACGGATTTGAGTATAGGGGAATGTTGTGCTATTTTTGCTAACACCTACAATCACTTTATAGTCTCCTCAGAGTGCAGGATGGCTTTATTTTGGCTATATTTTGTGCTTAATTGGTGCTAGCGGGACCTCTTTCCTGCAAGTAAGCTGCGGCTCGCTTTTAGCCTTGCAGAGAGGGTTCCCCGAGCAATAGAATTGCAAATAGGATTTTCTTACGCCCGATTTCCTTGCGGCCGTTTTAGATCAAAGGCTTTCCTCCGGCGCGAGCGGCCGCAAGAGATAGCAAGGCGCCGGCCGCAAGCCTGCCGGAAGCCCCAGCCGGAGGGGAATAGAATAGCCGAATAGCTTGCGGCCGATAATAGAATAGGCCCTTTGTGTGCTGCCCAGACCCACCCTATGTCCGCGCCTAGGGTCAAGTTATCTAAAAAGTATTGGCTGAGATCCGAGGCAACCTGGTCCTGAAAGATTTGATTGGAGAGAAGCATAGAAAGAGATTTTAATACCACTTGGGATATTGCTAAATTGTTTGACGCTTTGAAGTTGACAGAATCTTATGTAAAATATACCCCTCTTAGGGAAATACAATTTAAGTTAACACAAAGATGGTACATGGTTCCCTCTCTCCTGGTTAAAATAGACTTCAATCAGCACTCAGGTAACTGTTGGAGAGGCTGCTTAGAACAAGGCACATACATACATATATGGTGGTCTTGTAGCATGATCCATCAATTTTGGAGATTATGGGCCCTATTAAATTCTCCCTCATAGTTCTCTCGGTGCTCGCAAAAGGCAGTTTTCCTGCTGTTTGCGAGAACCGAATCTCTCGCAGCCTGCTTTACGATATGACTGCGAGAAAATGGCCGAGAATAGGCTCCGAGAGAGCTACGTAGCCTTAAATCTATGCACGAGTCTCGCATATCGTAAGAATCCCTACGTGGACAAAAAGTCCACGCAAGGGATCCGAAAGCCTCTACGTGCTGCCTCGGAACAGCCCGAGACAGCAGTGTGAGGCTCCCCCCTGCACCCTATACACATCCCCATGCTGCAGGGGTCTCTATCGGGACCCCTGCAGCACCCCCACATTAACCCCTTGCAGCGGGGGTCCCCGATCTGCATAGATCAGGCCCCCCGCTGCATTTAAAACTTTTAAATTCCCCGCCGCGGCTCCTTAAAGGGACCGCGGCACACTATTACCCAATCCCGGCCGCGGCACTTAAAATTAACCCCCCTCTATGCTGGGGGTCCCCATCGGGACCCCCGAAGTGTCCCCACATAAACCCCCTGCAGCGGGGGGCCCCGATCGGCACCGATCGTGACCCTGCTGCAATTCAATTTTAAATTTCCCGCCTCGCGGGTCCTCAAAGGACCGTAAAGGTCCTGAAAGGACTCGCACTAAAAATATTAACCCCAGGCAACTATAATTACCCCATTAACTCATGGTGGTCAATCCAGACCACCATAAGGCTCTAATTAACCCATTAACTCATGGTGGTCAATACAGACCACCATAAGGCCTAAATTAACCCATTAACTCATGATGGTCAATCCAGACCACCATAAGGCTCTATTTAACCCATTAACTCATGGTGGTCAATCCAGACCACCATAAGGCTCTAATTAACCCATTAACTCATGATGGTCAATCCAGACCACCATAAGGCTCTAATTAACCCATTAACTCATGGTGGTCAATACAGACCACCATAAGGCCTAAATTAACCCATTAACTCATGATGGTCAATCCAGACCACCATAAGGCTCTATTTAACCCATTAACTCATGGTGGTCAATCCAGACCACCATAAGGCTCTAATTAACCCATTAACTCATGATGGTCAATCCAGACCACCATAAGGCTCTAATTAACCCATTAACTCATGGTGGTCAATACAGACCACCATAAGGCCTAAATTAACCCATTAACTCATGATGGTCAATCCAGACCACCATAAGGCTCTATTTAACCCATTAACTCATGGTGGTCAATCCAGACCACCATAAGGCTCTAATTAACCCATTAACTCATGGTGGTCAATACAGACCACCATAAGGCCTAAATTAACCCATTAACTCATGATGGTCAATCCAGACCACCATAAGGCTCTATTTAACCCATTAACTCATGGTGGTCAATCCAGACCACCATAAGGCTCTAATTAACCCATTAACTCATGATGGTCAATCCAGACCACCATAAGGCTCTAATTAACCCATTAACTCATGGTGGTCAATACAGACCACCATAAGGCCTAAATTAACCCATTAACTCATGATGGTCAATCCAGACCACCATAAGGCTCTATTTAACCCATTAACTCATGGTGGTCAATCCAGACCACCATAAGGCTCTAATTAACCCATTAACTCATGATGGTCAATCCAGACCACCATAAGGCTCTAATTAACCCATTAACTCATGGTGGTCAATACAGACCACCATAAGGCCTAAATTAACCCATTAACTCATGATGGTCAATCCAGACCACCATAAGGCTCTATTTAACCCATTAACTCATGGTGGTCAATCCAGACCACCATAAGGCTCTAATTAACCCATTAACTCATGGTGGTCAATACAGACCACCATAAGGCCTAAATTAACCCATTAACTCATGATGGTCAATCCAGACCACCATAAGGCTCTATTTAACCCCATCAGTCCCATAAGGGTATATTATTACCATTATGGGCCTGTTACAACCCAACATTAACCACATAAGTGCCATGATGGTCCTCAAGGACCATCATGACACTAACTACAAACACTACACTATAACCCCCAATAAACCATTTAATCTAAACTAACCCCCCTCTACACTAATCTATTAACACTTACACTACCTACCTACACTACCTACCCCCTAATAAACCTTCCCACCACTCTAATTACAAAAAATAAAAAACCTACAGCACAGAAAACAAAAAACCTACAGTACAAAAAACAAAAAAACCTACAGTACAGAAAACAAAAAACAATTACAACCCCACCCCCCACTACAGAAAACAAAAAAATACATTACAACCCCACCCCCCACTACAGAAAATAAAAAAATTACACACCTGAAAAGGAAAGACAGATAAACACAATACAATACATACATATAATACATTACATACATTACATACAATACATGACATTACATATAATATATTAAATATAATATATTACATATAATATATTACATATAATATATTACATATAGTCCTAATCAAATACCCCCTATCTATCTAACATACAATCTATTTAATTTAAAATAAATCCTAACTATATCAAATACATCCCCCTATCTATCTAATATACAAAAAATCCTAACTACATACACAGACCCTAATTCTAAGCTAAAATCAATAAATTAAGACCACTTACCTTTAAGATGTTGCTTCAGATCACTAACCTATGGGTCAAACAAAAAATAAAAATTAGTACAAAACATTAACATCAAATAAATAAACATTCTATACATTCTAAATATTCAACTCACCTTTACAGCATGTCCAGTCACTGTTTAGCTCTTCCGGCGCGGCCCTGTTAAAAAAAAAACACAATACATGAATACATGAATACAATATATAAACAATAAATAAAATACACAAATAAACATCTAAATATACATTTCACTTACCTACCCGCGATGTCCCCGGCCTTCTCTCCTTCAGCCCCGGCTGGGCCGCGGAACCATTCGCGCTCTAAAAAAAAAAAAGAAAAAAAACTAACGGAGGTCTGCACTGGCAGACCTCCCCGACGCTACTGAACCTCCCGGAGTCGTTTCCGGGAGGAAATTGGCATTGGCGGCTTGTGATTGGCTGAAAAAGCTGTCTATCAATTTCAGCCAATCAAAAGTCGTCAATGTGTGAGCCAATCAGGATGGGATACACCCCAATATCCCACCCTGATTGGCTTAAACACTTGTCTATCTTTCTGGGAACCAATCACAACGCTCAGATGCCTTCAGCCAATCACTATGGGATACACCCCCACGGAGTGATTGGTAGAAGACATCTGCGCATCCTGATTGGCTCCTACATTGACGACTTTTGATTGGCTGACAGCTTTTTCAGCCAATCACAAGCCGCCAATGCCAATTTCCTCCCGGAAACGACTCCGGGAGGTTCAGTAGCGTCGGGGAGGTCTGCCAGTGCAGACCTCCGTTAGTTTTTTTTTTTTTTTTTTTAGAGCGCGGATGGTTCCGCGGCCCAGCCGGGGCTGAAGGAGAGAAGGCCGGGGACATCGCGGGGAGGTAAGTTCAATGTATATTTAGATGTTTATTTGTGTATTTTATTTATTGTTTATATATTGTATTCATGTATTCATGTATTGTGTTTTTTTTTTAACAGGGCCGCGCCGGAAGAGCTAAACAGTGACTGGACATGCTGTAAAGGTGAGTTGAATATTTAGAATGTATAGAATGTTTATTTATTTGATGTTAATGTTTTGTACTAATTTTTATTTTTTGTTTGACCCATAGGTTAGTGATCTGAAGCAACATCTTAAAGGTAAGTGGTCTTAATTTATTGATTTTAGCTTAGAATTAGGGTCTGTGTATGTAGTTAGGATTTTTTGTATATTAGATAGATAGGGGGATGTATTTGATATAGTTAGGATTTATTTTAAATTAAATAGATTGTATGTTAGATAGATAGGGGGTATTTGATTAGGACTATATGTAATATATTATATGTAATATATTATATGTAATATATTATATGTAATACATTATATGTAATGTATGTAATGTCATGTATTGTATGTAATGTATGTAATGTATTATATGTAATATATTATATGTAATATATTATATTTAATACATTATATGTAATGTATGTAATGTCATGTATTGTATGTAATGTATGTAATGTATTATATGTAATATATTATATGTAATATATTATATTTAATATATTATATTTAATGTATGTAATGTCATGTATTGTATGTAATGTATGTAATGTATTATATGTAATATATTATATGTAATATATTATATTTAATACATTATATGTAATGTATGTAATGTCATGTATTGTATGTAATGTATGTAATGTATTATATGTAATATATTATATGTAATATATTATATTTAATATATTATATTTAATGTATGTAATGTCATGTATTGTATGTAATGTATGTAATGTATTATATGTAATATATTTTATGTAATATATTATATTTAATACATTATATTTAATGTATGTAATGTCATGTATTGTATGTAATGTATGTAATGTATTGTGTTTATCTGTCTTTCCTTTTCAGGTGTGTAATTTTTTTTATTTTCTGTAGTGGGGGGTGGGGTTGTAATGTATTTTTTTGTTTTCTGTAGTGGGGGGTGGGGTTGTAATTTTTATTTTTTCTGTACTGTAGGTTTTTTTGTTTTTTGTACTGTAGGTTTTTTGTTTTCTGTGCTGTAGGTTTATTGTTTTTTGTAATTAGAGTGTTGGGGAGGTTTATTAGGGGGTAGGTAGTGTAGGTAGGTAGTGTAAGTGTTAATAGATTAGTGTAGAGGGGGGTTAGTTTAGATTAAATGGTTTATTGGGGGTTATAGTGTAGTGTTTGTAGTTAGTGTCATGATGGTCCTTGAGGACCATCATGGCACTTATGTGGTTAATGTTGGGTTGTAACAGGCCCATAATGGTAATAATATACCCTTATGGGACTGATGGGGTTAAATAGAGCCTTATGGTGGTCTGTATTGACCACCATGAGTTAATGGGTTAATTAGAGCCTTATGGTGGTCTGTATTGACCACCATGAGTTAATGGGTTAATTTAGGCCTTATGGTGGTCTGTATTGACCACCATGAGTTAATGGGTTAATTTAGGCCTTATGGTGGTCTGTATTGACCACCATGAGTTAATGGGTTAATTTAGGCCTTATGGTGGTCTGTATTGACCACCATGAGTTAATGGGTTAATTTAGGCCTTATGGTGGTCTGTATTGACCACCATGAGTTAATGGGTTAATTAGAGCCTTATGGTGGTCTGTATTGACCACCATGAGTTAATGGGTTAATTAGAGCCTTATGGTGGTCTGTATTGACCACCATGAGTTAATGGGTTAATTAGAGCCTTATGGTGGTCTGTATTGACCACCATGAGTTAATGGGTTAATTTAGGCCTTATGGTGGTCTGTATTGACCATCATGAGTTAATGGGGTAATTATAGTTGCCTGGGGTTAATATTTTTAGTGCGAGTCCTTTCAGGACCTTTACGGTCCTTTGAGGACCCGCGAGGCGGGAAATTTAAAATTGAATTGCAGCAGGGTCACGATCGGTGCCGATCGGGGCCCCCCGCAGCAGGGGGTTTATATGGGGACACTTCGGGGGTCCCGATGGGGACCCCCAGCATAGAGGGGGGTTAATTTTAAGTGCCGCGGCCGGGATTGGGTAATAGTGTGCCGCGGTCCCTTTAAGGAGCCGCAGCGGGGAATTTAAAAGTTTTAAATGCAGCGGGGGGCCTGATCTATGCAGATCGGGGCCCCCCCCTGCAATGGGTTTATGTGGGGACACTTCGGGGGTCCCGATGGGGACCCCCAGCATAGAGGGGGGTTAATTTTAAGTGCCGCGGCCGGGATTGGGTAATAGTGTGCCGCGGCCCCTTTAAGGAGCCGCGGCGGGGAATTTAAAAGTTTTAAATGCAGCGGGGGCCTGATCGGTGCCGATCGGGGACCCCCGCTGCCAGGGGTTAAGGTGGGGGGGCGGCGGGGGTTCCTATGGACCCCTGCAGCAAGGTGTTCATGTGAGGACACTTCGGGGGTCCCGACAGGGACCCCCGCATTGAGGGGGGGTTCATTTTAGGTGCCTAGGGGGGGGTTTGGAGTACCCCCCACGGCAGGGCTTATGTGGGGGACTGCCGCGGAGGTCCCTTTTAGGACCCCCGCAGCACTTGATGAGGAGTGGGAGCCTGCGATATCATCTCGCAGGCTGTCACTCCTCATGTACATTTACGCAGTGTAGATACGTACGGGCCTGCTGCGTAGCTCATACGTTGCTCGCAGCAGGGCTAATTTAATAGCATTGTAAGTTAGAGAAACTTTGCAGTACGTAGGGCTTAAGTAGAAGCCTCTTATTTACGAGGCTGGAATTTAATGAGGCCCTATGTTTGGATGAAATTTCCAGGATAACTAAGACTGAACTGGATCTAACACCTGAACTTATTCTTTTTAATTTCTGTCCAACTACAGTTAATAAAACATTATTAATAATCAAATGGTTAATTAAAAAAAATTGTAAAAAGAAAACATTACCAACATGGAAAGAAATTTGGGAGATAACTTTAAGAAATAAACAGCTTGAAATTGACTTTATAGAACAAAATGGGAAACTAAATAAAAAAATCCAATTTAAATTGGTTTTATTAACAACAACCTGACACACTAATATTAAACAATTAGCAAGGGAACAGATTTAGACCTAAAATGAAAAGAGAAAGGAGGGAAAGGAAGAGAGGAGGTCCTTCCAAAGTTTTCCTGGCCCACCCATGAGACTCACCAAATGTAATGTGTTTTGTTGTAATGTTTGTTTACACAACTTTTATATATACCTTCTGGTTCTTGAATTGACAAGTTGTGTAGAAGTGAACATGGAGATACAATAATATAACTGAATGATAGTGATCTACATATTATCAAGAATGTATCTGTATGTATCAGTAATGTATGTATCAATGTTTTTTGTAAGAAATGAATAAAAAAGAAAAAAAAAAAGACCATGTTTCCCGTCCAAACTCTGACTGTGTTGTAGCTTTTTCTCAAAATCACACATATCTAGGAGTTGGTGGGTTCTGGTATCTTGAGAGTGAGAGAACGAGATTGGTTGTTGATTGCTGGTCGGAAGGAGTTTTGTTGCATATTACTATACTTAATTTAATATTCATATAACACTTAGATATTTCACATAATTTGCCAACACAAATATAATTAAATCCACACATAGTTACATATCGTACACATAGGACCCAAACACTTTAAACCCATACTCCCCAAACTTTACCTTCAACCTAAACAATAACAATTACACCATGATTACAGAACATAATTATTTTCTTTACTACATTTATATAAACATAAGCAATAGAACTTATTATTTTTTTTATATTTGATTTATTTGAAGTGAGTATGGAGGGGGGAGTGAGGAGGGGAGGAGGAGAAGAGGGAAGGATGAGAGGAGAGAAGGTGTCACTGGGAGAAGAGTGGAGAGAGAGGGAGAGGAAAAAGGGAGATAAGGGGATAGAGGTAGTAGTAAAGATAGAGGGAGAGGGGGGTAGTGAGGAGAGAGGTGCAAGAGGAGGGTGAGAGGGCTAGGATTGGCAGCAGTGGGAGATGTTGGAGGAAGACGTCTGTAGGTGAAGTTGAGGGAGGGAAGGATGCCCCATGTGCAATAACAGAAAGATCATGGACAGAGTGGCAGAGGTGTGAAGGGACAGGCCTCATTGACAAATGAGGGAGGCCAAGATCCCCAGCAGCGGTTAGGAAGACGAGAGGCTTTTCCCAAGCACAGGGCACCTAGCTTCTTGCATTAGGAGATGATGGTCCTTCTCTGTACAATACATTGCCACACAAACATCCTACATGGGGTGTAGCATGTGAGTGGAGTCAGGTGGCAGCATAGGTAGGCCAGAGCAGGAGGAGCTACTGATGGTGTCCCCCAGTGACTGTGCAGTTCAACAAGTAGGACAGGATATACCACCACATGTACACCACACAAACATAGATAACACACATTCAACGTAAATGCTGCCCACCAATAAAAGAGATATGTGGACTTCCTGAACTTGATTAGAGATATATGATACTTGTGTGTCTAAATACTTATAGATAACACTTAAAAATGGGTTGTCAATAACAAAATATAATTAAAGTGAGTAAACATCCAATAGAGAGTCGATATATGTGTGTCCCCCTTGCAGCATATGCAGATACAGACTATGCACATCCAGCTGGATGTGCACTGTATTGTACTAGCCTATCAGGGACCACCTCTCAGCACAATTTTGCAGAATATTGGTGAGAGATGTTCACAGATTAGTTAGTATGACACACTGCACAGAAAGTTCATTACAGTATGTGTCTTCATGAGCTGCACGAGGTCACACCACAGCAGGATTAATTATTTTGATATGGCCCATTAATAACCAAGGTCATAATACACAGCAATGATCATTTATAGCAAATAATAACTCTGCACAATGGCAATTAATTGAACCGTTCAAGTTCAAAACATCATGATGTCAGATATATAGGAACACACAGTGATCAAATGATAAAACAATGTTATTAACTCATATACTATTGCTCTCTCATTTTAGCACCCAGGACATCCAGCACGTCCTTGGAGCAGTTGCCCAGGTTGAGCCTGAAAATGTTGAGGAGGAACCTGATTATGCTGAGGCTGAACAGGGTCTATGGCATAAGGAGGAGGAGGAGCAACAGGGGACCTATTTTGGGATATGAGAAATTTGAGGGCAATATATATATATATATATATATATATATATATATATATATATATATATATATATATATATATATATATATATATATATATGTGGCCATTGGGGATAACTGAAGGCTTATCTGCCACTCCTGTTCCATTTGACCCCACTGGCCCCCTCCCTCAGATCAACTGGCTACCTGGACCCTCGATTGGACAAACTCATGGTCCATGCAGCCAGCTCCACCACCACCAACACCTCTTTGACCCAACCTTCACCAGTGCCACCACCACCAACACTCTTGTATTTGGCTGGTCTTGTGATTGCCAACAAAAAAACAGCCATGTAGGCTTTGTATGATGGTGTGTTGACAAGGTAACTGCCTTTCTTAGAGCTTATTTATGATGTACTGGTGCCAGTAGAGATGCTTTGTGACATACATGGACATTTTTGTCTTTGACTGTTTTTCAATAAATTCAATAAATGCAATAAAGTATTAGTTAGTCAACATACATGGTTTGGGCTGTATTCCTCAGTCTCTTAAGAATCATGTCCCAAGTGTTATAGCTCACATTGAGGACACTGTTATCTGCAGGCAGTTCCAGTCTACTGGTGTAAAACATTTTGGTGACAGGGCTCAGAGTCTAACCAGTAACTCTCCAGTATTGGTTCAACTGAACTAGTTCATTCTGTGACTATAGTAGCATACCAGGCATATATGTCCCTCAGCCCACTGCCCCTCTGAGATGCCTCAAGCTCATGTTCCTTGCTTCAAAGACCTCATCTATCCATCTCTGGCCTCTGCCGTCCACTTCTTTGTGTGCCTTCAATCTTTCTAAGCATCAGAGGCTTATCAAGGGGATTCCTGTCTTCTCATGATATGGTCAGCACACTTGAGCCTTAGCCTCATGATTAAACCTTCCAGTGAACATTTTGGCTTAATTTCCTTTAGTATTGATTGATTGGATCTTCTTGCAGTCCCAGGAACTCTGAGCAGTTATCTCCAACATCACAATTCAAAGGCATCAATTCTGCTGCTCTCAGCCTATTTTATGGTCCAGCTCTCACATCCATGTGTTACTAATTGTAATATCATAGCTCTAACAATGCAGTCCTTTGTTGATAATTTAATATTTTTACTTTTTAATAGCTTGAGGTTGACAATATTAACTTCCTGCAATATTAACTCCTGCTTTGGATTTGTCTAGCCTGGCCTTATGCATGATGTATTCTGTGTAGAAGTTGTATGAATAAGATTATAATATACAACCTTGTCTAACTCCTTTCCCGATCTTGAACCATTCGGTTGTTCCATGTTCGGTTCTGACTGTGGTTTCTTGGTCCAAATGGAGATTACTCAGGAGGTGAATGAAATGGTCTGGTATTCCAATCTCTTTAAGAATTTGCCACATTTTGTTCTGTTCCACACAGTCACAGGCTTTAAAATAATCCACGAAGCAGAAGTAAATGTTTTTCCCTATTATCTAGTGGACATCAACAATTTGATCTCTTGTGCCTGTGCCTGTGCCTCTGCCTCTGTGAATCCCGGCTTTCACATCTAGAATTTCTGGTTCCACTTACTGTTGGAGCCGAGCTTGATCTTAGGCATTACCTTGCTGGCATGTGAAATTAGTGCAATTGTTGGATAATTGGTGCACTCTTTGGCACTGTCTTTTTTGGGATTGGAATACAGACTGACCATTTCCCATCTGCTGGCCATTGTTGAGTTTTCCAAATTTGTTGGCATAATGCAAATAACACTTTCACAGCATCATCTTTTAGGATTTTGAACAGTTCAGCTGAGATTCCATCAACTCCTACATCCTAGAGCCCATTGAACTTCGCTCTCCAAGATATTTGGCTCCAGCTCATTGGATAAACTATTGAGTTTATCAATGCTGTTAAGATTCTTCCTGTATATATATTCTGTGTATTCCTTCCATCTCTTCTTTATCTGAACTGCTTCGGTTAAGTCCCTACCATTGTTGTCTTTTATTCATATCTACTTTGACATGAAAGGCTTCTTTGAGATCCAACATTTTCTTGAAGAGATCTTTTGACATACCCATTCTGTTATAGAATGTCTCCTTGTCTTTTCTTGTTATCTTCTGGAATTCTTTATTCAGTTGTACATATATTTTCTTATCTCCACTACCTTTTACTTTCCTCCACTCCTGGCCTGCTTTCGAAGCCACATCAGACAGCCAGTTTGCCTTCTTAGTTTTCTTTCTTTTGGGTATATTCTTTGTTGCTGTTTTCTGGACAATGTCACAAACTTCTGTCCAAAGTTCTTCAGGCATTCTAGATATGTCTAGTCCCTTAAATATAATCTTTACATCCACTGCATATTCACAGGGGTTATTATTAGGGTATATTATTAGGGGATATTATTTATTTCATAATTGATGGTTTGATGAATTTCCCTCTTTTCCTTAGTTTAATTTCTAACTTTGCAAAATGAAGCTCATGATCTGATCCACAATCAGCTCCAGGTCTGTTTTTACTGACTGTAAATAGCTCCTCCATATTTAGTTACAAAATATATAGTCAATCTGATTTCTATATTGTCCATGTGATGATGTCCATGTGTAGAGTCTTCTTTGTAGCTGTTGGAAGAGGGTGTTTATGATAAGTAGATGCTCTAATTTTCAAAAAGACACCACTTCCAAGCTCTGTGGCCATTCTAATATAGGGGTAAAGTTCAGTCAGTGTCGAAACATGCAAGTTATTAAAGGCATAGTGTGGAACAATGTAAGCACTCTAAGGAATGGTAACTAGAGGGGCCTAATTCTTAAAATAATAATATTGATGATAACAATAACTGCAAGAAGAAGAAAAGAGTTGTAAAACCTTACGATTGTGTCTTACTACCAAGCAGACATTGTTATGCCACTTTTGGCTTAATCACGTAATTGCAAGTAATGCATGTAAAAGACTTCTGTGCAGATGCTGATTGGATGGACAAAATCAAACTCAAGGAGATCTTGGCTGTAAACTATATGTGTGTGTATTTTTCTGTATTCCAGACCACTTCCTTTTCATGCAATAGTGCAAAGTTTCAAACATTTTCTGTTAAATAAATTATTTGAGTAAATAAATAAGTTTCATGTACATTTACATGAGCCAAATGACTGATATTTTGCCCGAAAAACAATAAATAAACTAGAAATTAACACTTTTCTATTTTGGCCATGGAGCACATCTGTCTGCATGTAATAAGAAGTTTAGATGAATATAGAATAAGAAAGGGAAAAAAAAACACATTTTTTGGACTGGAAAGCAGAACTTCACCTTTAAACCACTACATAATACAAGAAAATGCAGCGATTACAGACTTGAGAAGGTCAACTTAGCGTGATACTGGTTCATTTTGCAGATATTTAATAGCAGAGGAAAAGCAATTAAAATATCTGCAAAAGCTCCCAATTTATCACCGCATTCTAATGCCAGAGATTCTTATTCCATGACCTTTAATGAGATACTGGTTAGAAGGTTACGTTTTAGATCAGCGTCAGATCAATTATTTTTATTTAGAAATGTCACTAATTAGCTGTGACACCAATGATTTGCAGGAAGATTTGAGAGGTGCATTATTATTTTTTTAATACATGGAACACAGATGTATAATGTACCACTATATTAATTTGCATGTTAATGCTTGGTGGTGAAGTATTTATCATTTTTAATATTCTGGCAAACTGGGAAACTAATATAAGTTTAAATTGATGTTAAAAAAAAGCATTAATTTATTTCCGTGATCTTTGTCCTTATTACAGATATCTAGGGAAATTCCCTATAATCAGTGTTGGTGTACAATAATACATCTTTTGACTTTGTGTTAGCTCTCTTGATATACAGTAACTAATTATTTAGATTTGTGTGTATTTTTTATTCAGTAAAAGTTGATGATTCAAATATATTATATAGTGGGCCAGGTTCACTTAGGTTCATTGAAAAGATAAAAGGCCCGGTCTATTTTAACTAAGTTATATTAAAACCCACCCCCACTATTCTGTTCACTAGTAGTTTGGGCCATATTTAAGGTATGTTTCACATGAAACATTATGTCATTTATATTATTTACTAAGCATCTATTCTTCCCGAACGTGACAGCTACACCATAATTATTAGCGGCAAGCCCTTGAGAAAGTAACAAAAAAGGCGAAACATGTAGAAACCTCCTGATATTTACTGAGAGATATGAGATGTGTATGTTCTGAATCAGACCCCATCCTCATTAAAGTTATACAGATACACCATTCTTATGCTATATTCTAATTCATTGTATCTGGGAGACATTAAAAAAAATGTCTTTATATCATTTATTTTTATTTCTGCCTTTTGAAAATAAATTTGGCTTTTTTTTTATTAATTTGTTTTGCATTGATAAAGAGCCCATTTATGCTTCTTCATCTATTTTCTCTTCTTAGATTTTGATAAGGACATGCATTCCTGACTGTAGATGTTATAAAGGAATCCTTTGGTGAAGCAGTTAATGGACCACTGAACTCTAAAAAAAATTATTGAATCAAAATGAATCTCTGTTACACTTTTTATAAACTTTAGTGAAATATGTGAAATATTTTTGGCTTACTTGCTTTATTTTGTCACTCATGTTGCTCTGTATAGAGGCAGCTATTTTGTCCTTCACATTTTCCCTTTCTGATATAGCTGGTGCTTGCAGTAGAATATGCAAAGATGATGTCACTATTGAGGGTGGAGCCACGCACACAGCTGCGCAGTGTCCCCCTATTAAGAAATGAGCACATTATTACACAAATAATGTGTAATATATTTTATTGTACAACACACAAAACTCCATCAAGTCATAATGTATATGTATACATATAAACAACATATACATATAATGTATATATATATATATATATATATATATATATATATATATATATATATATATATATATACATATAGATATTATCTGGCTGTCCAGGTGAAAACCTTATATAGATATTATCTGGCTGTCCAGGTGAAAACCTTCATGGTTGAAGTAGCAGAGAATGGCATATCGAAACTAACCACTTTGCAATAGGATGGACGCACAAACAGTGATTTTCTGCATGGTGTAGTTTCCTGAGGTATCTCAGATGGAACAGGGGCATAGAAATGAAGGCCAGAAGTCTTGTAAGATGCAAGATTAGAATAGAGGCAGGTTCATTGGCCGTAGCAAGAGCATCTGCTTTACAGTTCTTAGAACCAGGATGGTAACTAATTATACATATAAAACTTGAATAGAATAGGGATCACAAACATTTAAGCATTGAGCAGACTCTAGGGATTGTACATTTTTATGGTGGTTGAGAATCTGATTAGATTTTTAAGCTCCTTCCAGAAAATGCCTCCTTCTTTCAAGGCCAACTTAATGGCTAATAATTCTCGATTACCAACATCATAATTCCTTTCTGCGGATAAGAATTTTTTAGACATAAAGGCACAAGGTTGTAGTGGGCTCACAAAGGTTCTCCTTTGTGACAGAATTGCACTCCTACCAAATTTGGAGTCATCTACTTCCAACACAAATGGATGAGTGGGGTCAGGATGTATCAGGATTGGTGCAGATGTGAACCCTGACTTTAGTTTGCTGAAGCCTTCTCGAGCTTCCATATGCCCAAATCATAGATTACCACCTTTACAGATAAGAGCAGTGATGGGTGCTAAAATATTTGAAAATCCACGTATAAAATGCCTGTTATAGATGGCAAAACCAATTAATCTCTGTGTGCGCTTAAGATCAGTAAGTACACTACACTAACACTGCTGCTACTGTAGCTGGATCCATTTTGATTCCATTAGAAGACAGAATATAAAAGAGGGACGGTACTGTGGAACAAAACAGCATTTCTCCAGTTGTCCACATAGGTGGTCTCTCTCGTAAATGTTGCAATACCTTACTAACTTGCAGTCCATGTGTGGCTTAGGTGAGAAAATTAGTATAACATCTAATAGGCCAAAAAAATGAATATAACATTTCACAAAAAAATCTCATTAATAAAATGTTAAAACACAATGGAAGCATTGAATAGACAAAAGGGCATTACGGTTTATTCATAATGTCCATCTGGGTATTGAATGCATTTTTCCACTCATCTCCTTCCCTGATACGTGTTAAGTTAAAGCGTCCTCGTAGATTGAGCTTAATGAAGATTTTGGAGCCATGAATACAATCTAAAAATCAGAAATCAGGGGAAGAGGATAGCAATCCTTCACTGTGATCTTGCTCAAACCCCAATAGTCAATGAATGGTCTAAGGCCACCATAATTTTTGGAGACAAAGAAGATGCCAGCACATACTGGCACCAATGACTCTTGGATGAACCCTTGGCAAGGTTCTCCAGTACATGGTTTGAATTCTACCGCTTGGTGTCATAGCTCCAGGAAGCAAATTTATAGAGAAGTCATACAGGCAAAGAGGTGGCAGGATATCAGCTTTTGCAGAATACTTCCAAAAAACTCAGGTACTATGATGGCAAAATAGGATTAACTTGAGACTCTGCAGAGGAGTTTCCCAGATGGACTTGGTTAAAAAGTGTGTACAAATGTTGGGCTCCAAGCTGATAACTGCTTTTCTTGCCAAACAATTTGAGTATTATGCTTAGAGACAAGGATTCTCCATTATTGGAACAGTAGGGCAAGACAGAATATCTAGTTGAATGCATTCTTGACAGAAGAGGCTCACTGTTAGTGTTAACAGATTAGTCTCAAGTTCAATCTTTCCAGAGCCCAAAGGAAATTTCTCAATGGCTTGAAGTGTCAAGGCTTGCCGTTTGGTAGAAAGTTGCACTGAATGGTTTTGGACAAATTGATAGCCCACAAAGTTTCCTGCAAAGCCAGAACCAATAGGAGCTTGAGTCTCAATTTGTTGAGGACTCAGAGCAAGAGTGAATGGTAAAAGGAGTTGAAACATCGCCAATGGAAAGACTAATAAGGATCTGACTAGCGATCGCCCCTCACTAACTACTAGGCATGGCATTTTCCAGACCGAGTAGGACAGATTCTGAGGAAATGTCCTTTGGTTCCACAATAAAGGCGCAGGCCTTCAGCACATCTTCTACTTATCTCTACTTCAGAGAGATGAGTGTAGTGGAGCTAATTTGCCTAGGTCCCTACTAAGGAGGTAGTGGTAGTAGATGGATTTTGGAACTGGGGTGCAAATTTGAAGGTTGGGCCTTTGGACCAAGACATTTTCTCTTTATTGTTTTGACCTCAGACATAGGTCTATTCAAGTGACCAGGGAGATCAGATTTTCCAGCAAAAATTAGTGAGTTCAACTTTTACAGTATGCACTCAGGAATCCAGTTCTGTAGACTGCCAATAAATTCTCAATATGCCGGTCAGACTCAGTAGCCAGGGCTCGAAACGCAATGGTAGACTGTCACACAGTGCACCTCCCCTACTGGAGCAGTAAGAATACATTCACAGAGGCAGAGGTACAGCCAGAGATGTCAAAAAACAGAAGATTTATAGGTAACTGTTATACTGCCACTTTCACCAGAGCTGGATCAGGCGGATGGTCATCAGGTGACTCCAATCGAGCACAGATTATAGCGAGGGCCCAAGCGATTTGTTCCAGGTTAGTCCAGATTATATAAGGACTTTTTGTAAGTGTCTAGCTTATGACCAAGACCAGACAAATTGGTCTCCTGTAAGCCTTGTTTTTGATCCATCTGAAGCCGTTGGGCCTTGATGCCCCACAGGTTAGATCCCTATGAAATCAGAGCTGTCCCGTAATGAGTTGTGATTGGCTGTCAAATTGTAAGTGGAATCTGCTAAGCTGTGTGGATGGCTCTGAACCAGCGAGTGACATCATCTGTGTATATGCTGTTGAAAATATCAGCTACACAAAATGGAGAAGGATCTCAGTTAGGGACAAAATGGTACCCTTTATACTGAGCAATATAAATTTCAAAATAAAGCAAGTAAGCAAAAAATATTGCATATATTGCAGTGTAATATTTATAAAAAGTATAGAAGAGATTAATTGTGATTCAGTGTAAAACTTGGTTTCCATAGTTCAGTGGTCCTTTATATAGTTGAATATTTATGTATTGAGATGTAAAAGAAGAATAAGAGACTCCAAGTATTATGACTATATCCGTTCTATACATTGTGAAAAAATACAAATTAATCCTAAAGAGGTGAAAATCTATTAGTCTATAGTGAGATCTATCAGATCCCTGAACTCTCTTCAGTGGAGCACAGTTCTCTAAGTAGTCCAGAGTATGGTTGATTTAGAAATGACATAGGTGTAAAACCTTTAGACAGACTATGAAAAAGGGCCTCATTCTAAATTAATGTTGTAATATATATATATATATATATATATATATATATATATATACCCGTATATGTATATTTGTGTGTAATTTTCAGACACCAGCAATTGATTATAGACATTGGTCTGCTCTCTTAAAGGGTTAATGTAGTCCAAAAAAAAACGAAAAAAAAACAATTAAATATAGACAGTGTGGCACTATTTTCTCTTCCTCTGTACCAAGCCTTATGGATGTGAGCCTTATGGATATGTGAAACATATTGTGTCTTTTTTTCTACTACTTTTAATGTAAATCAGATAAGAAAACACAATTAACAGAGTCATTGTTTACACTTCATTGTAACTCATTGGTAAGATATTCAGATAAAGCCCATCTGTTGTTTTAGTGTTATTTTTTTACAATTTATAATTTATTTTCCATTGGAAAAAAACTTTTTTTAATGTATAAAACATGTTATTTTAAATGCATGACTGACCGTTTTGGTCTACCATGGCCCTTTAAGGACCTAAATTGGTTCTGTCAGTCAGTTGTTTATAAATATCAACTATATTGTACTTTACAAGGCTTTTCCTATTATCTGAATATCTATATACTTATATTGATAAAACCAAAAAGAGAAATGGCTGTGATATCGATATACGGTAATCCCATTATAAGGCTATTTAGACCAAAACCTTAGATGGCTCAGTAATAGAAAGTCAGGGAAAGTGTTCAGTTTCTATAGGAACTTCAAAATGATTTTGTATGAATTAAACACTTAAATAAGCACCTTTTTGGAATGCATTAAAGGTACATACATAATATGTTTTTTTTTTACAAAGTTACAATCAGCACATCTCTAATTTAATGTAACATAACATTTTTAAATACAATTATTCTTGTGCTTTGCTTTTAAAATGTTTATGATTAAGAATAGCAATTATATCAGTACTAGCACGGTGAATGGCTTTTGTGTTTATTGCGATAGTGTTTTTTTTTGTGTGTATATGTATTTTTGGATGCTAATACAATAAATTAATATACTTTACCTATTTGGAAGTAATATATGCAGGAAGCATTGTGCTGAAGAGCTGACAATCTGTTTTGATGTTCCTGTAGCATACAATGTAGGTTTGCACTGTTGTGGAGCTGCTGTGTGTCAGCAATGTGTGCAGTGTGTAGTGTAAATAGGCTGCGTGCCCGAGGGAAAGCCGTTAGTGTAGCTGTGCACTCCCGCATTGTGTAAGTTAGTGTTGTAAAATAGCGGCAAATGTGTATGTGGTACGCGGCTGTGGATGATTTAGCGTCCTTGTACCTCGTACGTTTTTTCAGAAAAGCCGTATGTGCTTGGTGGTGTCTTACGGCTTTAGGGTCCTGTAGCCTCATTTTGGTTATTTTCGGCGGCCATTTTTTCTCTCGCTTAGGAGATTTTCGTGTGTCTAAACTCGGGAATTTGGACTTAAATTGAGGTGTAACCTCACTTCCAGACGTCCTGGTTGCCCCCCCCCCCCTTGATGTGGGTAAGGTTTTTATGTCTTCTTTGTGTGTATTTATTGTGGTTTTATGTTTTCATGTGCACGCGGTTCAGCCGTTATAGTTGTATTTTTGCAAGTTTGTAATGTTTTTTTTTCTAAGTCCTGCGTCTCGTATTTTTTTAGGCTAAGTCTGTAAATTTTGTGTTCAAAGTCCCGCGGTTCGTATTTTTGTGTGTAAGTCCGTATTTAGTGATTGCGTGTTAGATCTATTTTGTTAAAGTGCCGCTTGTGTGGTTGTTTGTAACCGCTTGTGAGGCGCCGTAGAGCCTCCACCTCTGCAAATGCGGCCCCTCGCTTAGCGAGGGTCCGCATTTGCGGCCTGCAAGGAGCCTTTGGCTCTTTGCAGCCAACTTGGGAGCCTCCACCTCTGCAAATGTGGCCCCTCACTTTGCGAGGGTCTGCATTTGCGGCCTGCAATTAGCTCATTGCAGCCGACTTTGGAGCCTCCAACTTCCGCAAATGCGGCGCCTGTCGCCGCGTGTTACGGGCCAGAGACGCAAACCTGTAAACAATTTTTCACATGTTGGATGTGAGGCCGTGAACATGATCAATTAGTCAAACCCTTACGGGTTTCAATTACGAGTTACGATCGGACCCGCATTCCAGAAAAAATGCAATATTAATCTATCCGTAAATATGATATTCTACTCCATGTGAGTTCCATTACATATATTAACACATTGATTGCTGGGATCAATATAACACGGAATTTAAACCAAAGATAAAGTATTTTTTATTGCAGATTTGCGAGCTTGAGAATGTTGTGCTATTAATTTTAATACCTAACATCACTTTCCCTTTTAATGTAAGTACAGTAGTGTGTGTATATTCGCATTCAAAGTGCTATGGATAGGACTTTTAGCCCCTTGCAGGTCCTCTCTAGTAACCGTAGGCTCCTTGGCTCCATTTGCGGGTTACAGACTTGAACGCCAATGAGTTTGTTGCAATTTAATAGCATGATTGGAACTTAACAGTTACAGGCTTGAAAGAACAAAGGATTTGCGGGTCGCGCAGTTCATATTTCCACGTCCCGTAGCCTTTTCTCGCACCTACCCTGCAAGTCGTCGGCGGGTTGCTGTACGGGGCTAATTTAATAGCCATAAGTCTTGCAGGCTAAGTTACGGGCTACGGTTTTTAATGTTGAGGAAATTTAATAGGGCTATGTATGTATCCACTTCTCACGCTTTGCCCACCTCTGAGCCGATATATCACCGGTGATGAGCATAATGACTACCCTCCCTAGAGAATAGCCTTCGCAGGAACAAAATATTAGAGGGTCCCCTCAGAACTTCTCTATACGAAATAGGTGCCTCTAGAGGTCAATAAAAGGCAGAAGATATAACGGTGGCCAGATCACTTTTCTGTAAAAATAATGATATGCCCTTGCACCCTTACAAAGTAAGAGTCCCCCTTACTCCAGGCTGCTCTTGGTAGTGGAGGGCTGCTTTTTTGGGGCTCAGGTGGTTTGCACCTGCCACATCAACAGTAACTCCACTACTGCTCCATGCCACAGTGCTAGACTATTGAATTGAAGCATCACTGCCACATCAACTGGAATAGACCTGGGACCTGAGAAATCTCAATGTGATATCAAACTGCTACACACTTACTGATGTGACTAAAAATAAACAGCATCTCTCTCCTATAACTTTGTATCTTCATTCTCTCCTTCTACTTTCCTTCCTTTTGTTTCTTATTTCATGTATAACCCCAACAAGCCAACAAGCCTTAGATTGGGTTGTTCAGTTCCTTAATAGTACATTGCACATATTGAGCCATTTCAGTTGCATTTGTGCATGTTTTTATTAGCAGATGATGTTGGTACAGAACACATGGTTTTGAAGTTAGATTGTGTTAATACATATTATGACCATAAGTTGAACACTGATGATTATTGCCACATCAGTTCATTAGCATCACAATGATCACAAACCTAATTTGACACAAGTTTGCCCCAAGTAAAAATAAACACTGGGCATTTCTTTACTACTTTTTCCATTGACCCACATATAAGAGTATGAGTGTTTATCAGCCTTAATCCAGTCGGGAGGAGGTGGCCACAGAAGGGAATCTGAGTCCAATAAGGGTAGGAATAAGTAGGTCTGAACTAGATAACTTTGATGTTAGGGGAGGATTAGTGCACTTCAGGCAGAAAATATAGGGTGTGGTAGATTTGATTCAGGGTGGACAGATATATTAGATCTGAAAGGAGGGTTGTCAAGTCTATATTTGGGGAGGATAAGCATGTTTACTCTACAAAATGACAAGTTGTTCTGCACTAGAGGGGGAAGACTTATCTGATCTGGTAGAAAGCAGGTTACGATAAGTGGCAAGTTTTATCTGGGAAGACACAGCAATTTGACTTTGGAAGAGTTAGACCTAGGGGGTCATAAGGGTCAGATTGGAGTGAACAGGAGGATTTTGTTTGGTTAGGTTGTGAGGTATTCAGAGAGACAGTAGGATCTGACATTGGCTTAGAACATGTCGGTTTGATGTTGGGAGAGATTTGTGGGGAGGTCTACTAGAGACTGGATGTGTCGATTTATGGGTATGACAGACAGACCCAGTCTGAGATGAGGACTGAACCAAGGGTGTGAGTGGGTCTGATCTGATCCTTACATGACAGGTGCCTTCGATCTGCCGACACATAGCAGCTTTCTTCTTACACAGAGATTAGACACCTGTTCTTCATCCCCTCAGTCTTCATTTTAGCTTCATGTTGTCAAAATGAGTCTAAAGCTAATGAGCCCATCTCTAACCCTTTATAATACAAACATTTGAAGTTGTAGAGACATTATTTGTGAGCTAAGTGCTTGGAGTATGGAGGTCAACCCTGCCCATGCTCTGCTGCCTCTTTGCAAAGCCATGCTGGTCTCTCTGTCAGCAAATGCCAGGATACAAAACTGAGAAAAGATATTAATAGATAGTTCTGCTCATACTGTATCTCGTGACACCAGGGATCACTTGGTGTGGAATCTGGGGAACTCAGTTTGTCTGATCGCAACTGCTACAGAGTGTGAGCCGCCATTTTTACACAGAGCCAATGTGATTTGTCCAACCAGAGCCAAGGTTAGACACAGGGGAAGAGATCAGCAGACATACCAAGATTATGTAGGAAATATGAGTAGTGGTACAAATAGACTGAGAGCTTACAGATATCTAAAGTCACAAATAAACATAGATAGATAAATAGACAGACATATAGAGATACTTATGCAAATATAAATATACAAATACATGGATGTATATATTTATTTAAAGATTATTGTTTGTATGTCTCTATACAGTTGCAAAACAGTGATTTAACAAGCATTATAAAGGAATTACTTACATTTTGACTTAAAAATATTAACATTTATTTATTTTAAACTGCATACTGTGGATAATGGTCTATGATCAACAAATAAACATATGAGCTTTACTTATAAATGCACAAAAATTGTCTTTTAAGTATTCTGTATATGACAAATAGGAAAATTAACTATGTTTTTACCTATTAAAAATTTTGATTAAGAATTAAACCTACTTTCTGCTCTGAATATACTGCAGATTTGTAACTCTGCTAGTAAATTATAAATTGTATTTAAGGAGTGACATTTCACACAATTTACATAAAGTTCAATATTTAATATAAGACCAGTGTAATAGGAAAAGTTTTCAAATCCATTGGTAATGCTTTCTGCTTCTACAAAAAAATATCTTAACCATAAAACTGTGGCATGGAGTAGTAGTGTCTATAAAGAAAAAACAAAAATATATAGAAGCTCAGAAAACACCTAATAGTGCAATATATTATAATACAAAGTATACAAGAAGCTTAGAAAAAAACTAATAGTGTAGTATAATAAAATAAAAATATATAGAAAACCAGATAACACCTAAAAGTGCAGTATGATATAATAAAAAATACAGAAGAGATGAAAACACTTAATAATGCAGTAAAATGCAATAAAAATATACAGAAAAGGCAAAATACCTAATAGTGAAGTATAATATAATAAAAATATTGAAGTGAAGAAAACACCTAATAGGGCAGTATATTACAATAAACACATATAGAAGCACAGAAAACCCTTTCCAGCGTACAATAATATAATAAAAACATGTAAAAGTGCAGAAAAGACCTAATAGTGCAGTATAAAATAATAAAATTATACAGAAGAGCAAAAAACACTTAATAATTCATTAGAATATAATAACAAATATATAAAAGTTGCAGAAAAACCCTAATAATGCACTGTAATATATCTTACTAGCGAATTGCCCGTCAAAAAATGACGGCAATTAAATTGTAAGTGAGCTAAGGGTGTTTGGTGTATATAATGTGGCTGATGTAGCGTCGTTCGTTTTCTATGTCGTGCGAGTTTCTCGTAATATTTTTGTTTTGTGGTGTTTTGCGTGTTTATGGTAGTGTTTTGCGTGTTTAGGGACCTTTAGCCTCGTTTTCGTTTTGTTCTGCGGCCATTTTTTCTCTCGCTTAGGTGATTTTCGGGTCTCTAAACTCCAAAATTTGTGCTTAAATGGAGGTGTAACTTCACTTGCAGAGGTCCTCGGTGCCCCCCCCCCCCCTTGCTGTGAGTAACCTTTTTATGTGTTTGTTGTTTGTATTTGTTGTGTTTGTAATATTTTTGGGGTTGCGTGGGTTGCGTCCTTGTTTTCTAATCTCGTAGGTGTTTGGTGGTGTTTTGCGTCTTTAGACTGCTGTAGCCTCATTTTCGTTTTTTGCAGCGGCCATTTTTTCTCTCGCTTAGAGAATTTTTTAGTGTCTAAACTGCTTTAATTTCAGTTAAATTGAGGTGTACCTTTAGTTTTCGAGGTCCTAGATGCTCCCTCTTGCTGTAGGTAAGTTTTTTGTGTATTTGTTGTGTGTATTTGTTGTTTTATTGATGTTTTGATGTGCGCGTGTTGCGGCCGTTTTTTGCGAGGTCGTAATGGGTCGTAACGTGTCTTGTATTTTGTTTGCGTTACGACGTAAAGTTTGCGAGGGTCGCAGTTGCTACGCGAGCCCGCAAGCGTTAGCAACAACTCGTATGCTCACAACTATATATGTGATATTAAAATGCACTATTAGGTGCTTTCTGTAACTTTTAAACATTTATAAAATTAATAAAAAGTGTAAAATGCACATTTCGTTAAGGGTGATCTCATTACATACGGTATATAAAGTTTGGCATGGCAAATAGTAGGATTACAAAGGGTGTCCTTTATGGGATTAGTAATGTCCTTAGTCATTCTATGGTTTTTGCACCCACTTGGTAAGTATATGGCTTTATATCCCAATTAAAGGGAAATGGAACGAAAATATTTTTTTCAAGCATTTTAAAGAGTGTGTTTTGCCCATTACAGAAGCTTATTTTTTCATTAAAACACTTAGTAAAACGTATTTAACTTTTTGGAAACTAACAGGAAATAAAACGGGTTGAGCAGAGATGCTAAGTCTCATTGGCAGACACATGGCTCATACAGCTATATTGCTGCACATTGGCTGACAGGGCCAAACCACCCAAAACAGTTAATTATACATTAAACCAGTATATTCTGCTCCAGGAGGTTCATTTTCAAAAAAGAAACACACAGTCATTATTAAATGCTTTATTTCAGATGCAACAAATAAAAAAACTACCATCAAGTAAAACCTGTTTCACTGAAATGAACAGAAAATGTAAAATGTGCATACTGTAGTGTGTAGATCCCATTGGATGACAAAGAGCAAGGCCCCAAGTGCAGGACAATTCATATGATAATCTACTTTTGGAGTATGGGAAATATTCAGAGATCTCAATGTCCCACATGAATTACAGTAAAACTGCTGCTTTCTAGATTGGAGAACCTTCCTCCAGGTATAGAAACTGACCGTGAAAATGTTAGTATCCTGGGAATTACATTTAATAACTCAGACCCAGGGGAACTGGACTGGGAAGAAGAACTTAATATATGTAACACAAAGGTCATGAGATGGAAGCAATGGAAAATGTCACTTGAAAATAGAGTTAGGATTGTTAAATCCTTTTTGCTGCCCATCTTTGTTTACCTGAGCTTTGTGTTACCACAAAATGATTTAAACAAATTAAGAAAATGTTCTAGTCCATGTGGGTGGCCTGACATGTATTAACTCCTTGATTCCTGAGATTAATATAACACGGAAATGAAACGTTAAACAACAAAAAAATGTGATTGCAGATTTGCGAGCTTGAGACTGTTGTGCAATTAATTTGTATGTCTTTCATCGCTTTCCCCATCTTTTAAAGTGTAGTATTGATTTTTATTTGCTTTTACAGTGCTACGATTAGTTTAACCCCCTTGGGAGTCCTATCTGTTACTCGTAGAATTTTCTTCTATATTTGCCATTTACTTGTGTGAGAACATTTGCAAGCTTGTGGAATTGTAGCGATTGAATATTGATTTGCAATTGTAACATTTACGGGCTTGAAAGATCAAAGGCTTAGGTTTTTTTTGTAAATAAGATTGTATCAGCCTGTAAAATGCTAGTATCGTAAAAAAAAACTAAATATTTGTAAATAGTGTTTTACATTGAAATCATTGTTAAAGATTTCCAAGTGCAGTACAAAAGTCTTAATGCTTTTTTTTGCTTTGGGCCATTCATTTGAGAAAAAAATACACAGTAATACTGTATATTATCAAAAACACTCTTTCTGACACACCCAAGAAAATATTTATTTAATAATATGAAAGTACACCACTTTATAAGAGTTTCTGCTTTATTTGTAACGCCTCAAAATATTCTGTAGCGCTGTACAATGTATTTCACAAGAGAATATTGTTACAAATAAACAATAATAATAATAATAATAATAATAATAATAACAGGTTCACTGCTCTATATGCTAACACTGCAGACCTGTTATTGGAAGGAAGATCTGTCTATCTGTCTGTCCATGATAGATCATGTGTAGTGGTTAGAGGAGCAGGGGTTAAGTAAATGCGGTTGTTAGGTCAGGAATTGCTGTTTTGTTTTCCTCCCAGTGACATCCTGTGTCAGAGGGATAGGACAGGTGGCAGATATGCTTGAGATTCTTTAACCTTCTCTTGACCTGCCCCCTGCTGGGAAGGGAAATAAAATGGTTCTTGTGTCCTAGAACCTGCCTGTTACCTCCAGCACAGCTTCCACTCACTGGATCCAGTTTTGTATAAGCTTATTATGGGCTTTTGTAATTTTCTGTCAAAGTTGATCACACAGTGTTTCACCTAAATCATGGCCTGTCTGGTGGGTCCTGAGGAGAGGTTTGAGAACCACTGTCCTAGATAATCACAACAACTTATGTGATCCTGCAAATTGGAGAGAGATGGCGGAAGCACTTACCCAAAGATTTATGTTGCACGTGTCTCTTGCTTATATATATATATCACATATATAGTTGTGAGCATACGAGTTATTGCTAATGCTTGCGGGCTCGCAAGAACTGCGTCCCTCACAAAGCGAGGGACGCAGTTCCCCGCAAATGCGGGTCCTCGCGAAGCGACGGGCCGCATTTGCGGAGGTGGAGGCTCCAACGTTGGCTGTGTTAACACATACACACACGACTTTTAAAAAAAAAAAAACCTCAAAGGCGCCTCACACCCGGTTACACACACATGCAAGACTTAAAAAAAAAAAAACTCAAAGGCGCCTCACACGCAGTTAACACACATACGCACGACTTAGGAAAAAATACACTGCGTCGTACACGTAAAACCCAACTGCATCCCTCGCAAAAAAATTACGGCCAACTCGGAAAAAAATACAGCCGCGAAACGACCCATTCCCAACAAGCAAAACCGGACGACAAAGGCGCGCATGAAAACATCAGAAACACAAGAAATAAACACAACGAACACATAAAAACCTTACTTACAGCAAGGGGGGGCATCCGGCACCTCGAAAAGTTAATTTACACGTCCATTTAAGTCCCAAAAAACGAGTTTAAACTGCCGAAAATCACCTAAGCAAGAGAAAAAATGGCCGCCGAACAAAACGAAAACGAGGCTACAGAGGTAACTATACTACATTGACTCGCAAAGCTGAAACAATTCAACTTTACGAGGTACGTAACACATACTATGTGGCACTTGCTACAATGATATTGAATACCATTTTGAAAACTACTACGCATAAAATGGCGGATGGAACGCAAATTGTAAACTGGAACGCAAATAGCGCATGCGTATTGCGTTCTAACGGTCTGAGGCACTTCAAAGTTTATAAATATTGCCTACTTTCCAGAAAATTCTACATTTCTACTCAGGTGATGAACAGAGTGACTGGACGTGTCGCTGCTGCTGTTACTTGAGAAGAGAATTGTTTCCTAATTTCCTACTCTACATTGTGCAAATTGCAACTGAGAGGTAAGCTATAATATATTACATTTTATTATCAAGACAGGACAAAAAAAAAAAAACTTTAACTATGAAAATGTCATTCATGTATACTGACATGTGGCACGCACATTTATGTGTATAGCCCCTACAACAAACTAATCTTAACCCAAACTAATTAAACATGTATATTTAAATGACATAAAAAAATAACTTTATCAATTCAAATATGATTCATGTATAGTGATATGTAACACGCACATTTATGTGTGTAGGCCCGAAAACAAACTAATGTTAATTGAAACTAATTAAAGAAGTATATTTAAATGACATTAATTTATTGTAATTTAATATATAACCTAAAGCTCAATCTTTCTCCTTTTTTTTACTATTCAAACAGACTCTGCATCAACAGCGTCACTCAAGAATTTGCACCGTGCACTGTGAACCACAATCCCTTTTAAAGAACTCAAACAAAGAAGAAGAGCTAAGATATAAAAATACATTACATGCTGAAAAAGACCATGCTTTGCTAAATCAAAAAGAAGAAATATACAATTAACCATTTCACTTTCTTTTTCAAACAGACACTACAAGAAGATCGGCTGGTTAAGATTGGCAGGAGGGGACCCTCTGTCATTCGAGGGCCGCCAATATAACAAATGCAGCAACCAAAAAGTGGTGAACACAAAATAGGATAATGCTAAAAATATAGCCAGAATATCAAAAATAGAAAAAACATTCATTTGCACTGTAGAAAAACATTAAAGCTTCATAAAAATACTAATTAAGCAAATCAAGTATGCAACATATGCTAGACACAAAATAGGATTGTACACAAAATCACACTAACAAATAGCAAAGTAAATTAATATTCTTCTTTAATGTTTAAGAACCTATAAGCCTTACAAAGAAGCCTAAATAAGCATACCAAAAGTGGTAGACACAAAATAGGATTGTACCAAAAATCACACTAACAAATAGCAAAGTAAATTAATATTCTTCTTTAATGTTTAAGAACCTATAAGCCTTACAAAGAAGCCTAAATAAGCATTCCAAAAGTGGTATACACAAAATAGGAATGTACCAAAAATCACACAAATAAATAGCAAAGTAAATTAATATTCTTCTTTAATGTTTAAGAACCTATAAGCCTTACAAAGAAGCCTAAATAAGCATTCCAAAAGTGGTAGACACAAAATAGGAATGTACCAAAAATCACACAAATAAATAGCAAAGTAAATTAATATTCTTCTTTAATGTTTAAGAACCTATAAGCCTTACAAAGAAGCCTAAATAAGCATACCAAAAGTGGTGGACACAAATAGGATTGTACCAAAAATCACACTAACAAATAGCAAAGTAAATTAATATTCTTCTTTAGTGTTTAACAACCTATAAGCCTTACAAAGAAGCTTAAATAAGCATAGCAAAAGTGGTAGACACAAATAGGATTGTATCAAAAATCACACAAACACATAGCAAAGTAAATTAATATTCTTATTTACTGTTTACAAGCTATAAGCCTTACAAAGAAGTATAAATTTGTATACCAAAAGTGGTGGACACAAAACAGGATAATGCTAAAAACATTTGCAATCATAGCCAAAATAAGAAAAACATTAATAATTACAGTATAAAAAAAGAATAACTGGAATATACAAATGCATTTAAATTATTTTTAAAAGGTCGCACAAAAAACAGCATAGCAGAAAAATTCACCATAACAGATACAATACACCAAAATAATGAAATTTTTTATTTATTACAAATACATTAAAATCAAATAACATTTTCATTTTTCTTTTACAACAGACACTGCGTGAAGACCATCGGACGAGGACTTTTAACAGAGGACCAGACCATCGGACGAGGACTTTCAACAGAGGACCAGACCATCGGACGAGCACTTTCAACAGAGGACCACACCATCGGACGAGGACTTTCAACAGAGGACCAGACCATCGGACGAGGACTTTCAGCAGAGGACCAACAAAGATTCGGATTGAAATCACACTTCAACCAAGGTAAAGTATAACAAGTAAAAAATTAGAAAACTAAATAAACATGTTTGTTCTGCATCTATGTCAACAGAAAAAAAAACAAGAACAATCACTAACTATGGCCCTCATTCAATTGCAATTGCAAAAAAAAAATAAAACACCATATTCCACAAAAGTCTCAAAACATAGACTAAATAAAATTTGCCATTCTAAATTACTAGTCGTAATGTACAATATTAAGCATAAAACCTAAACACACACAGAAAATAGAATAGTACAACAAATAGTAGAAACACCGCAAGAAAAAAAAAAAAATGTAATTGACCCAACATATAAGCTTTTAAATAAAAGATCAAAATACTATTATGACAATCCCCTGTACTAAAAATTACAAAGACTAATTTTTGCCCTCTACTATGTCTGTAAGTTAAAAGTACAACAAAAAAATACATTTCCAAAACAACTAAAATATTAATTTTAATTATCTATTACATGTAGAAGAAGGTATACTGTCAGTTTCGTCCCTCTGCTATTCATCTAAGGCTGTTGATAATAAAAAATGTAGAAAACAAACTTAACATTTCAAACTAAACTGATTACAAATTACTTTCTTTTACAGATTAACTTGGCTTCTAACGAGAGCAAACAACAGAAGAAAAGACGTCAAACTAGAGAAAGACAAGAGAGATGGGCCGACCAGCAGACACCAGAGGAGAAAGAAATTTGGCGAAAAAAAGAATGCAAAAGACTTGCAAGCAAAAGACTTTCAGCTGCAAAAATTAAAGATACGCCCAAAAAATCTACCAAGCAAATAAAGCATTTACAACCTGTTCCTCAAACATCAGATGACATTTTACCTGAAAAAATAAAAGACATCCCCAAAAAAGCCACGAAAAAAACAAAGCATTTAGAACCTGTTCCTGAAACATTACATGACATTTTACCTAAACCAATACAAGATATATAACATTTATCAGGTGTTAAGCACCAAATCTTTAGAGAATTTTATTGGTAACAATACAAGATATACCAAGAAAAGCCACGAAAAAAACAAAACATTTAGAACCTGTTGTTGAAACATTACATGACATTTCACCTGATAAATATGAAACTCAAACTGCTATATGCTTTGCAAATTGTCCTTTACTCAAGTCTTTAGCAGTAGAGGTTCATAGTTGTGGGGACATGACTACTCAATGTCAGTTTTGTTAGGCTTATTATTTTAAACAGGAGAGACCCAGAGATGGCCAATTTATTAGTTGCTGTCAAAAAGGCAAGTTCAAAATTCCAGAAAGAAAAGAATTTCCAATCTATTTACAAAACATTATGACTGAACCTACTTTTCCAAACAACAAAAATTTTAAGACAAACATAAGATCCTACAATAGTGCCATATCCTTTGCATCTATGGGGGCAACATTAGCTGCTAATGTACCAGGACATGGTCCTTACTGTTTTAAAGTCCAAGGACAAATTTATCATCGTACTTCACATTTACATCCAGAGGAAGGAGAGCAAAGAAACTTTGCTCAACTATATGTCCTAGATACAATGGAAGCTGTTGACCAACGTATGCAGCTGGAAGAAAATAAAAAATGCTTACCCAGTGTTTTTATAGAGCTAAATAACATTATGGACAATAATCCCTACAGTAAAGCTTATAAAAAATTGGCAGAAGTAGAAAATGAACAACTACTTCATGCACAAAGACATCAATTACCAATGCCAAAGGTTAATATGGTGCTTAAAAGAGACAGACATACTGATAAACATTGTTATAACTTGCCAACATCAAATTAGGTTGCAATGGTGTTTCAAAATGATGAAGGAGAACCACCATTTCAAAGAGACATTAGAATATATCCTAGAAATGAGGAGCAACCATTCATTAATATGAGTATCTTAAGTCCAAATTTAGATCCAATGACATATCCCATTTCTTCCCACATGGAGAAGCAGGTTGGCAACCAAAATTAACACTTCTCAGTTACCCAAATGCTAAAGCCAGAATACGAAATAATGTTTCTATGCTTGAATTTAAAGTAGCTCAAATTGCCATTCGAAATACATTTAATCCAATTTTATGTGGTGGAAAACTAACACAACAATGGATTATTGATTCCTGTTTGCAAGTTGAGGCCAATAATTTAAACTTTATAAAATATCAACAAGATAAACTACATGTAGAACAATATTCTGGACTAATGGACTATGTTGCTGACGTGGCTACAAGCAGAGACATGACAGCTGGCAAAGCCATCATTTTACCATCTTCCTTTCAAGGATCTCCTCGAAATATAAGAGAAAGATACAATGATGCTATGGCTATTGTCACAAAATTTGGGAAACCCGATTTATATCTTACATTTACATGTAATCCACAATGGCCAGAAATTACACAAAATTTACTTCTTGGACAAAGTGCTTCCGATAGACCAGATTTAGTAGCCAGAGTTTTTAAAATTAAATTAAATGGATTAATACGTGACATCACTATAAATAACTTATTTGGCAAATGTCTTGCTTATGTATATACCATTGAATTTCAAAAAAGAGGACTTCCACATGCACATCTTCTGATAATACTTCAAGAAAAAGATAAATTAGATACTTCTGACAAAGTGGATGCAGTCATTGTTGCTGATCTACCAGATCCAGAACTATATGGTAGACTATATAAGATTGTTACTCATCGCATGATTCATGGACCCTGTGGTGATCTTAATCCACAATCACCATGTATGGAAAATAATAAATGTTCCAAAAAATTTCCAAGAGATTATAGAGACAAAACCTATGCCAATTGTGATGGCTATCCACTTTATAAAAGAAGAAAAGGAGATAAAGCCATTATTCGTGGAAAAAAAGTTGACACTAGATATGTAGTACCCTACAATCCACATTTACTCATGAAGTATAACGCCCACATCAATGTAAAAACCTGCACTTCCATCAAATCAATTAAATATGTCTACAAATATATTTACAAAGGCTATGATGCAGCTACTGTAGTCATCAAAAGTGCAGAAAACCCTGAAAGTAGTGAGTTAGTACATGATGAACTTGCATCTCATGTAGATGCTCGCTATGTCAATGCGCCAGAAGCTATGTGGCGGCTTTTAAAATTTGAAATGCATGATAGATCACATGCAGTATATAGATTAGCAGTACATTTGCCACAAAGACATTTAGTGTATTTCCATGCTGGAAATGAAAGTAATGCATTGGCCCAAAGTGAAGATCGGCCCACTACACTAACTGCATGGTTTGAATTAAATTCCACAGATTCACAAGCAACACAATTCTTTTATATTGAAATTCCATATCACTATGTTTTTGTGAATGGATTATGGAGACTGAGAAAAAGCAGAGGCAATAAAATAATCCCAAGAATTTACACAGTCAGTCCAAGAGATGTTGAACATTTTTGCTTACAGATATTACTTTTAAATGTTCCTGGAGCACAAAGTTTTGAACACCTAAGAACTGTTAATGACATAGTATATGAAGCCTTCCATTTAGCTGCAAGACATAGAAACTTACTGGCTGATGATACAGAATGGGAAGGATGTTTAGAGGAAGCAGCACAATGTCAAATACCACGGCAGATGAGAGAACAATTTGCATTTATTTGTATCTTCTTAAATGCTCCAAATGCATTAGCTTTGTGGGAGACATTTAAAAGTAATATGGCTGAAGACTTTATGCGACGATACAATGAACCGATTGCACAATTAAAAGCGTTAATGGAAATCCAAGAAGTATTTTCAACTCATGGATTAAGTTGTGCAAGTTTTAATTTGCCTGATCCAGGTCTTATAGATGACATAAACTTTGAAGACTATGACATTCAACTACAAGTAGAAAGAACAGAAGAAAGAATTGCAACTTTAAATACATTACAATTGCAAGCATTTAATGCCATTAAAAATGCAATAGATGATGACATGGTGACAGAGCGTTATTTCTATCTTGATGGACCTGGCGGATCAGGAAAAATGTATCTATATAATTTATTAATGAGTTCTGTACGAGCACAAGGTGAAATAGCAATGGGGTTTGCCACTACTGGAATTGCTGCACTTTTGTTAGAAGCATGACATCATTACAAGCAAAGAAAATGAAAATTTTTAATTAATTATAATAGATGAGGCCACAATGATGTCATGCTATACCCTCCAATGTATTGACCGTTTGCTTTGTAAAGTCATGGATAATACTTTTCCATTTGGTGGAAAGGTAATGTTGTTAGGTGGCGATTTTAGACAAACATTACCTGTCGTTGTACATGGAAATTGAACTGACATTATCGAAACCTGTATAAAGTCAAGCACACTATGGAAACATTTTACCCATCTTCAACTGCAACAAAACATTCTGACATCAGAAGGCCAAACTGATTTCAATGATTGGCTTATATTGGAGAAGGCAGAACAGAAAAAATACCACATTTACCTGACGACACTGTAGAGATCCCACCTCATATGATTTGTCAACAAGATATTATATCGGCTATATTTGAAGGTAGCATAAATAACCAGGAATATTCGGAGCTTGACAACCAAGTCATACTAACGTGTAAAAATAAGGATGCATTAATCCTCAATAATGAAATCTTAAAACAAATTAATGCACCACAAAGAAATTATCACAGTGCTGATTCTGTACTTGCTGATGACAATGAAAGTCAGGCTAACTTTTCTACTGAATTCATAAACTCACTAACTCCTTCTGGAATGCCACCACATATTTTGCAGCTAAAGAAAGGTGCAATTGTCATGTTACTGCGAAATATGAACCCCAAAAAAGGCCTATGCAATGGGACAAGATTAATTGTTTAACAATTAAAGGACCATTTAATAGATGCTGAAATTTTAACTGGTACCCATAAAGGAGAGAGAGTTTTCATACCAAGAATAGATTTAGCACCAAGTGAAAGTAGTCTCCCTTTTATACTTCAAAGAAGACAATTTCCCATTATTATGGCATTTGCCATGACCATTAATAAATCACAAGGTCAAACGCTCAAATCTGTGGGTATTTTCTTGGAAGAACCAGTATTTGCACATGGTCAATTGTACGTTGCGTTGTCACGGTGCAAAAATCCACAGGCTATTAAAGTTTACATTGAAAAGAATGAAAGTCAAGGTGATTTATTAGAAGATGGACGTATTTTTACTAAAAAACATTGTCTACTATGAAGTACTATAACTTTTCCTTAAAGAAATAAAACCCATGCAAAACAAATTTAAAAGCATTCAAAAATACAAAACAATAAATAATTCAGTCATAATTAATGGAAGTACTGTTTATGGATGATTCGCCTCACAAAACACTTGCCTTGCATTATTTTTACAAATTATGTTAAAATGTTAATTAACTATGTTACTGTTTCTAATGTTACAAGTTTGAAAACAATATTTTCAAGTTCTTTACTTCAACATATTACAAAGTTCATGTTAAGAGCTCAACCACGGTTTAAGTCACAATGTAAATATTGTCTGTTATGTTAAGATTACTCCCTGTATTAATGTTTATCACCAGTTCATGAGGTCAGGAAGGAATTAATTTAATTGGGTACGTTTTAAGGAGAGTTTTTACTGTTTGCCTTCCTCTGCATTCAATGTATATTAAAGTTTACAATTATTCAGAAATTGCATGTTAAAAAAACATTGCCTCAAGTTTACAATACTGATTAGTTTAAAGTTCAACTGTTTTTACATTCAAATGTTAATACTTTTAATACAAAATTATGTTAAAATATTAATTCACTATGTTACTGTTTATAATGTTCCAAGTTGTAAAAATGTTTTTTTCAAGTTCCTTAGTTACACAGATAACAAAGTTCAAGTTTAAAAAAATATTGTGTCAAGTTTCTTACTTAAATATATTACAAAGTTCATGTTAAAATTGGGTACGTTTCAAGGAGAGTTTTTACTGTTTGTCTTCCTCTGGATTAAATGTATATTGAAGTTAACAATTCTTCAGATAGAAATTGCATGTTAAAAAAACATTACCTCAAGTTTACAATACTGATTAGTTTAAAGTTCAACTGTTTTTACATTCAACTGTTAATATTTTTAATACAAAATTATGTTAAAAAAATAATTCGCTATGTTACTGTTTATAATGTTCCAAGTTCTAAAAATGTTTTGTCAAGTTCCAAAGTTACACAGATAATAAAGTTCAAGTTTCAAAAAATATACTTTCAAGTTTCTTACTTACATATATTACAAAGTTCATGTTAAAATTGGGTACGTTTGAACAAGGGTTTTTACTGTTTGCTTTCCTGTGGATTCAATGTATATTGAAGTTAACAATTCTTCAGATACAAATTGCATGTTAAAAAAACATTACCTCAAGTTTACAATACTGATTAATTTAAAGTTCAACTGTTCTTACATTCAAATGTTAATACTTTTAATACAAAATGCTTTAAGACTTATTGTTCACCAAGAGAACATTTTACAAAACTAAACATGTTTAATATCACAATACTTACAAGTGTCAAATATGTATATTAATAACTAAACAACTTTCCAAACATACACATCTCATTGACGTCATTTTTTGACGGGCAAGTCGCTAGTATATATATATTACACAGCACTGGGCCCCCAGAGGAGGCCCCTGGTGCATTGCACCCCCTGCAGCACTGGTAGCTCCGCCCATGCTCATACAGTTTCGGTTCACCCTCGATTTGATTAGTTAAATTTTAACCTGACCTGCTGCTGTATTTAGTATATTTCTGGCAGTAATGTGGAAAACCATATGGGAGATACACTAAGGGACTGCAATGGGGTAGGATTTTTAAGAAAAGCATATTATAGCAACTAGTCGTTTACCAATCATAAATGACGGTATAATATTACATGTGTCTATTTCCCGCCCTCTCCCTCCCCTGTGTCTCCTCCCCCTCAACCTCCCCTGTGTCTCTTTTCCCCCTCTCCCTTCCCTGTGTCTCTTTCCCCCCTCTCCCTCACCTGTGCCTCTTTCCCCCTTCCTCTTTGTCTCTTCCCCCATCTCCCTCCCCTGTGTCTCTCCCCCCTCTCCCTTCCCTGTGTCTCTTTCCCCCCACTCCCTCCCCTGTGTCTCTTTCCCCCTCTGTATTTTTCCCCCTTTCCCCTGTGTCTCTTTCCCCCCTCCCTCCCCTGTGACCCTTGCTGGCGCCGTGCTTTTGCGCATGCGTGGCTGGCGTTACGAACACTTTGCAAACTATATTAGTGATTGCAGTGTTTAGTGAATTTTCCCCATGGCCACCAGTTGGAACAATGCCTGGTCAAGCCGTACCTTTGCTGCATACTTGCCCATCAAAAATGACGGGAATAAAATGTTAAGCCTGGCAATGCTGTTTGCCACACAATGTGAGTACCTTCGCCGTTCATCGCGAGGCCCGCCCTGAGCACCTTCTGTTCTTATTGCGTGGCACGCAATGATTCAATGATCATTGCAAGTTTCCCTTTGGCGCTCATTGCAGCCTAAGTGCTGTGTGGCTACTTTGCCTCACTTAATGAGGCTCGCATGTGTAATGGCACAGCAACTATGTGACCAACATCACAAACGTCACTAACATCGCAAGATCCACAACTATATATGTGATTTAGTGTATTTCCCCCATGGCCACCAGTTGGAACAATGCCTGGTCCAGCCGTACCTTTGCTTCATTATAACTAGTAAAATGTATAAGCTTATAAGGAAAAACATATGATAACCTTAATATGTATAACTCAGAGGACAAAACGGAGAGGTGACATATGAAAATTAACTTCAAATATATCAAAGGATTTAATAACGTGCATGAGGGAAGTATGTTCCAGAAAGAGAGCAATGCAAGAACAAGAGGTCAGGATTTTGAAGGTGGAAGAATTAGGGGTAAAATGTGAAAAATGGTAGTAGAGAAGTGAAACCTTCCAGTGAAATTAGTAGCGTCACACAGTTCAGGAATGTCTGCAGTTAGGCATAAGGCAGTCCTGATGCTTGATTAAACCATGCTTTTAGGTAGATGAAATGGGCAGAGTAGATGGACCTTTTTGGTTCTTATCTGCTGTCAAATCTTTGTTCTATATTCCAGTTGTGCAGATAGAACCTCCCAGTTGATTAACTTCTTGAGGTTAGATGAAACTTTCATTGGGTGTAGTCAAGGTCTTCACTCACCTCAGGAAGCTGATCAACAGAAAGCAAAATGGTAGTTCGCACAAAAGGTAATATATTGCATGCTGTATTATTGTATTTTCCTTTATAAAATTATATAGTTCTTGAAAACAGTATATTTTAAATATGCATTTTTTCTATTCTGATCTGATTCTGACAGCAGCTTTCTCCAGGGGGTGTGTGTTGTAAGTGAATTACATTTCCATTATTCCTAATGGAGTACCCCGGAGGCAGACCCAGGTTACCTGGGAGTAGCTGGAGGGGACCCTTGTCCCAGGGGAACCTCTGCTGACTGGTGGCAGCGTTGGCGTTGCGGGTGGGGGAGTGGCTTGATCCACCTACCAGCAGCGTGGGACGCCATTTACCTCGCTCCACGGCCAGCCACAAGAAGTACCCACCATCCCTCCCCTCTAAGTTAAGGTTTTGATGTTGATGTAAAAAAAAAAAAAGTGCTAATTACTGATTATCTGTTTTTTATAATGGTTCCTTTGTGTGTGTATATATATATATATTTAAAAAAATACGGAATATAAAAATGTTTTAATAATTTTGTGAGTTGGTGATTAGCAGCCTTATTAAATTGTGATTTAGCCAATTGAATAGGGCTCTATATAAGCACATAGCATCTTTTTTTACAGAAGTGTTTAGTTTGTGAAGACCTTGCTTTTAGATAGAAGTTCACTAACTAAAAACTTCTGTAAAAAAATATATGCTCTGTGCTTATATAGAGCCCTATTCAATTGGCCGATTCAAATTTAATAAGGCTGTAAATGTTTAAATAATGTTTTTTTTTAAAAAACATTGTTATAGTATTAGTCATGTATAGGTAGCCACAGAGATGATTTATTATAATTGAACTATTATTTGTTGGTTTCTATGCTGTTTATGTCCCAGTGGCGGAGTTGCCCGTGCCAGTGGTAAAAAGTGGCCATCCCTACCCCTAGGAGGGTGTGCCGATGGCACAATGGATGGGCCCTGAGCTCACAGTATGGGTCTTGCTGTCAATGCCTGGGCTCCTCCTCCCCCAGGTTATCTGAATATTATGTTTAATGTGGCCAGTTGTATCTCTAACAGTTGTCTTGTATTCTTCATTTTCTTAGGAAGGCACCAATGGGTCATGCTGGTTTATGAAAGCATTCCACTGGGCTCAGTCAATGTCACCGGGCCTCATACCATCCACTCAGCAGAATCACTCTCCAACTGTCATTTTCCCAGTTTCATCTACCATCAGGACTCGGCAGTCACTTCTGCAGGGGCTCAGCCAGTGTCACTGGGCCTCATACCATCCACTCAGCAGAATCACTCTCCAACTGTCATTTTCCCAGTTTCATCTACCATCAGGACTCGGCAGTCACTTCTGCAGGGGCTCAGCCAGTGTCACTGGGCCTCATACCATCCACTCAGCAAAATCACTCTCCAACTGTCATTTTCCCAGTTTCATCTACCATCAGGACTCGGCAGTCACTTCTGCAGGGGCTCAGCCAATGTCACTGGGCCTCATACCATCCACTCAGCAGAATCACTCTCCAACTGTCATTTTGCCAGTTTCATCTACCATCAGGACTCGGCAGTCACTTCTGCAGGGGCTCAGCCAATGTCACTGGGCCTCATACCATCCACTCAGCAGATTCACTCTCCAGCTGCCATTTTCCCAGTTTCATCTACCATCAGGACTCGGCAGTCACTTCTGCAGGGGCTCAGCCAATGTCACTGGGCCTCATACCATCCACTTAGCAGATTCACTCTCCAACTGATTCCCAATTCCATTTACCTCTAAACCTCATACGCTTCCAGTCTTCTGTCTCTGAACTCATATAACATGCCCACCTATGATTTGTGTTAATTTATAGTGCTTGTTTATCACCTCCATTTCACACCTGATACACGCACAAACATAATTACTAATTAACGCTCTACTCTCTTTACAATTACTTGTTACACTCTTGTTTCTTCCGTTTAATTACTTCTCATTTTGTTTTATTAATCCCTTCAGAATATAAGTTTACGAGTTTTCAACCGTGTAAGGTGCTTTGGGGGGGAAAAAACACCACGTATGGAAGATTTTAATATCAAAGACATTGTCCTCCACTTTTTCCCATGTGTTTAATGTAGTATTTTTTTCTTTGTATTTAACACCTGTATAGCACTACAAAATATGTTGGTGCATTACAAGAATCGGTAATAAAAATAATAACATTCCCCACTGTACAAACAGATGTTTTCTCTTTTCTCAAAACAGGAAGTTGATCCACAGAAAACAAAATGGTATTCAACAGCAGAATAATTGCATAAAAAAGTAATACTGTATTATTTATTTGTGTACATTTTAAACACAGTTTATCGCGTGGCACGCAATGATTCAATGATCATTGCAAGTTTCCCTTTGGCGCTCAACACAGTCTTTCCAGTATATTTCTTCAAAAGAGTTTTTTTTATATATATATATATATTAACATCGGTCTTTTAAACTTGATGCTAAATAATTTACTAGTTTATTATTGTTTAGATATACTGTTGATGCATTTTGGTTCTAAGAGGAGTCTACAACATGCAAAGCCTAAAATAATTCCATTCTATATTATGTTTCTACATGTGTGGGTAGATGCTTGGTCAAAAATTCAATCCCAGCTGTAATACAGAAAAATAGATCTGATGACAGATAAGACCAACAAGATCCATTGTACCTGCCTATTAGATCTATCCAAAATGTTTTGCACAAATACATTTCAGGATAGCTGTATGTTTATCCCAGGCATGCTTAAATTCCTGTATTTCATTCTACTACTACATCTGGAAGGCTGTTCCACTTATCTATTACTCTTTCTGTAAGCCAACGTTTGAGAGTGTGTCTGTTTGTTCTGCTATTGTACCTATAAAGAATAACACCCTTACTATCCTTTCAGTTAGGGTTAAATAATGTTGAAAAAACAACCAGGTGGATTCTCTTATGTCCATTTGACTGTGTCCTGAAAGCTGCAAAAGAACTGAATAAAAATGTCATTACCAAATCTTCACCTCTTACTTGAAGGATGACAAGAAGTTACCTAGAAAGATAGATTTTAACGACAAGAAAAGTAGTGGCTCCTCTAAAAATATGTTGTTTTAGGATTTGAATCTAAGCAAAGATGGAGTCTGATAGCACAAGGCAAAGAGTTCATCAAAATAATGCAACTGAAGAAAAAACCCATAGAGAGGTAACAAAAGGGAGTACAGAAGATTCTTATGAGAGTGTAGTTGGAGGTTAAGGGAGTATTTGAAGACAAGTGAAGAAATACACAAGGAGTAGTGTTAAAGGGACATGGAAACTTTCGGGAATTCACTAGGAATATAATATACTTTTGTATTGCTTTACGTGTGTGTGTGTGCTTTATTTTATTAAGAAGTGATTATAAACGCTGTTCTTTCTGACTAAAATCACAAATAGTTCCTAATTGGTTTCTCCTCTCTGCAAATCAAGAAGACAGTGTACATTTATTTAGAGGGTGTGCAATATCTCAAAGTGACCAATCAGTGGCAACATTCTGCAACATGCTGCTTGAGAGAGGTCACTGATTGGCTAATTTGTTGAAGAAAAAAACTTTCACTGACTCACCCTCACCCTCAGAAGAATAAGATAGAGCACGAAGACTCTGTATTTTCAGTTTATTACAAGCATGGAGGTGAACTGACAGAGTAACAGCAAGCCTGTAGTTCATCTGAAGAACTCTTCCACATACTACCTTTTTATACAGTTTTTACAAGGTTTTGCAAACAATATTGGCTAATCAGTGAACTCCTTCTTGTGAGACTCACCAGCGTATTATTACAAGGCTCTAAAACCAATATTGGTTATTCAGTAAACTCCTTCTTGTAATACAAACACAAGGCCTACACATTTTCACTTTTGACCCAATACTCAAATGATTTATCTCTATTCATATATACACAATCTGTTTAATTGTATTCTTGTTTCTTCTAAGAATAAAGTTTGCAAAAAGCCTTGAAGTAAAAGCACTGAACTAATGATTCTTCAGAGTTAACTTCTTCTTAGGTTTAGAATTACTAAGGTTAGCAATTACTATTTTCTTATATACTTATGTCTACTTATATTGCATAGATATTCAACTCTTACATTCCCCCCTGCGACACTACAAAGTGTTGTCTAAAAAATGCTAGAAAAATACAACAGTATTAACCTAGGGTGAATTCTTAAAGGACGTTACAAACATTGCTACTTACAAATATATATATAAAAATGCAACAAAAACGATAGGAAAAGGAAGGCATCTTCTTCAAACTGGCTCCTAAAGAGACTCTTGTGCCTAAAGGATACAGCTCACTAGAGAGCAGGTATGGCGGGATTATTGTGCCCGTTGAGCAATAACGCTGTCACCCGCAGTATGGTATGTGTTCCAGTAACAAAAAAGTCCCAATAGTGGAATTAGTGCCCCAATCACATTCAGGTGAGTTTGTTACAACAAAACTGAATAGTTTTCAATAATAGATTCCTTTGCACAAAAGTTCACAGTCCAGATGTTAAAAGCACGTTGGATGAAACCCTTACAACCAGTGGTCATGTTTCGGCTTTTTGTGCAATGTTTATCAATGTAAGTGCAACTAGATCACAGGGCCAATTTTGCTTTATACCTGTTTTCTTGTATACACTGCTCTTCACAGTCTGTGTATTTGTGGGCTACAGAGGGCAGTCCCAACAGGTACAAATTGTAAGATTTAACAGCAAAAAAAATAAAAAAAAATAAAAAAAAATAAAGTACATAAAAGTAAATAGATACATAGGTATGTTACATTCCTAGTGAAATACAGAAACCTTCCATGTCCCTTTAAGGGCTTTGTACATTTAAAGCCAAGTTTTTATAGGAAAGGGTGGCCAAAGCAAGTTTTTGACATAGATAGGCATTTACAAAATTATTGTAGATTGTCTGGAGCAGAGTCGGAGTTACCGCTGATGCAGCCAGTGCAAAGCACCGGGCCCTGCCTTGAAGGAGACCAGGCCTGCCAGGGCCTGCTGCAGGCCCCCACAACCCCACAGCCCCCTGCGGCCACCTGTGGCCCTTCTGCAACCCGCTTGGACCTCCCCTGGCCCCCTCGGACCTCCTGTGGGACCCTGCATATACATAAATATTTATACACACACACACATATATATATGTAATGTATGAGTTGATGTTTGAGGGGATCCAGAAAGAGCAAAAAAAATTGTGCAGGGGGGCAAATTTTCTTTTTGCACCGGGACCCCCATGCAATATCTCCACCAATGGTCTATGGTCTGGAGGATGTATGCATGATGAATTTTAGCAAAAGTAGGATGGGAAGAATATAAAGGATAGCTAAAGTAGTCAAGTTTTTGATAAGCCACTACCATAAAACTCATCTAGAAACATACAGTGTATACATTGGGCACTTATTGACCTGTAGATAAGTATTAGCACCTCTGTCTTCTGCTATGATCACATCTTTGTATACAACCAACTGTCCTACTAGATTTTTATATGACTTTGTTGATCATATCTGAATATTTGTTTAATCAGCAGAGAGAAATTACTGATTTATTTTTATTTTAAAAATTTAAAAAAATATACACAATACTTTTATTGAAAAAAACACTTCCTTGTATTTCAAAAATTAGGTTAGTGAAACACACCTATTTAGTATTCACAGTAAGAGAATTTTGCCACTACTTAATATTGTCAGAGCAAATTACACCAAGTAAAAATCATTTCAGCAAAGAAAGGTTCCTCTGAAAACATGAATAAGCCAAACTGTTGTAATTGAGGTGTGAATACTTGAATTTAATTGAAGCTCAGGGAAGCCGTGCAGACTCACCGACTAAATAAACAGGTCTAATGCTGGATCAGTCTCTCTAAAATCCACAGCACTCAATCCACTCTTTGAAATGAATATATATGTAAAAAAAATGAATGTTAGAATTTTTTATCTTTACATTACATACTGATGGAAAAAATATTTTACAGTTTATAATGCAGCACAATGTACTAAACATTAACACGTTCTGTGTTTTCTATCACTAGATTGTATGCTCTCTCTTGTATAATCGTCTCCAGCCAAATGACTAGGTTATTGCTTTATATCCCATTACGATCAACTTTAAGCTTTTAAGGGAGATAGATTGTGATCTGCATTTTCTCCATTGGATATATGGCCATTGCTGCTTTCAGATTCTCATCATAGAGCCTTCAATGCTTGGTAAATTTACCCTAGTTTCTCCTATAATTCCCATGATTCCCATCATAACTTAGAGGATTGTACATTTATTGTCGCCTTCCCTGGAACCTCTTCTTCTCCTAACCCCCTGTTGGCGTACCCCAAGGTTCAGTCCCTAGGTACGCTAATAAAATATTTTGGATTTCAGTATCATCTATATGCAGATGACACTCAGCATCAGATCTCTCCCCCTCTCTTCAAGAACAAGTTACCAATTTGAGATGCCAAGTATAGTTTCCTGGAGGCCTGCCCGTCAACTCAAACTCAACAATCTTCCCACTCTCTACTAATCTTCCCACCCTCTACTACAGCTTCTACTCCTCAAATATTTCTCACTGTTAACAATGCCACCATCACTCCCACCTCCCAGGCTCATTGTCTTTCATTCCTCTCTTTCATTCCTCACATACAATCAATAACCAAATCTTGTAATTTTTACCAAAACACAAAAATGTCATTTACACAAGACATAACTAAAATTCTAATTTATTTTCTCATCATATCTCACCTCGACTTCTGCAACTCGCTCCTTGCTGGCCTCCCCATCACCCATCTGTCTCCACTCCAATTCACAATGGACGTTCAGCTCATATACCATACTGCATCTCCTCTCTGTCAATCCCTCCACTAGCTACCCAAAGCCTCCAGAATAAAATGTAAAATCATGATCCTAACGTATAAAGCCCTCAACAATGATGCAACCCCTTATATCTCTGCTCATGTCTCAAAATACGCTCCCAACTGCCCTCTTTGTTCTGTAAAGACCTTTTTCTTTCATCCCTTATCACCTCCTCTCAATCACGCCTTCAGGACTTTTCTCGAGCTACCCCTACTATCTTGCCTTACTCCACTAGACTATATTCCTGCTTCAAAAACTCACTAAAATGCATCTGTTTAAAAAGCGTATCACATTGAGCCTTAATGTGCACAATTTCCCACTTTACAACATAATATCACTCACACCCACAATCTACAGTGCAACCCACAGACACCCCCACTTGCTTCAACCTATAGTCTTCACACTGCTACATTGCATCGATCACCCTCCTGAGTCACACCCAGACCCTTTATATTGTAGGTTTGTAAGTTTTAAATATAAACTAGCGACTTGCCCATCAAAAATGATGCGCAATACCATTTTAAGCCATAGGAATGCTGTTTTACACACAATTTTTACACTGAGGACCTTTGGCGCTCATGGCGAGCCTCTCCTCTTGTGTACTTTTGCTCCTCTGTACACCTTCGTCACTCATTATAAAGAGAGATATATATTTATCTATATTTAATTAAGCAATAATGAATTAATTAGTTCTTGAATAAATTAATATACTTTACCTATTTGTAATTAATATATCCAGCAATCAGTAGCCTGAAGAGCTAACAACCTGTTTATATTTTCCGTCAGCATACAATGTACAGTTTGAGTGTTGGTGCCCTGATAATAAAGTGTAATGAATGTCCCAACTGTGCATTAGAAATAGGCTGCGTGCGCAAGGGAAATCCGTTGGTTTAGTTGTGTAAAGCGCCATTGTAGATTTGTAATGTTATCAATGTGTTACGCGGCTCCCAAGCATTTTCCATCATTTGTAATAGTGTATTTTATAGTTTGTACATTCCTGTGTAAAAATGTACTACGCGTTTGGAAGTGTTTTTTCGTGGTCCGGGGTTGTGTCGCCTTATTTTCAATTTTTTCGGCGAAAGTTGACTAAATTGCCTTAAATTTGCATTCCACCTCACCCTCAGACGTCCTGGCTGTTCCACCGTGCTGTGGGTGATGTTTTTTTTTTAAATTTTGTGTTTTTGGGATTTTCGCGGTTCGGCCGTTAACATCGTATTTTTGCTATCTGTTTTTTTTTTCAAAGTCCTGCGTCTTGTATTATTTTTTCCTGAGTCCCACATTTGTCAATGGCTTGGAGGCTAATGCGATCCGGCGTTTAGTAAGTGTTTGGTGTCTAAGTCCCGCGTGTTTCATTGCCTTAACAACTCGCCTCACTATGCGAGGCTCGCAGGCGATGAGTGCCCTTAGCGCTCATCGCCTAAGTGCTACGCGTTAATGGCTGGCCTCGCTTTGCGAGGCTCGCAAGCGATGAACACCTGCTGCGCTCATTGCCTAACTAGTACGCACCACGCAAAGTGTGACAAAGTCTCGCAGTTTGACAACTATTATATATATTTATATATATACGGCCCTTCGCACCTGGTCCAAAGCCCATTACACAGTGCAGATGGTCAAACACTCCTTACAGACAAAGCTTTGATTCTGAACCGGTGGTCTGACCAATTTCAGACTCTATTCTGTGCAAACCGCGTAGTTTCAATCTCAGCGCTCCATCGCATTCCGAAACTACAAATGAAAACAGAACTGGATGAAATCCCTACTGTTGATGAGACTGTAAAAGCTATTAATCAGCTAAAGAATGGTAAGGCAGCAAGAGCTGACAGGATCCCAGCAGAGATCTGGAAACATGGGGGCCCAAAATGTCACGCTAAGCTTCATTTTGTATGCTACTGGCAGCAAGGCAAACTGCCACAGGACCTTCATGATGCAAATATTGTCACCCTGTACAAGAAGAATGGAGAAAAGTCAGACTGCTCCAATTATTAGGGGATATCTCTGCTTTCCGTTGTAGGAAAATATTTGCAAGAGAACTCCTCAACAGACTGGTGCCCACTATCGCAGAAGAACTCCTCCCTGAGAGTCAGTGTGGCTTCAGAGCCCGCAGAAGCACCACTGACATGTTTTTTTGTTCTCAGGCAGCTCCAAGAGAAATGGAGAGAACGGAACAAGGGACTTTATGTGACGTTTGTAGACCTTACCAAAGCGTTTGACACCGTGAGCAGGAAGGGTCTGTGGCAAATCCAGAAACGTATAGCATGTCCTCCCAAGTTCCTCAACATGATCATCCATCTACATGAAAACCAGCACGGCCAAGTCAGGCACAGCAAAAACCTGTCTGAGCTCTTCCCAATAAGTAATGGCGTAAAGCAGGGCTGTGTCCTTGCACCAATCCTATTCACGCTATTCTTCAGTATGATGTTGCAAAGAGCCACAGCAGACCTTGATGATGAGGATGGTGTCTACATCCGATACTGCACTGCAGACATTCTGTTCAACCTGAGTCAAATAAAGGCCTATACCAAAACAATGGAACAACTTGTTGGAGAGCTACTCTTCGCTGATGATGATGCCCTTGTATCCCATACTGCGGTGGCTCTGCAGCAATTGACATCTTGCTTCGCCGAGGCTGCCAAGCTGTTCGGTCTAGACGTCAGTTTGAAGAAGACAGAAGTTCTCCACCAGCCCGCATCTCAGGAAGATTACTTTCCTCCTCGCATCACTATTGGTGAGCCTGAGCTGAGAACACCAGTTCACCTACCTGGGTTGCAGCATCCCCTCAGAAGCCAAGATTGACAAGGAAATTGACAGCAGACGTGCAAAGGCAAATGGTTATATAAAAGGTTTTGGAACAACAAGCATCTGAATAAATGCACCAAGGCCAATGTGTTCAGAGCTATTGTGTTGACAACCTTTCTGTATGGCACTGAGTTGTGGGTTACCGACCATAATTACCTTAGACTTCCTGAGTGCTACCTCCGCACCATCCTTAACATCCACTGGAATGACCACGTCACCAACACTGAAGTCCTAGAACAGGCAGGAGTCACTGGCATTGAGGCCATAATGTTGAAGAAGCAGTTGCGCTGGGCAGGACATATCTCTTGGACGGAGGGAGATCGACTTCCAAAGATTGTGCTATATGGTGGGCTCACCACTGGCAATCGTGACAGGGGAGGACCGAAGAAGTACAGTCCCTTGATGCCTGTCACATTGACCATCATTGATGGACAGCTTTAGCTTCAGACTGCAAAGCCTAGGGAAGTACCATTCACCATGTTGTCTCCTCTTTTGAGAAAACACACAGGGCTGATTTTGAGGACAAACAGAGACAGAGGAACAATTGTGTCACTGAAGCACCCAAACCAGAGCAAACCTTCCCGTGGAACCGCTGTGGTCGAGTCTGCCTGTCCCACATTGGCCTCCTCAGCCACCAGAGAGCCTGCAGATGTGGAAAACATCCCTTTTAAAGCTTTGTTCGCGAAGCCAAGCCAAACATATATATACAGATTGTGGGTGAAACTAGTAACACTAATGCCAGACAATAGTACACAATGGCAGAATATGTTCAGAGACAATTCTTCAAGGGATGCTGATGGTCTCAATGCAGACCCAAGCAATCCTGTATGTGTAATCATACCAATGGGCTTGATGCTTTTTTGCGCATGATCTCTCATAATACCTCTAGGATATGAAGGCCCCCAACTATACCATTTCATTGTAAGCTGCTTGATGAAGGGTACCAATTACACCACCAGAATGCATTTTTCTTATAACAATGTCTCCCAGTGAACCACTAAATTGTAAAATAAATGTATCAGGGTCTCCTAGTACACTACTACTTTTAAAGACGTGTGGCATAGACTCCCATTAGACCACTAGATTGCAATCCTCCTGTGGCACCTTCTCCCTTTAGACCACTAGATTGTAAGAACATGAAGCAGGTGCTTCTTTAAGATCACTAGATTTAAAGCCTTGTGTGGCAGACTTAAGTCCACTGTGGCACAGTCTCTCATCGGACCACTAAATTGTAAGCCTCCTGTGGCACAGTCTACCCTTAGACCACTAAATTGTAAGCCTACAGTGGCACGGTCTCCCATTAGACCAGTAGCCAGTATTGTGATATGTGGGCAAATTATGTTTATTATTTATACTGGAGTCTGTCCCAATGGGCAGATAATATAGTGATATAATGGAAGGCCATATAACAAGGAGCTTACGATCTAGTGGAATTATCGGAGACATTGTGGTCGATTTACTGAACACTGAGGGTGCTGTGATGTGGACCACAATATACATTTAATTTATTTGATAGATAGGAACTTTTCTACATCAGGTTAAATGTAATATAATGTTAACTTGTGGTAAAGAAAAATGAATTAATTAATATTTTTGATGGCAACTTCAGATTTATTGAGGGATTTAAGAAGTTCGGAATATAAGTATACCCCAGAAAGAAGAGGAATTCAAGAACAAGAGGTCATGATTTGAACTTGGAGTGTGGAAGATTTAGGGGAATTTGCAAAGTGCTGCTTTATAGAAAGAGTAGTAGATAAGTAGTTCTAATTAATTCAATAGAGACAAACACAGTAAAGGTATTCATGAATGCCTGGGTCAGCCTTTGAAGCTAGGGGAAAAATATTCAATGTCAATCAAATAAAAGTGCTCTACACTGTAAAGGAAGTCAGATTGTGGAACTCACTACCAAAGGAGTGACCACAGATGAAATAGTTAATTGTAAAAGAGTGTAAAAGGAGGTAGTGAACGCAGATGAAATAGTTGATTGTAAAAGAGTGTTGGATGTGTCTTTGAATAAAAATGTCATACAAAGTTGTGTGAGTTATGTGATGAATACAAGTTCAAATAGAGAGAAAGGAATTTATTATCTTAATAAACAAATTAGAAAGTATAACCAAAGATGAATATGTACTGCATTAATTATTAGTATAGGGCTTTATTGTAATGCTGAGAAATAATGTTGTATGTATTTTGCATTTTTATGGTTTTGTTCTGTTTCAGTAAACAATAAGACAAAAAACTTGTGTTAGTTAAAGGGATATTTTCATGTATTTAAGGAGTTTTGCAAGAAATAAAATATTTGTAAACATCATTGAAACTAACAGGGAATGCAGAGAGCATACTTTAGTCTGTAGATCTCATTGGAAAGCCCTCAAAAGCAATTAAACATCTGAATGCTCTGAGACCTTCATTTAAAAAAATAAATAAAACAAGCTCTGACATACTAAAGGCATATCTAAATTTCCTGGATTATAAATGCATCTGGTAGAGAAGAATCAATACTGTATGAAAACATTTTTTTTTTGCATGAAAAAAATCTCAAAATAAACATGAACAAACTCACCCTGATATTTGCTAAATCTTGAGTTTGCAACCAGTTAATTTAACACCCCTTGATATCCCTAAAATTAGCATACAATTCATAATTTGCTTTGACCAATCACAGGCAGCTAATACATTTGTATCAATCTGTAAAGACAGTTTGAGCATCAAAGAATCATGGGATGTGTAGTCCTGTTTTCACCCAGAAACAGGAAGTAAGTATGGCTGGATTACCCATTATGCCAACTTCGCATCCGCCCAGGAGCACTTCACTGTGAGAGGTGCCACTATTTAAAAAAAAAAAAAGGCTGCTGACTTAAAAAAATAAATAAAAATGTTGCAGTTCATGGACTGGCTACTAGGGGGTAATTACTTAGAACAAGACAGTTACAACAGGAAAGGGAACTTACACGTACAGAAAAGGCAGAAATGGGTCCATGCATACCTTGCATACTCACTTGCAGGGGCTCCTACACTTCACTGCCTAGGGGTTCCAAAAAGGTGGATCCGGTACTGGAAGTAAGGAGGAGCCAGACACTGATCTGTAGATCTCTGCATTGTGCTGCTGTTGGCTTGAAGGCTAGTAAAAACTTAAAATCGGTACCCAAATGCAGTGTTTCTATTGGTAGGTACATGTACCTACCTATGTAAGCAGCTCTGGAGGTGTGAAAAAAACAGTTTTATTTTTAAATAAAATAAGTTTGTATGTATATAGAATTAATCAATGTAATGTGTGTCTGATATCAGCAGCATGTGTTAGATTAGAAAAAGGGAAAAACATGGAAACTTAGATATACCTTTGACAGCTTTCTGATACAACGAAAAAAAATATTTAATGTCCCTTTATCTAGAATCGGTAGATATGAATCAGTTTATTGGTTTTGTGTACAGGGAGAATTGTTATTATTGTTCATTACTGTGATAATAGTTGATATTTTAATGTTTTTTTGTTTTTGTTTTTGGTTTGCTCTTCTATAAATTTAAACTATTCACACCATATACAGTTCTACAAAGGTTGTACGTGATGAAATAAAAGTATTTTTTCAACCTCAGTTACTATAGAGCTTTGATATACAATATATATAATTAAATACAATAAAGATACCCCTCCCCTGGGTGTGCGCAGCCCACCTACATGTGTGTGCCAGTGTAGAAGCCCCCCAGCCACTTGTAGTGCCTGTGCCTGAGGCTCCTGTGTATTTGGGGACACTGGTCCTTGCTTGGGACCCTGGTGGTGGGTGCATTTAATGAGACCTTCATTCTCCAATGACAGATTCATTACTTGTGTTGTGTTCTCCCAGTCACAACTGATTAGTTACACTTACTGCAGCAAAGATTTAATGGTTTTATTGTTTATCTTCAATTTATTTTGATTAACATCTCAGCTCATTTCATTGCCAGTGCAATTAGGTGTAATGCAGCAGCGACTGCTTTAATTTGGGGGAAATTAAGATGAATCAGTGACAGATTATGCATTATTATTTAGCAAATAAATCACAGTTAAGGGGTATGTATTAG